>JAZDUH010000104.1:1262500-1632500 GCA_036419115.1 Scarus forsteni | reverse complement strand
GAAAACAAATGATTTTTTTCTGTGTCCTTAGATTTATTTTAATTCCTTAAAGCCAAAATTGAATTTATTTATAGTGTAGCTGCTACTATTTTCACCATGATAAAGCTGTAGATGATTAAAATAAAACTTAGATAAAACCTGACATGTCTGTTTGGTTACAAAAATCAAGGTTAGATTGTTTATCAATAACAGAGTTATAAATAACAGCAGCCCCTCCCTTCACTTCTGTATAAAGAAAAGGATGTTCCACCTCCAAACTAAAGGATGTTTAATAAGTAAATTAAAGGGACTGTGAGGAGAATCTGTTTCCGGCGACATCAAGACTCTGCTACCCATGAGCCCGCGCGGCGACTGTCCTAATGCTGCGTTCAAGTAACCTCGGAACTGGGAGTGACATCATCTCCAACTTATCAGCGTTCCAGTTGAAGTCAGAAAAAAACATGCCAATCTACCAGGCTATTGTTAGCTGTTGTTAGCACGCCCTGTGTTGTTGTTCACAAATATCACATGAAGAATGTGATTATCACTATGGCAGCATTTTTGTAAATATAAGTCTAACAATACTATGTATACAGCTGATCTAGAGCGACACACCCCAGTCAGAAGTGCAAATAAATGGATTATTACAGGAGCTAAATAACTGTTCACACTGGGGGCATCCATCTTCCATTGTCAACTCGGGGGTGGCGAGGTTTCACTGAGTTCCCAGCAGGAAATTCCGACTTCAGGGGACGTTTCAGTTGCAGTTTCCTACTCGGAACTCAGAAATTCTAACTTCCGACTAAAACTTGAACGCACCACAAGCCAAAGTGCGTGTTTGTTGTGATGCTAATGAATGCAGCTCAGACCTTCCTCAGAACTCTGCATTGCTTTACAACTTCTTTTTCCAACAACTTACAGGATGCAAAGCCACGAGGTAATGTATCTCTTTCTAGTTACTTAGCGGTAGTTTTTGATGTGTGACAACAAACAATTTTTGGGAAACTTAGTATCGTAGTTTTGTAGCCGGCTATATATCACTACTTACAGCCCGGTGCTCTAAGACGTGTCTGAATAATATAAATTTGCTCTAGTTTTAATTGTCTTGTTCCTGAAGTTGAGTATCCAGGCCAGTCCAGCCCTGTCCGACCTGACAGTGAAGCTAAGGAATAGCATTTATAGATAACCTATTTTGATGAGAAAAAACTCATCTTAAAGTGTGTATTTCCATCAGGCATATATCTAAAAGTGAGACTGTTTTTGTAATTATTTAGAAACTCCTCACAGTCCCTTTAAGAGACAAAAAAAACAAGAAATATGACTTTTAAATTGATATGTAATGTGGATAAAATTAAAACAATCTTCATGTAGGTTTCTCTCTTTAAAAATGCTTATTTCAATCACAAAATCTGGCAACACAGCTAGCTGCAGCAGCGGTGAGTCTGGAGCGTCTGTGGAGTTAAAACTGGAGTTTTCAGGATGGAAGTAAAAGTTATGTCCTAAAGCAAAGTGTTTGTCTTTTGTTAGTAAATCTAAAATCTAGAGACCAAAAACAGTGAGAACTCTGAGAGGCAGCAAAAGATTTTTCAAAAAAGAAATGCACCAGTTACTTTACCTGGTAACTAATTACATTTATGAAGGAGTAATTCAGTGATTAATTCAGTTACTTTTTTGGGAGAGTAACTAGTTACTGTAACTAATTACTTTATTAAATTAATTTGCCCAACACTGGACATCTGCTCTTCTCCGTGTCCTCTTGTTGCTCGTGATGGTCGTAGCGGAGCAGAAGATTTTGACGTTAGGGCCAAAACAGGCTCAGGAGCTCCTGCGGCGTGACCCCGACACCATACTCCACCGTATTTACGTTGTTGTCAGGATTGGAGCACGTGGTGTAAGGGAGAGGTGGAAATATGAGCACACTGTTTCTGAAGCTATTCATATTGTCATGAACAAAACATTTCAGATTTATCGACTCATGTCTTTAATACAAAACAATTAAAAAGTTCTGATCCACATGAATTAATCTCCACTTGGACGGCCCTTCAGTCTGCAAAGTTTTTTACTAGAAATCTTCCAGAGAACACTACATAAGTTCACTTAGTCATGCATATTTTGTCACAAGTTTTGTTATAATCATTAGTATTAAGATTATTATTATTGTTATCCTTTTAATTTCAAATTTAAAGTGTGTTTAAATAAAAAACATTAATGTCATGAGTAGTATTAAACTTGGTCAGGTGGACCAAAGCCTGTCAAAAGATGAATGATGAAGGCACCTACATGTAATTGTGGCTGAAGCTGCTGTCATTGGAGTGGAGCAGTGATGATATGTTTTTGAAAGCATTGGGCTGGTACTTCATGTCTAAGGGATTTTTCACTGTGTTCTCGGATCATTGCTGAAGCTTTGCAGCAAACAAAAATATCTGAGGTTTACATGTTCTGTCCTTTGTGATAATCTTCATGGAAATATGGTTGATTTATTTTATTTTATTGTTTATTTGACATGGACACAGTAACACTGATGCTGTGATATTTAAATACACACAGGTCCCAGATGTTTATAGCACAACACCGGTCCATGGAAGGCTTTACGGATTAAAAATGTACAAAAAGAAATTTAAAGAAGAACAGAGATACCTAAGACAGTTCATAAAAAAGTACCTAAGAATTAAAATATCCAGAAAAAAATTGAAGTTCAATTAAAAGAAGACTGAAAAAGTTTCATTAGGTAAACATGTTTACAAGCAAATCATTTATATGTGGAAACAGTACTGTTGCTCCTTCAGCCGTGATGTAACACCTTTGTTGAAGCCTTTAAAGTTATTTTACATTTAAGCTCAGTGGGTAGAATATTCCAGTCATTAAAGTCATTTTGTTGTTGTTTTACAGTGATTCCTCTATTGCTGTTCTTCTGCCAATGTGGGGATGCTACTAGTTTCCCCGGTACCTTTAAAGAGATCCCATTTGACACAAAGGAGCACCTCATTAACTATCGCACCGAGGGCCAAGGAGAGAACACGGTAATGTTCACCTGATGCTGTACACGCTCTCAGTTTCTTTCCTACTGTCATAAATCTCCTAAATAACTGAATCGACAAATCTGCTACGCTGCTGATGGTCATACATGCACCTTAACTGGTCACTGATTCAATTAAACTACAAATTTTCTATTATGTGTTCATATCTCTATAGGTGTAGGGCTGAAATGATTCCTCGGATAATCTTGATTATTTGATTACAGAATATCCTCGGGGCAAATTGTGTGCCTTGAAGCCTCGTTTATTATATAATTATGTATATAAATTATATATCTGGACTGCTATACAGTTTGACACGGACGGTCATTTCTGTGGCACATCGCGCCTGCTACCTCCGCTGCTGTGCGGCTTGTAAAATGATGAAGGAAGAGAAAAGAGAGGGACAGAAAGGAGAGAGTCCACAGAAGAAATGGCAGAGAGTGTCCCAAGTGTGTGGTCACTACAAGAAGGGACGAAAAGAAAACACAGTGCAGTGTGTCTGATGTCAAACGGAGTTAGCTTAGCACGTAGCTTAGCAGGATAGCACGTCATCAATGCTAAAAACATCTGGTCTATGCAGTGCAGAGTGACACTCACAATCATAGACTGTATCAACAGAAGCAGCTAATGTGATCAATAACTGAGATACAGACTAGTAAATAACCTACTTTGATTATGGCTCCGTGTAAAGGCTGGTTCAGAACGTAAATCTATGCGGAGGCTACTTGCCCAGAATCATGTGTATTTTGTTCACATACTTTTCACATCCAATAACTTTACATTTAATTTGATTGCAGAGAGTAGAAGAGGAAACACTGACAGTGAGTAGAGGAAGCAGGTGTAGGGAATGCTTTCATATGTTATAGAAATGTACATTAGCTAGTTAAATGATCTTAGTATCTAAGTATGAGATTATTTGGTCCTAGAAATAAAGTAAGCAAAATAAGATCATCAATATGGTACAGTAGTAAAGGCAATAATTTAGCAAAAAGAGACAAGCATGAACACAAAATAAAAATAACCATACTTAAAAAAAATACTGAAAAAAGCAAGATATGGCCCAGAGTAAAAATAAAAGTATAGATTTTGATTTTCAATCAATCAATCAAAATTTATTTATAGAGCACTTTACAACACTCGAGGTGACCAAAGTGCTTTCCAGATAAAAATAGCTAAGATAAGAAATAAAAGCAGATTAAAAGAAAATAACAAAGGAACACGTCAGGACAATAAATAAAAACAGATAAGAACAGATAAAAACAGATAAGAACAGATAAGACAAGACAAATAAAATAACATGTCACCACATTACTGTGTATTAAAAGCCAGTCTGAATAGATATATTTTAAGCTTAGGTCTGTAATGGTGTGTATTTTGAGATCCCTTTTATACTCAGAATGTTCAAAATAAGAAAAATAAGTTGTTAATTTAAGTGAGCTGGCTTTTCTGTTTTGTGTGTTACTAATAATAATAATGTGTAGGTATTCAATGTAAAAAAAAACAGCAGCGTGCGCAATGTAACTGTTATCCGATTACTCGATCATTATTTGATAGAGTAATCGATTACAAAAAGAATTGATAGTTGCAGCCCTTTATAGGTGCATGCATATTTTATTTCTTCTCTTATTAGGCATATTTTTTTTACATAGATATTTTTCTTTTGGTATTATGTTAATTCTTTCTGCGGTCACTCCATGAGCGACACCACCTGCTGAAACCAAATTCCTTGTATGTTGTGAATGTATTTGGCCAATAAAGCTGATTCTTATTCTGAAGAGCCAGGCATTTGCCTCATCATGCTTTCTTGCTTTTGGACAGGCGGTGCCGTCAGTATACTTCCCAGCTCAGGTGGACGGTGGCATGATCATGAAAACAGACAGAAATGTGACGAGTATGGGCATCCACCAATTGTCCAGCTCCGTTGATTGGGGTGTTGGGATGAACGGAGAAGAAGTGAATCTGACAGAAGGAGGATGGGGGATGGGACAGGAGCACTTTGGAGGTGGATTTTACTCTGAAATGGAGAGCAGACGTGTAGGAGCTGGAGGACTTTTTGATGGCATGGCACTGCCGGACCACATCCTTGCAGACTACTACGATCAGGTGATAGGTCATTCACACGTTTGTACTCTTTTATATGTGAAACTAAAAACAGACATTATCAAAGTGAATTTTAATGTTTTATGATGTATTACCCTAACATTTATGTACCACATCCCAGGTTTATTAATACACCATGGTCGCAGACTGGCATTTGTAAGCAGATGATACAGGATGAGAGCAGTCCATGGGCTTTTTGTTTTAAAACTGCCCCAATAAAGATATTCCTAAAGGGACTGTGAAGAGTTTCTGAATAATTACAAAAAAGTTTCACTTTTAGAAATATGCCTGATGGAAATACACACTTTAAGATGAGTTTTATAGAATCTAAATAGGTTATCTATAAATGCTATTCCTTAGCTTCATAGTCGGGTCAGACAGGGCTGGACTGGCCTGGATACTCAACTTCAGGAAGAAGACAATTAAAACTAGAGCAAATTTATATTATTCAGACACATCTTAGAGCACCGGGCTGTAAGTAGAGATATATAGCTGGCTACAAAACTACGATACTAAGTTTTCCAAAATTGCTTGTTGTCACACATCAAAAACTACCGCTACGTAACTAGAAAGAGATACATTACCTCGTGGCTTTGCATCCTGTAAGTTGTTGAAAAAAGAAGTTGTAAAGCAATGCAGAGTTCTGAGGAAGGTCTGAGCTGCATTCATTAGCATCACAACAAACACACACTTTGGCTTGTGGTGTGTTCCAGTTGTACTCGGAATTCGGAATTTCAAGGTTCCGAGTAGGAAATTACAACTGGAACGTCCCCCAAAGTCTGAATTTCCTCCTGGGAACTCGGTGAAACCTCGCCAACCCCGAGTTGACAATGGAAGATGGATGCCCCCAGTGTGAACAGTTATTTAGCTCCTGTAATAATCCATTTATTTGCTCTTCTGACTGGGGTGTGTCGCTCTAGATCAGCTGTATACATAGTATTGTTAGACTTATATTTACAAAAATGCTGCCATAGTGATAATCACATTCTTTATGTGATATTTGTGAACAACAACACAGGGCGTGCTAACAACAGCTAACAATAGCCTGGTAGATCGGCATGTTTTTTTCAGACTTCAACTGGAATGCCGATAAGTCGGAGATGATGTCACTCCCAGTTCTAAGGTTACTTGAACGCAGCATTACGACAGTCGCCGCGCGTGCTCATGGGTAGCAGTCTTAATGTTGCCGGTAATAGATTCTCCTCACAGCACCTTTAAGCACTCACTCTGATTTATCAGCAGCTGAACACTGAAAGGACCCCAGTCACCTGTTGACACAATAACTCACTTAACCACTACACTTAGGGCCTGATCTGCTCAGATCCAAAGTAACAGGTGCTAAACTAAAAAAATTGCTCGTGTGGAGTTGGTAAAAGTGGTGTGGACGCCCTCTTTAAAGGAGTATTTTGTGTGTGCTTCCTGCTGTCACCATGGAGAGATTTGGAGAGCAGAGAGGCCTGAAATGAAAAAGTTTGAAGCTGTGGAGTTGAGGCAAACAAACACACGTGGTAATTTTTTTTTCCGCATGTCATTTTGAAAAGGTCGTCACTTTTCTCTCATGCAGTATTTCTACCCATCCTTTTGAATTTTCCTTTTCTGATTGCAATGAAACATAATCTAAATGGCAGGATTCACATGGCTACACAGCTTCATCATCAATAACCTCATGTGAAGAGCAGTCTTATAGTTATGCACACTCAGACTGAGCCGGTAGTCTTGCCTTTTACACACTGACTGTGTCACACTCTCTCCAGATAAAGACTAGTTCAGGTGCCATAACTGTTGTCCATGAGGAAATAAACAATTGCTTGAAACAGTTTTTCCCTTTTCTTTATAATTCAGAGTCTACACAGGACTCCAAGTTGATGGATTATTTTTTATTGCTTTAGTATTCCATCAGTTAGGGCTCTGATTTCATAGACCAGGTGCAGGCATGCTGACGAATTCAGTCTCTCCTCCATTGACTTCAGCGTCAGTAGGCTGGCGAATGCAGTTGTCCTCCCCTGGTCTGAATCCCCAGACCAAGGGAGGACAGCTCTCCTCAGGTTCCCTCCTTCCTTCTCCAACCAGCATGCAGAGAGGAGGAAGGAGACGCGTTTAGATGAAATGAATTTTTCCCATGAATGATTTTGTGTATCTTTGATGTGACTGAGTAAATTGTGGCCAAAAACATGTATGAACAGCAGACATATAAGCGGAGATGTGCAGCCAGGTGGTCTCTCCTCTCCTGTGCGCTCTTCTGCTCTCCCTGCTGATACGACAGTTCGGCCTCTCCGTCACAAGTCCTGTAATGTTTCCTCCGTGAGGGCAAAGTCACTTCCATGGTGTAAGGCTGTGTTGTGTGGCACGCAACATGTCACAAAGAACGCACTGACACTCTCAATACCTGCCTGTGAGGTTTGACAAGATTATCACTACAGAGCTCCGCCAGGCTCTGCCACCCTGCGGTGCGCCAGAAATTTAGGGCCCTTAGTGTGTATTCTTTTAAATGCTTAGAACAGAGATTCTCAACAGAACAAAATTAATCATCCTTAAGTCTGTGCCTTTCAAAACCCTGCAAAGAAACTCATTTCTTGCATTTCTCTACATCTCAGTACCTGTTCACTGGTGTTGGAGGTTGTCTTTTCATCAGCTTACTAACCTTCCTTAAATGGACACAACCACTTTGAATGCACCTTGAAAGTTTTACTGGGCCTGTCCTTGTGTACAGACATGGTTTACAGCTGGGGTTTCCAAACTCAATCACAGAGGGCCACAACCCAAAAATATAAAAATGACCGAATTAAAGGTAGCAATATGCTTCTGAAAAAAATGACTGAAAGACTTTCCTTAATGGCTTGACAATGCGAAGCTTATAAGTGTTAAGATTTTGGGTAAGGGTGACCAGTGAGTTTCCATGGGACCTCGGTCAGCCCTGTTTACTGCTGGATCAAACCCTGCGCAGGATAATACAAACATACATGAGTGTTTGTGTACCTTTTAAATGTTGTAACCAGAGATGGAGACTCGAGTGAAAGACTCCTACTTGAGTTGCACTCGAATCGCATTTTTGGAGACTCCAGACTCAACCCTGAAAGACTGGAGAATTGACTGGACTCAAGATCAAAGACTCGTGGGCAAATCTTTATTTTATGGTGGGTTTTTTGAGTATGCCAGGAACGTTTGCTTCACTCCCCTCCCTTGCCACACCTCGTGTCCCTCCCTCTTCACGGCCGCCTCCAAACCTCGTAAATTCACTGTCGTTAAGAAAGCACCAGACAGGAAGTCACCGTGTGGAGTATCTGGAAGTTTCAAAATAAAACATAATGCATGGACTCTTGCACGTAAATTTCCCCAATTGTTTGTCATTACGTCAAAACCGGAGGCACGAGCATCAGGTCAGCAGTCGGTCAGAGGGTCCCAGAGGTAACACGACACCATGGACGAAGAAAAGTGAATTGTAGAGGAACAGAAATATAAAAAACACTTTGTACATGACGCCAAACATCTTTTCTACAAGGATATAGACAGATAGAAATTGAATAATTCACGAAGCAGTGTGGTTGGGACCAGCAAAGGGACCTTAGAGAAGCGAAGTAAGGTGTTTATTTCTTTTCTCAGTCTATAACATGTTTTATGAACGTGTGACATCACTATTCTCATGAGAGCCTGTGGCTCTCCAGGGATCAGCCCTCCCCCTACGTGGCTGCACGCAGCAGCGCTGCTCGGTGCGCTGCTTTCAGTGGGGTTTGCCTGTCGGAGCAAGACCACAGCGCTATCGTGGAATTTGGGGTTCCGTCCCACCCACATATCAGTCATCAGTCATTATGGCAGCACAAACTCCACCGCCAGCTTCACTACCCTCTACCTACTGCTACACAAACTTCCAACAGCAAAGCTCCGACTACTTACTACTTTATTTTATTGTATTATTAAATGCCATGTAGTTTCTTTTTGGCTGCTCATGGCAATCTTGTTTTGCACCTGACCATGGCATACATGAGCACTGCAGAAAATTTTTCAGAAAGAAAAAAAAGTCTGAAAAATTTGGATATACTGTATTTTTGCAGGAGGCTACATCATATTTATATATATGTGTGTGTATGTGACTCGTGACTCGACAAGTCTTGCTCCTCAAAGACACTATAATTGACTCGACTCTAGGTCAAAGACTTGTGACTGGACTCGGACTGTAAATCAGAGGCTCATGGGCATCTCTGGTTGTAACACATCTGACTTTCATTAAGCACAAAATTCATGTTCCATATTGGGAAAAATTTCCTGTAACTTTTAGAATTCATTGCTGACCAACTACAAGCGAACGGCAAGCTGCAGCTGGCCCCTAGGCTACAGTTTGGATGCCTCTGGTTTGCACGAGTATAAAACTTTAGATCAATTATTTGAACATAAGCCTGCCTGTTGAACTGTATTTCTTCTTTCTTATGTCTGAACAAAACCCATTCTCTTCTTCTCTTTCAACAGAAGCTGGCAAGTGGAGATGAGAACCTTGGAGTGAAGGACGGCCTTTTAATTTTTGACTTTGAGGGCAAGGGATCCCCGGCTGGCTCCGTGGGCTGTTCTAGCAACCTGGAGTCTGACAACGACCTGCAGTTCCTGGATGGCCTTGAGCCAAAGTTCAAGACTCTAGCCGAGATCTGTGGAGGCAAGAAGATCCAGACTGTAGTCAAACCAGTGGTTCCTCCTGCTAAGAGTTTGGTTTCAAGTATGTTGACCACCCCAAAGCTGTCCCCTCCACCCATGCTGCAACCCACCATCCCCACCGTGGAGCGCACCATGGTCAAGGAGATGGTGACGGACAGCGTGCTGAAAGGACCAATGACAGTGGTGAAGGAAGGCACAGTGAAAGGACCAATGACAGTGGTGAAGGAAAGCACAGTGAAAGGACCAAAGACAGTGGTGAAGGAGAGCACAGTGAAAGAGGGGATGACCATAGTGAGAGAAGGTGCAAGTAATCAAGGCCAGGTTCTCCTGCTGCAGCAGCAACAGCCGGTCTACTACACCACCACCCCTGTGATGCAGCCCATGCACTACGTAGTGCAGCCTCAGGTCCAGAACACTGTCCTGTTGGCTGAAGCACCGACCACCAACCTGCAAGGCATGGTCCTGGTTAACGGCACCCAGACGGTACCTGCTCAGTCCATGGTGGTCCAGGGGCAGCCCATGATGTCCACTGCACAAGCCCAGGGCCAGGGGATGGTGCTGGTGGGTGGCAGTGGGGTCCACACCAGCATCCCCTCCAGCCCTCAGACCATGATGGTTGTTGGGGGAAACATTCCTTCTGGGTCATTAAAAGTGATCAAGGGAAGCCAGAACAACCTTGTGCAGGCGAGTGGACTTTCAGCATCTCAGAGAGTCCTCGTGGTCGGAGGTTCGACAAGCAGTGAAGGGCAGCTGATCCAGGAGGTGGGGGGTCTGTCCCCCAGAGTCAGTGTCTCAGGCTCTCGAAAAGTCAGCAAAAGCAGCACGTCTTCTGCCTCTCAGAGCACTTCACCTACCACAGCTGTGAGCTCCACCCCGACCTACCGCAAGGTGGTGGTGCAGGAGACGAGGGAGGTCCGTTAGGGGAAAGACTTTCACAGAGCCAACAGGAGTTTGTCCTGCTTGGTCCTGCTGGTGATGGGGTGCTTGTGTGACATTATCCACATGAAACCGCTACTAAAACCACAGAGCAGGCTTCTAACTCATCTGTGTCTGATATTGCATGTCTTACATTACACATAAAAGCATAAGGAACCTTTCAACTGTACATATCCATCCATCTTTAAAGCCGAGCATGTCAGCTCAGACTTCTCACTCTCCTGTCACAACTTCCAGGTTCTCACGGGGGTGTCCAAGGCGATCCCAGACCAGATGGGATAAGTAATCTCTCAAGCAGGTTCTGTGCCTCAGTTGGCCATGCCTAAAATAACCTCCACAGGAGGCGACCAGGAGGAAACCTGATTACTAGGGGTGTAACGAAATGGTCAACTCATGACACGATACAAAATACGGGCTCATAATACAAAAACTCACAATACAAAATAAAGATTATAGAAAATCCCCAACAGTAGGAAGCTGTGCAAAAATCTTAAAACAAAATTGTAGTTTCTTCCCCTTATTTAGACTACAGTGCAAATACAAACATAAAATCTCAATAAAAAGTGCTTTGTTGTTGTAACAATCAGGATAAGCACATTCTTGAATGTAAAGGAAAACAAACAGCAGTCCTCAGAGCTGCAGTTTAGACCTATAAATGTCTGAACTGTGAACTATAATATTTAGCCTATAACAGTGCATATACTTCTGATCTTCAAGTATGATCAAATTCTGTCAACTCAACAGTAGGTGCAAAAATCAAATATTGTTTTTTATTATGCAGACTTACACAAACATGCAGTTGCTGCCTGCTGCCAGTTCAAAGTAGTTGGTAGTTGTACTCGCCGCAGTATATGGCGAACTGTAGCGGCATATTTTGCACACGGTTGTTGTTTTGTGGTCCTCTAATCTTTTACAAATAAGGCCAAAATAGGTCCACACAACAGATTTATTTGGCGAAGGAGCGTCAGATGATTTCTCCACTTCGTCTTCCTCCATATTGAAGCGAGTTTTATTTTGCGAAATTTCGTGGCAGGAAATTTCGTTTCACCCCTACTGATTAGAAGAATCTAATTTCACTTGCTTGTCTGCAGTCTCATTTTTTCAGTCACTGTCCAGAGCTGACCATTCACAGGGATTGGCATGGGGGTCGGGTGCATTGCAGAATGTTAAGTAATCAAAAGGGGAACCCTAAATGTGCTAACCACTGAACCTACTGAAACTCGTACAGTACATAGTCAATACATAAGTCAGAGAAGATCGGGGGAAATAGTAAATTGAGAAAGTGTTTCCACATGCCTCCTTCTTCTGTCCCTTTATACTTTATTCTTTATTCTTATTCGGATCCCCATTAGCTTCCACTGTTGTGGTTGCTAATCTTCCTGGGGTCCACATAGAACATCACACAAGCTTATTTGTCCAGTTTTATGATTACGATTTAGACCTGCATTTTTTTATTGTAACCTTAAGAAATCTGGCTTCCCCTCCATAATTGCATTTCTAGAAAATTTTATGATACAGGTACATCTTAAAAAAATTAGAATATCATGAAAAAGTTCAATATTTTTCATCACTCATTTCAGAATTACCAAAATTTCAGGCAATAAATGTTTGAAACGTTTCACTCTATCTGTAATGAATCTATATAATTTATGGGTTTCACATTCTGAAATGAGTTATGAAAAATATTGTACGTTTTCATGATATTCTAATTTTTTGAGATGTACCTGTAGTAGATGTTAACTTAGCCCTGACAGTTAACCATACCAAACTGTGATGCATCCTCGCTACATTGGTTTTAAAAAAGCAATTAAATACTAACCTTGCAGCTCTATTTTTTCTAACTTTAGCTTTTTTATGTCCATAGCAGCAGAGGACCACACAACCATACAGTACTCCAAATGAGAGAGAACCAATACCTGCATTACCGCCTTTCTAAGTGATGGTATAATATAGGCAGAACATCTACGATGCTCATCAATTGTGACTCCCAGTAACTTAATTTTATTGACTTGCTGTACTGAGTTACTGAGATACTGTGTAGCTGACCAACGTAGCTAAGGTGACCCCGACTCGTCAGACAACTCGACTGTCATTATTGATAACATCACAACAACAGTACATTCTGTCAGATTAGACAATAAGATGAATGCCCGACGGCTGTTACTGTTATGTGAAGCACCACAAAGCTAATGTTGCTAACCTATCCAGCAGACAGACGGCAACATCCGCGTCCGTTTTCAGGTCTTTCAGTTCGCGGAGTTCCCTCCACCGTCGGAAAGCAACACCAATGTTGACCCTGGTCTTCGCTCTTTCATGGTCAAAGCCCTTCTTTTTCACTTTTCACTCCTCTGACCTTTTTCTTTTGGGCTGTTTTTCAGCCATTGCTACTGTACCTTTTGTATCTCTCTCTTATGCTAACTGCACGTTACACAACCTACGACTCCCCCTCCCCCCTCTGTCTGATCTGTGCATGAGTATGATCGCCCCCTGGATGTGGGGGGGTGTACCCTGTTTTGGTAACTCGGCCCGAGCCACTGTATTTACCTGCTGAAGTTCAGAGCCAAGGCTGTGTATTGAAACCAGACTTTTTTTCCAACATGCTGTCAGTGGGGACATCTTGTGGATGGAGAGGAGAAATACGGTGATTATGACAAATAGTGCATTAGATTAGGAGATTAGAAGATCGCTGACTACACCTTTAAGACCGATGCACCTTCACAGTTTGACGATGCTGGATGAAAATACTGTAGGAATGGAGTGCAGACGACAGTGATGATGGGGTCTTAGCACTGGTCATCAGTTTTACTTGTACTCTCAGTTACCGCCATGCAGCCAGAGGTGTTTTTGCACCCTTTAGTGGTATCCTCCAATTTGTTTGTTGATTGATGGGTTGATGGATAATTAAAAAACTGCAAGTGTATCTCTGACCTGGAAGCACTGAGTCACAGCCACCTCCAGAACCCTGTTGACACTTTTTTAAATATTTGCTGTCGTTATACTTTACAAAATGGCTATGGTTACCTCTTCTCATATTCATTTTTGGTCTGCAGTGATGCTGAATGTACCGAAAGAATAGTGTCCAATGTAACTTCATAGATAAATATAATGCTCTGTGTGTTTCTTAGTCTTTCTCAGGTGTAATCTTTTTTATTAAATAAGGTCTGTTTTGTAGTTTTGCACAAGTAAAAAACTTTTAAATATAAAGGGTCTACACAGAACTTAAATGGTCTCATGTTTGGTCTGTCCTTTTTTTATTTTATTTGTGTGTCGACTGCTACAACTGTACATACACAGCATTAATTGAACCCAGGAAAACACATTATAGAGACACTGACAAGTGAGAAACTTGACTGACTTTTTTTCAGAGATTGTGAGGTAATTCTACACCTCTTCAACACACAAGCATTAACAAATATTCACCGTCAAACTGAAAATGAAAATCACAGTTAATAGATACTCACGCTGGTTTCCCAGAGTAGTTTGCAAATACAGTATGTAGGAACCACTTGATCTCTTATTTAAGGAATGTTAAAGGTTTTTCTTTGAACTTTTAGCTTATGAACTAAACGTATTATTGTTGCAGTGTTCATAATAAACCTCCTAATACCCATTTACCCTTCAACTTCACTTTTAAGCTACTTACTTTGTACCCTTTTTACAAAATGATAAACATTAAAAATGAGCTGTACCATGCACAACAGAGTTTGTTGTATCTTTCACAAACACATCATCATTATAGTTGTAGTTGTTTAAAAGTAAATCACAGACTTTTTCTCTTGTCCTCACTGCTGTGCGAAACGTTTAACTTCCTGCTGCATGAATCAGAGTTAATGACAACAGCCAGCTGTGGACAGTAACTTTAAACTAAGCATCACTTGGATTGGTAACTATAGAATAACGTTTACCCTTAATGAATTAACAATTTATCATAAACATTATTATGACTGAAAACTGGACATCACTGTGGAACCAGTGATATTTAGGATAAATCTTATTTAACCCTATAAAGCCAATTGTATCATATTTTATACATACTTTTATAATACCTCTTTCTACTCAATATGATCAACAAATTACAAAAAACATCTGAATACAATCAGATAAATGATAAAAATATCATCAAATGGATTATCAGTTGCCAAAAACACCTAATGTATCAAATAAGATATGAAAAATCTATATGTTGAATTTTATAGACATTTTGATATTTTTAGTATTTTAGCAGAAAGTGAAACAAACGTTTCAGCTCCAAAAATTTAGAATTTTCTGGCTATAATCCATGGTCTTGGGCCTTAAAAGGTTAAGATTTTGTAAAAAGTTTTCATCCATCATCTCCCTGAAGACTGAAGTTGAAGTCTGATATACTGTATGTGCAGCTGAGTGCCGTTTGTTAATGTCTTTTATTCTGAGGTGACACCTCTTCACGGCCACCAGGTGTCCCTGCCATGACTGCTGGAGATTTTCTGTGACGGCGACTGTGTTTGAGGTAAAATGGATGACCTGAAACTTGATCTAATGAACAACCAGTCACAATAATGATCATTAAAAGTTAACATTTTAATGATATGGGGCTCTAATTTTGTAGACCAGGCGCAAGCGCAGGCGCACCTGCCTGCGCCGCCCTTCGCCGCGCAGACTGGGCGTGATCTGCGCACTTTGCAAGTTTCCTGCAGTGCCAAGAGAGGCACACTCATGGCGCACAGGGGCGCAGAGGTTGCGCGTCCACGCCCACGCCTCTGCCTCTCCATGCAAATGTCAGAATAGGAGCAGAATAGACGTGAGTGGGATTAACACAGCCGATCGCTGTCTTCACCAATCAAATGAGCGCCTCGCTTTTTAAATGCGCTATGCTGAGGCGCAGCATCTGATTGGTCTGAATTATCCCCGCCATCAAGGAAACAGTGTGCTGGAAAGACCCAGCAGTGGAGACGCTGTCCCTTCAGCAGGAGAATGGACAGCGCGGCGCCACCGTGTGGGCTAGCTCCGGGACAGATGTAATCTGTTCCTTTGTCATTAAAAGGAGTAAAAAAAAATAAGAGACAGTTACACCACAGCTGGCTTATCCATTCATAATGCTTGTGATCCACCTGCATTCCTGGTTTGTCATCGCCAAATAGCAGAGCCTTTAGTGATAAACTGTATACTCTCTCGGTGTCTCCTCCTCATCCTCCTTGCAATAATGTACTCCATCTTTTTAGATCATGTTAAAAATAAAGACTAAAATAGAGGAATATGGGAAATCACGGGTAAATCCTGAGTGATATACATTTATTTTCTCTCCTTTTTCTTTTTTTTCCCCTTTTTTTCTTTGAATTTAATGAAATGAGAGAAGCCAGATATATACTCAGTATCAGATGTTAAAGCTGTGGTCTACGATTTGAAACCGCAGCCTGCCCCTCCTTCCCTCACCTCTCCCCTCCGTGTTCCAAGATCCCGCCCCCAGCTCGTGTCGCCTCATATAGCCCCCTCGGACAGAGCTACGAGCGACTAGCACAATATATCAGCAGCAAACTCAATCAAAAACAGCTCAGCTCAACTGAAAGTATCAAACACGACAGACATCCCCTTGTAACACACAGCAGTAGCCATTTCAACTGGACCGGCGGCAATGCGGGTCTGGCGCCGTCAGAGCGGAGCCGAGTGTGGGGGAGGATTAATCTTTCTCAGCCTGTCCTCCACAGCTCAGCTTACAGTGCAAACAATTAGCGGCTAACAGGCTAACCCGCTCCCCTGCAAGTTATTAGCCCGTGCAGGCACAAACTAACCAGAGTTATTCAGCAGACACCTCCCACTGTACTAACCAAAGCCATTACCTGATCAACCAGGGGCCAACCGGCCGATGCTGAAGGACTGACGGCCGGCTGAGGCTATTCCTTAGCCGTTAGCCCGCTAACAGGCCACAACCCGCGGGCAGACCTCCGCGCCCAAGGGAGAGGGAGGCGGCTTCGGTCTCGGCGCTAGGCTTTTCCGGCTCCATTATAGTTCAGTAGCTAACGCTGCTAGCTGCTCACCGGAGGTAGAGGGGAGGAGGCGGAACCATGGGCAAGATGCTGCGTACTGCGTAGTGAGGGAGACGAGGATTGGATGGACTCACAGACCAACTCACGGACCAATTAATAGTCGCAGGTTCTTAGGTTTGATTGGTCAGCTAGTATGCAGCTTTTCAGCAGATATACTGAATGGATTTTTTTCGTTCTTTTTGGTCTTTATACTGTGTAGATAGGACCATAGGACCATAACAGCCTTATAAACGGTGTTATTAATATGTACAAGGCTTCCAAATTGTAGACCATAGCTTTCAGGCTGTTTATTGTTGACTTGTAAGATGTGCATCAAACTTCCAGCTGCCGACAGGTTAAGTTTCCATTATGACAAACGGCTTTAATCCGACATCAGATGTGACGGGAAGGTTAATATAGATACAAATGTATATGCTGGTTCAGACTGTTACACTAAAGGAGACATATCATGCTTGTTTCTCCTTTTCACTATGCCAGACTAGGATGCCTGTAAAGCATTTCTGCCCTTAGTACAAGTCATTTAGTTCCTTCATTGCCCCACAATAGCGTTCTCAAAATCCTCATTTTAAGCCATGAACAAGCTCTCGCTGAAACGCGAGGATCTCAGGATGACCTACAGTTACCTTGCAACGTCACAGCCCTTTGTGCTCTGATTGGTCAGTTCTATCGGGGGTAGAGCCAGCCTGTCCTTCTTCTTCTACTGTATTTTCCGGCAGGCTTAAAGCAGCGACCGCGTATTGAGTCCCCCTACAGGCCAGAGCTGGTAATGAGTGAGTATGAGCTAGGGATCTATAAACTGCTGCTGGATGAATGTGTTCCTCGGTGACGGTTTTGTGGCTAACGGACATCACAGAGGAGGAAGTGTTTTATCAGATTACTCCAATAAAAAGAAAGGTACCTCGTGTCGTCACAACGTTTGAAATCTCGCGGACATCTCACAATGACCTATTTTCAGAGGCATCAAATCTCGTTCTAGGATATCAGAAAAAATACAATATCTCATTTTTTGAAAATTAAGGGGGTGTAAGGTCTTGTTTTCAAATTTATTATATTATATGTAAGTATTAAATCATGCATCAGCATGATATGTCTCCTTTAAATAGTGATTGCTGTGATTGTTTATTGCATTAAAATGTGCCTGACACTTTGGAAACCTGCCTCTGAGGCGTGCGCACATGTGCGCTTGTCACCAAATTACAGCTGCGGAGGGTGCGCTCCACTCTGCGCCGAGGTTAGACCAGGTTGCAGCTGGCGAGCTTTCAGCGCACTTTCTGCACTGTTTTTGGCACGAAATTGTCACTGCGCCAACATGAATCTGCCAACACCTCCCCCTGGTGCGCCATCACCTCCCCTTGGTGCGCCGTCACACCCACCTCTGCGCAGACGGTCTACCAAATTGTCAAATTGGCAGCGCACGGCGGTGCGCCGGACGAAATTAACACTGCGCGGGGTGTGCCAGGCTTGCGCCCCCTGCACTGCACCACGAAATTAGAGCCCCATGTCCCTAACTTTTGTTATAATGACCATGGAGTGGCTGACTCTGATGGCAGTCAAGGGGAGATGTCTGACTCTGAGGAGGGTGCTACTCTCATTCGTCGACTTTCTAACTGGGCCATAACATATGGCATATCTCACATCGCACTGACTGCTCTCTTGGCTATCTTATGCTTGTACCACCCCGAGTTACCCAAACATGCCAGAACCATCCTCCACACAAAGATTAGCTACACAGTTAAGGAGCTATGTGATGGTTTCTATCATTACTTTGGCATCAAGTCAGCCATAGCTCAGACTTTGTCTAGACTAAAGAAAAACATGGTCAGTGGTTCCTGCTTAAGACTTCAGATTAACATTGATGGACTGCCGCTCTTTAAGAGTTCAAATTTACAACTATGGCCAATATTGGGTCTGTTGGTAACTGTTCCTATGAAGGAACCAGTAGTGATGGGGCTTTTCTCAGGTAACAAGAAACCAGACAGTTGCTTTACATTTTTAAAGGATTTTGTCACTGAACTTAAAGAACTGCAGAAAGGTTTTGAATTTGAGGACAAATATTTCACACTGAGATTAGATTCTGTCATCTGTGACACACCTGCCAGGTCTTTTGTCAAGAACACCAAATCACATAATGGGTATCATGGTTGTGATAAATGTATTTAGAATGGTGTTCACATCAACCATCGCATGACCTATCCTCTTTTAGATTCAGCATTAAGAACAGATGAAGCATTTTCGATGTATGTTGATGAAGAGCACCGTCATGGTCCCCATCCCTTCACAGGCATTAATGTTGGTTTGGTCTCCCAGTTCCCACTGGATTATATGCACGTTGTGTGTTTAGGTGTAGTCAGGCGGCTGATAAGTCTTTGGCTAAAAGGACCGCTAACATTTCGTGTCCCATCCAATGTTGTCAACAGGATCTCTGATAAACTGGTAAACATGAGGGCATACATTCCAGATGAGTTTGCTCGTAAACCACGGTCTCTCGGGGAAGTGGATAGGTGGAAGGCCACTGAGTTTAGACAGTTTTTACTCTTCACTGGGCCTGTAGTGTTGTGTGGTATTTTGGATCCACTGGCTTATCACAATTTTATGCTGTTATCTACTGCCATTGCCATATTGGTGAGTCCAAAATTGGCTACACCTCATGCTGATTATGCAAATACCCTTCTGCAGACATTTGTGACCCATTATGGTGATTTGTACGGAAAAGATCTCATAGTCTACAATGTGCATGCTTTAATTCACCTGGCACAGGACTGTAAGAACTTTGGCTGCTTGGACTCAATCTCTTCTTTTCCATACGAGAATTATCTGGGCAAGCTCAAACGCTTTGTCCGCAAACCTTTATATCCCCTTGCTCAGATCATTAGAAGACTATCTGAAGAAACAACAGTAGACCCTAAGCTTGATGTTAAGCCACACTTGAAAAAGGAACATTCCAACGGCCCAGTACCCATTGGTCCTGTTGCTGTCAGAGAATATGCTGAGATGAAAACAAGACACTTCACCATAAAAACTCAGGGAAACAATAATACCTTTGTGATAGAGGGCAAAGTGTGTAGAGTTTCCAACATCATTGAGTGCCAAGATGATGTGTACGTGGCATACAAAGAGTTTACTGATGCAACACCATTTTACAGTTATCCTTTTGACTCAAGTTATCTTAATGTAGTTTGTGTCTCACAGCTACAGAGTAACACTAAGTTTACAAAGGTATCAGGGATCTCTGAGAAGTGTGCAGCGCTACCCTTCAAGGACAAGCTTGTGGCAATTCCCCTGCTTCACACAAAAGATTAGGCCAGTTTTGCATCAACTAAGACTTCTTTTCTTTTTCTTTCAATGACTTGACTTTTTTTCTCCCTGTTTCCTACTCAGAAGTACTCTGTTGTGACATTTACACAAGACAACACAGTAAATGTGATTCCCAGTTCCTGGTTTAAAGATGGTCAGAGCTGGTGGCCAAATTATAAATCTGACAGTAGAATTAACAAGGCCGTTCAAAACTGTGAGGAGCCTGGTCCTGGGTGGGACAAGTACAGTGTCAGGATCATATGTGACAAAGGTAATTATATTAAATATTTACTTTGAAATGTTCTATGTAATTATCAGTAGTTTTAAATATGCCTGTTTGCTTACTCTGTGATGAAGCCTTTAAAATCAGAATGTCTTATATTTCTTTGTGTTACATCTACAGAAGACTACTTGGAGGCACGAAGAAAAATGAAGGAATATTTCGACACTGACACTGCTGGTTTGCAGTCGGAGGATGAGACCACTCGGAAAAAAAGGAAGAGAAAGTATGCACAGCCATTACAATACAGTTAACACTATTTTGCCAAAAGTATTTGCTCATTCGTCAAGGCAGATGAGCGAACACTTTTGGCAATATAGTTTATGTGAGATACATTATCAGATTTTTTAAACAATGTTTAGAACTGTGACCAGATCTTTTTTTTTTTTTTTAGGGGGGGAGCAATAGTCACATGGTGACATGTTTGCACACTTGTTTCTTTCAGGATCAGACACTTTAGTGACAGTGAAAATAGTGACAGTGATGGCAACACACTGAGTGTGAAGCTCCCAACCATACCCCATCCCTTTCCTGCCAGAAAAAGGCTCAACTCTTTTACTTTTAAGACATCATATCATGAGAGTACTTTTATTCAATTTAGGGTTTATTGTTACAAATAATTTATAATATAATATATTGTGAAGTATCTTGAATGCTCTTATGTCTGTCCCCTAGCTGCCAACATTCAAGACAATGCAAGCGGGAGGACCTATACCGATCTTGGTGATCTTACTGGTTCCAGACTGCCTGGCCTGACAACTATCCCTCCAGGTATCAACCCACCAGATTCAGCTTCAGGCAGACTCAGCCTGCCTTTTACAGCCTCAAAACCTTTTTTCATCTCAATGACTGTTTTTCACATTTTGATGGGACACACAGTTAACAGTAAATGGACTTGAGCTTATAAAGCGCTTTTCTAGTCATTGACTCCTCAAAGCTGCTTTACACTGAAGTCACACCTGTCCATTCACTCTCACATTCACTCACTGATGATTCTGAGTATCTATATTAGTTACCCATCAGTATTATCTAACACTCTCACACACTTTCCTGCCCATTTATACACCATTGTCACAGCAGTGGGAGCAACTTTGGATGAAGTGTCTTGCCCAAGGACACATCACCATGTGTTGCCTGGAGCTGGTTTTGAACCTGCAACTTTCCAATTGCTGACCAAGCGCACTATCCAAATGTGCCACCGATGCCCCGACAGTGAGTATAATTTATGTTTTTTGTTCTCTGCTAATTCTCTTAGCCACTGTCCCTATGGACTATCGAAGAGAAAGAAATGGGTCTCAGGTGAGCACGGCCTATACACAAGGCCACCTGGCACAGGACCCACAGGTACCTGCAGGTAAGAGGGGAACAAACAAACATGTTATGACTTAATCCTATAGTGAAGGTTGTTGCAGGTTGTCATTAAATGGGCTTTTGTGTTTGCTTCTAGTGATTAATGGAACCAATAAATTTTCTCTTCTTGTCCCCTCACTGTAGCAGCAAGCGTTCAAGGTCTTGGTGATGGCAGGTATCCCCACAGCTTCCCAGGCCTGAATGCTAACCCTCCCGGTAAAGAATAATCCCTCATGTTTCACTTGCACTTAAACAGCATAAGATTGCCATTTCAATTATTCCTCATTTTGATTCATTTTTTTCACATAGCCAGATAGCAGTCACCACTTTAGCCATGCTTATTTGAATGGTTCTGCAGCTGAACATTTTTATACTCTTTTTCCCTTGTCACACAATAGACAGCAAGTCCATTATTGATAGAACGTATTCTCTCTTTCTGTTGACCCTCTCAGGCACTGTCCCCCCAAGTAAACTAAATGGGTTTCCATCAAGCTCCATCTACCCAGAAGAACACCTTGTTCATGACCCACAGGGACTTGCTGGTAAGAGATGTCCAAACATACATTTGTGCTGCATGAAATTCTATAGCCCATGTCAGGGTATATTCTCAAAAAGGATGTCCATAACAGCAATTTACAGTATATGGTAGTGACTGTTAATGTGGCTCCATCTATTTTCTGCAAAAACCCTCTACAGCTGTGGAGCCTGGGCACTTAGCTAACACATGCTTCCAAAAAAAAGACTCTGCAGTCCATGTTCTTCATTTGCAATGTTAACTGAAAAATTTTCTTTCAATTTAAAAACAAAAAAACATGTACAATAAACTTACAAGAACAATAACTTTGTACAAACATGGTCGAAAACTAGTGTGCTCTTGGCTCTACCTTAACTAAGATACACATGTCACATGATATATCTTAACCAATAAGAAAATAGGGTGAGAGCTGTCATTTAGCCATAAATAAACATACTGCTGTCAAGTAATAGAACTGCTTATTATAGTTACCTCCGCCAAGGAGGTTATGTTTTCGGGAGAGTTTGTCTGTCCGTCCGTCTGTCCATCCGTCCGTCTGTCCATCCGTCTGTGAACAAAATAACTCAAAAAGTTATGAACGGATTTGGATAAAATTTTCAGGAAATGTTCAGCATGGGAAAAGGAAGAACTGATTCGATTTTGGTGTTGATCCGGATCAGCGTCTGGCTGCCATGGCGAAAAATGTGATTTTTGTGAATCACTGCTGAACTAAAATAGATATAATTATGAATCCAGTTGCTAATGGTATGTTTTGATGGTCAAGGAATCTAAAGATTTAGATGAAATAAAGGTAGGAGTAATATTTATGGTCAAAATGACAATATGGCTGAGGACTGTGGCACTAGCGGAGGTCTGCGCTCTCCAAGTGCTTTCTAGTTAGCAAATGAAATTCCACAAAATGTAAATTTTTTGACCACTTTGTTTTTATGTAAAAATCCCTCTAACAGTTACTTGGGTACAAATTGATTTCCTCTGTTTGTCCCCATTACAGCAAACTGTCAAGGCCATGGTGGCTCTTTAGTTTCCAGGTCGGAACACTGCTTCAGACCTGCATTCAGAGTTGGTGGTAGTAGTAGTGGTGCCCAAATTCCCTGCTCAGGTAGGCAAACGGTTCCAGCATGTGTAAAGTTTCTTTTGGTACCTTGAAAAATAAGTATAAGTTAAATATGAATGCATCCAGTGATTAATGTTGATCTTTGATTTGTTTCGAAATTTGTCTTTCTATTTATTTCTTTTTAGCTGCCCAACTACACATCCTTTTGCTTCTCAAAAATCTAAAGCAGCAACAGTTACAACTTGCAAACACAGTCAACATGGTTTTGACCAGGCTGGGGTCCACCCCAGTGCCGTCTGCACTGCCAGAGGGGTTTCAATTTCCTTTGGACAGCCTAGAGGAAGTTGAAGACTTTGAGAATTGGATCCAGGATCCAGAAAACCGGGGGAGGAAGCAGAACTTGGTATGGATAAAGAACCCTACTACATACCAACTAGGGCTGAATGATTTTAGGAAAAGATTGAATTGTGATTTTTCTGGAAGATATTTCAATTCACGATTATTTTTTATTATTTTTTTCAAATCAAACTTCAGTGCAAAATTCACTTTGTTTACAGCACAGATAACAGTAAGGAAATAAATGATGAAAAACACTTAGCACATTATTCACCTTAAATAGTGATGATAAATAATCTGTTTTCATTAACTTCTACTCCTAAACAGAGGCTTTGTGTTGTTGACCTGCTTACCAGCACTTTTAACTTATAATTGTCTATAAATTTGTAAAACAGTATGTGTGTAATACTTGACTCAACAGATCCTGAGTCAGTCAGGAGCGCTGCAAAAAATTGCTGCTTTGGTGATCACAAAATTGCATTGTCTAAAATTGCGATTTTGATCTGAAAACGATAAATCTTTCAGCCCTAATACCAACATCTGTGAAAAATACAAAAGACAAATTGTTTTTACATTTCATTTTACATTGTATAAGTCCTTTTTTGCCTTCATAACTAGTGTTTTTGTAGATATGGTTTCCAATAACTGTATTCCAGGGTTAGCTACAAAGGGTTGATGTATCATTGGGGATTTGGTGTTCACTCTGCACTTCATATGGTCTTATCTCCCCTTGTTTTTCACATCTTTGCCCAGGTTTCTGCTTTAGCAGCTATTGGGGGTCCAGACCCAAAAAATGTGACGTGGAACATACTCACACGCCTGTATTCATGCAGCGTTGCTAAGAAGATAGACTGGAAAGGGGTGAATGGGAAGAGGGCCTTCCACCAAATGGGAGCCAAAGTCTTACTGATGCGTAAGTGGCTAATTCATAGCTCTATTAGACCAGAGCAAAATTATGAGATAAATGTGCTAAAACCATTCTGTTTTTACTTGTGTATAGGTGCTGTCCAGAAATGCCCAACTTCTGGGGCAGCAACAGACAGTGAGATTACGCAACACATCATCCGATGGTTCAGTTTGGCCAGTGACAGAGAGGGTGGGCGTCAGGCACGCAGCAGGACAAAAGAATGAGGGCTGGCTTGGGGAGTTAAAGTTTAAAGAGACTGTGAGGAGTTTCTAAGTTATCACAAAAAAGTCTCACTTTTAGATATATGCCTGATCCAACTACACACTTTAAGATAAGTTTTATAGCATCAAAATAGGTTATCTATAAATGCTATTCCTTAGCCTTCCGTTTGGGTCGGACAGGGCTGGACTGGCCTGGATACTCAACTTCAGGAACAAGACAATTAAAACTAGAGCAAATTTATATTATTCAGACACGTCTTAGAGCACTGGGCTGTAAGTATATGTATAGAAAACTACGATACTAAGTTTTCCAAAAACTGCTTGTTGTCACACATCAAAAACTACCACTACGTAACTAGAAAGAGATACGTTACCTCGTGGCTTTGCATCCTGTAAGTTGTTGAAAAAAGAAGTTGTAAAGCAATGCAGAGGTCCGAGTTTCATTCATTTAGCACCACAACAAACACACGCTTTGGCTTGTGGTGCGTTCAAGTTTTAGTCGGAAGTTGGAATTTCTGAGTTCCAAGTAGGAGACTGCAACTGAAGCGTCCCCCGAAGTCAGAATTTCCTACTGGGAACTCGGTGAAATCTCGCCACCCCCGAGTTGACAATGGAAGATGGATGCCCCCAGTGTGAACAGTTATTTAGCTCCTGTAATAATCCATTTATTTGCACTTCTGACTGGGGTGTGTCGCTCTAGATCAGCTGTATACTTAGTATTGTTAGACTTACACTTATAAAAATGCTGCCAAAGTGATAATCACATTCTTCATACAACAACGCAGGGCGTGCTAACAACAGCTAACAATAGCCTGGTAGATCTGCATGTTCTTTTCCGAATTCAACTGGAACGCTGATAAGTCGGAGATGAAGTCACTCCCAGTTCCAAGGTTACTGGAAACGCAACATTTCGACAGTCGCCGCGCGTGCTTATGGGTAGCAGAATCTTAATGTCGCCGGAAACAGATTCGCCTCACAGTCCCTTTAAAATACAGTTTAATTAAAACACACGCAGTGACGAATGATCCCTCACTCTCCCCTGCTATGTGTGACTATCTGTGCATCACTGCATGCTAACCGGCACATGTATGCACAGAGACGCCAAGTGATGCAGTAGGTATAAGATGGTAAAGGATTAGTTTGGTTTCTACAGCTTTCACATTGTTTATAGAATGAAGTAGAACAATATACTCACCCAGAAGGCTTTCCTGATCCAAACAGTGCTTCAGGAGATATTTAGATCCAAAATCGAGCGGCGGACATCCGTATAATGGTAGCACACGGGGCATGTATAGTGCCGCTCCTAAAACTGCATTAATCGTCCAAAAACTCATTAGTTTCACCAATATTTAATCATGGTCCACTCACGCTACTCCTCCATTACAGTCTGTGTCGCTCCAGACATGTTTTCATGACTGCTGACCTCTGAACTCAAGACTGCTCTCTGGCCAGCTGTTCTTCTCTTTGCCTCCACGTCCTCCTTTCTATGAGCTCCTCTTCTGTAAACTCTGGCTCCAAACTGTAAGGACACCCATCATATTCAAAGTTCTCCTCCACAACATCTTCATCCCATAGATATTCGTCCATTTTGCACAAAACTGGAAGAAGAAAGTTGTTGAGTAGCTGGCGGTCGCCAACAACATTTTCTTTTTTTTTTTTAGGGCTAGCCCCTCAAATCTCCCTTGCGTCGTCCCAAAATCTCAGATCAGAGTGAAGGATTCAAATCAAAGGACTTCTGCTTGTCAGGCCTGATTTCTTAACTCCAAAAATTTCCTAACAAACTGCGATAACTAGAAAAACGGGACATCGGACCTAAATAATTTTTTCAGAGAAACAGATCTGAGCCTCTTGGGCCTCGTTTAACCCTCTGAATCCCAAGCCATTTCTGAGCGTTTTCTGCTTCTGTCATATTTTTATGCACTGTGGTCTCATTTTTCTCTGTAAAGTGAAGTCCAGCACCTCTATGGATTCAGGACAGCCATGGCTATAAGCTGATATAACTCAATTATGTCTTTATGCAGTGTAACAAAATTTAAAGGCTGTAAATCATCAGAAAAAAGAGAAATGAAAATTTAATTTTTCTGATTTTCTGATTTTAAAAAATTCTAAAAATAGGGTGGGAGTATATACAACACACTTTCAGGTACCCTCAAGCATAAGGAACACAGGAAAAAAGTGGTGTGGTTCTACCTTTACAGAAACTACACATTCTGGGACCTTATAAGTTGATTGGAATTTTAGGCCGTTTTTGCTTCTGTCACATTTTTACTCACTGTGGACTCATTTTTCACTGCAATATCAAGTTCTACACCTCTATGTGCTCAGGAGAACTAGGGCTGAAGCCAGATATAATTCAACAATGTCTCATAGCAATATAACACAACCAGAATGCAGGAAACTATTCAATAAAGAAAAACGGACAGTGAAATTTTCTGAATATTTATTTTCAGAACAATGAAAACTGTGAATAACTATGTACAAGGTGACAGGACTCCCCTGAAACTGTTTCAAGGCACCCCCTGAAACTGTTTCGGGGGGTCCTGCTTCCCTGAAACAGTCTCTGGAGACACAGAGCCGACGTATGAAGCATGCTGATTGGTGATGAACAGACACAGGCTGAAATGACAGCAGGCAAATGCAAGGCAAAATTCAAATAATTCTTTAGAAGTAAATACAGGACATATATCGATCATTCGTGGTTTGTTAAAGCTATACGATGTGTAAAATTAATTTTTTTTTACAGAATTGAGCTAGAGCAAACGGTTTATTTTCTGCAGATTTTTGAAGTGGACCTGTGAATAAATGCGATGTTGACGGCAGTCGCGCAAAATCATCCGTCTTTTCCGCCATTGTTCAGAATGTTGCCGATGTCATGTGTGATACATTCAGGTACCCTCGGAAACTTGAGAATCTGACGAAAACGCCACTTTTTACGGCTTTTTAATAGGACAAACGGTTTGTAAATGCCAGTCGTTTTAAAATACGTGCGTTTTTGAAACCACCGGCGGGTTTGGGATCCCGAGGGTTAAAACAAAATGTGAAGCCCAACTCATTCTGAGATTAAATGAGAGCCAGCTGTTTGCTCCAAAGTCGATCTATTTCTCCCATAGAGGTCCGTTCAACCTCCAGATCTCTTGCCCATTTTGGACAGGCTATTTGTAAATCGCGATAACTCTGTCAATTCTCTCACTATCTTCATAAAGATTACATATTCATGATCCCAAGACTCTCCCGATGCTCACTATGCCCTTGGATTTAACCTAGCTCAAAAATCTGCGAAGATACAAGGAGTTGTTCGACACTGTCAAAAATCATCAATCTCTTGTAGAAGACTTAGGCCCTCCTCACACGAGGGTGGCACCGTATTGTCTTGGCGTCGGCATCAAAACATGGATCGCTGTTTACACATCGTATTGTAGATAGGCTTGTGTATTTACTTGAGAACGCAAAATCCACGCCGGGACGTACCTGTGGGTTCCCACGCATGCTCCCAACCCACATTGCATGCTGGGTAATGTAGTCCTTGGTTACTACACTCGTAACATCACAGTTCCGCTCTGAGGTGGATTCAACGTCAACAAGTGCTCATGCGTGCGTAACATGCTTCATCTCTGCGTGAGACCTTGTTGCTGTTGTTGCCGAAGTTGGTGTTGTTGGTGTTCTGTGAGCAAATGTTGGTATAAAAGTCGTAGCAATATGTATAGCTGCTGGAACCCGCCATTGTTGTTGTTGTTGTTGAAGTGTGTGACAGCGTGGGGCGCAGGAGGAGGGGTGCTATGATGTCACCGTCTTTTCTGGACTTAACTGTTTATACCAACTACGGCATGAAGACGAACACGCAGATATCCACTTGCAAACCCATTTTCAAAAAAGATGCAGAGTCATGGACAAATACGCGTCTCCGTGTGTCAATATCACCAGATCGATAGTTTATTTTACCAGAGTCTTACAAATTCGTACTCGTGTAAAGCCCACCTTAGTGAAAGTCTTTCAGTCAGGCCGCACCTGCACCTGTAACCATGAGCCTTACTTATCACTTGGCCAGCTGCCAGGTCCTTCCAGGGGCTCAGCTAATCAAGCCACACAGGACCAAGTAACATACAATACTGCTTCTAATACGCCATACTTTCACCTAGAGGAATCATTCAAGTTTTAAAACGCAGCCGTATGTCTCCTCTCTTCAGAGGCCTCGAACGAGCCTTGAAAAACGCCTGCATCGATCAAAAATCCACAGATTTTCAGTGGGAGACCTTATCTGCTTATAAGATCTAGGGGGCGAGAGCACTCTAAAAAATCCCCGAACAAACTGCGATACCGGCAAAACGGTAAATCGAATCAGAATAATTTTTTCAGAAAAACGGATCTGAGACTCTTGTGCCTCATATAAAAGAAAATGTGAAGCCCTAACTCATTCTGAAATTAAATGAGAGCCACCTGTTTACTCCAAAGTACATCAATCTCTCCCATATACTTCCATTCTAACCTGAGATGAACTCCCCATTCTGGACAGGCTGTTTGTAAATCGCGATAACTCTGTCATTTCTCACACTATCTTCATAAAAAATTACATATTCACGATCCCAAGACTTGCCCGACGCTTACAATGTGCTCATAAATCCCATATCGTCTACTTTTTTGAAATATAAGCCGATGTTCGACACCATTGAAGAACCAAGAAAAAGCATTACAGATAGTCATTGTAATTAAAACACCTGTGTGACTGATAACAATCTCTCTCCCCTTGTGAAGTTGGTACATTAATCTGGTGTTTGATCTTTGTGGTCTGTGTGTGTGTGAGTGTGTGTTTGTTCTTATGACACTACGGGGACCTAGACTTTAAACAGCACCGAAATTGGGGGACCCATAGTATTAATGGGGACACTTACTATAAATGTATAGTATGTGTCCCTAACTACAAACTTGTGTCCGAAGGACACAAGTTTGTGAGTGTTTGTTTGTGAATTCGACACTGAAGCCTTGACAACATGCCCACTTTTAAAGTGTTTGTGGACATTAGTCTTTGTGGTCTGTGTGTGTGAGAGTGTGCTTGTACTTATGACGTTAGGAGGACCTTGACTTTACACAACGCCAGGGACACATAGTATTAATGGGGACACATACTATAAATGTATATTATGTCCCCCTAAATGATCCTGTGCACGAAGCGCACATGTTTGTGAGTGTCTGTGTGTGTGAATGAAAGACACTGAAGCCTTTACAGCTAGCCAACTTATAAAGTGTTTGTGGACATTAGTCTCTGTGGTCTGTGTGTGTGTGTTTGTACTTATGACATTACGGGGACCTACACCGAAATTGGGAGACACATAATATTAACCCCACTAGGTTTATCAAGAACACAGCTCAAGGTCAGGTGCCAGGTGATGATGATCAGTTTATCAGGCCACACATGACTTAAACACATGAATAAAGTATTGTGCCATCCAGAACTATTTTAGCTCATTCAGCTGAAATACTGCTTGAGGCTGGCCTGTATTAAATTGATAAATCCCGGCAGTGGCCCGAGCCCCACTCACGATTCCCGCGGGAATTGTCTAGTGTTTATTATGCATCTGTAAATGCCTTTCTACTACTGTTCTGTTACTCAAGATCGGTCTTGGTCTCGAGACACATTTTGAAGGTCTTGGTCTTGTCTCGGTCTCAAGAGCAATTTTACTCGGTCTTGACTCGGACTGGCCGATCCAGACTAGAGAATGACACAGGAGCGGATTTTCACTCCTGTCCCGTCCCAATCCCAGAGAAAAAATCCCACTCTCATCCCGCTCCCATTAAAAATGAACCCCACTCCTGTCCTGTTCCCGTGGAAAAAATGTTGCATTTTTTATTTTAGGTAAAACTTCAGTGCATATAAAAGGCACTGTCTTTAAGTTTCACATGCCTGACATTCGGTCAGTGTAAACAGCTCTCTTTTCGTCGTACCGTCTTCTCCCTCCATGTTGTTTTGTTATGTGTGCAGTCGCTCACGGTGGTGACAGGAAGTCAAACCACTTTTGTAGTTCTTTTGTGTTGCTAGTGCGGTCAAGAGTGTTGGCTCTCAGAGATGACAAAAATGGATGCATCTGTTCATCTGGTTGTTTAACACAGCTGAAAATGATCATCTATTAATGATTGAACCACGGGAATTCCCGAAAAATGTCATCCTCTAATCCAGACCAGCACTGATCTGCTGTTCAACTTCATTAATGTGAATAAGGAGGAACACTTGGTGAAACAAGGACATCATCTCCTAAAACTCTAGGTCCGCCTGCTTCTTTGTCCACCTTCCCGGCCCTTTGCCTCTCCGCCCCTTCCCCCCGACACTTCCTTTATCACCTATCATCCATTTTCCTCAAATTATTTTAACCTTATCTAAATATTAAGGTAAGACAGCAGGTGCCCATACACTATACAACCATACAGGGATTATTTTTTTGTAAGATAAAAGAAAACCTTTTGTTTTTCTTATACTTTTATCAGCTTCCTTCACAATATATCATACTCCTATCATTTTTTTCAGTGACACTGTCACACACCATCCTGGTGGTGACAAACCAGGAGGGATGTCAAGTGCATGGAGAAGAATGGATGGATATTGACATCATTGAGCTGCATGGCGGCTGCCTTCAGGTCCATCAAAGAGGTAGTGGACAGTCTTTGGGATGCGGAGACGGAAAGAGCTATCTTTCGTGCCATCATGAGCCTGAGAAGGTTCAAAACCTTGTCAAGGTTCATCCGTTTTGACAACAAGAGGACATGAGCAGCTCGACTTCAAAATGACAAGTTTGCGGCAATAAGAGACATATGGGATAAGTGGTTTGAAGGCCTCAACAAATGTACTACCTGGTGAAGATGTCACTGTGGATGAGCACTTGGTCCCCTTTCGAGGACGCTGTGGCTTCAAGCAGTATCTTCCATCGTAGCGCTGTGGGTCACATGTGATGCATACACCAGCTATGCATGGAACATGCAGGTCTACACCGGCAAAAAAGCAGAAGGCCAGCCAGAGAGGAATCAAGCAAAAAGGGTGGTCCTGGAGCTAACTCAGGGTCTCCAGGGCCACACAATGACTTGTGACAAGTTTTTGTCATCCTATTCTCTTGGCAAAGAGCTCCTCCAGGCAAAAACCTGCATGGTTGGCACAGTCCAGAAGAATAAGCCGGAACTTCCCAGGGCCCTGATTCCAACAAAGGGCGGGCTGTGGCATCCAGCATTTTTGCATTTACTGACACCCATGTCGCTGTTGTGTCTGCCCCAGGAAATGCAAAAGTGTGATGATCATGAGCACACTGCACCGCAACAATGCAGCTGGTGAACGGTAGATCACGGTAGATGATGATCCTTGAGTTGATAATCTTGACAAGGTAAGCAGACACATTTTTGAAATAATATTTACCTCTTCTGAAATCATCATTCGTCTTTATTTTAGAAAATTTGTAATTTTTTGGCAGGTATGATTAAAACATCCATGCAAGATTTTTTTTAGTAATTCATTGCTTTTACTTTGTCGGTGACAAGCGTGTACTCCTGTAGGCGTATGACTGCCCGGTGTTGCTTTTTAACATGGTGGATGTCTCCGCTTACAACGCCTTAGTCATCTGGTCAGAGCCACAGGAGGCGTGTCTACCTGGAGGAGCTGGGTAAGTCACCTGTGAACCCTCTGATCAAATGCCGCCCACACCTGCCACGTACAGCAGCCTCTGCCGATGTGGTGATGGATGTCCAGCAGGCATCTACATCCACAGAAGGTCCTGCTCAGCCTGCACCTATTCCATCGACCAAAAGGGCGAGGTGCCACTTTTGCAGAGGGTCAAAAACAAAAAAACCTCAATGAAATGTGACAGGTGTAAGGCCTTCCTCTGTAGTTAGTACGCGCTGTCACACCTGCGTTTAACAGTTACTGTTATAATAGGGTCTTGTTTCTGAAGCAGTACATGTTTTTGAGTATCAATTTTTCTAATTAAAAAACAGCCTGTACATTGTTTTCTGTCTTTACTACCATTATGTTCAATACTTGACATATTCTTCTTTTTAATAGGCATACTCCAAAAATAACTCATAATTATTAGCTTGATCTGTATTTGACATAATTCATAACTTGTGCTTTTTTTTCAAACACCAAAAATGAGGTCATACTTCACCGATATGGTGAAAATGTGACTAAAAATTCCACAATAAATATAAATTTGGTGTCAATAGACTGGTCTGAAGTTGGAGAAGCAGATAAAAACCAAACTTGTTTGATTTTGTTATGTCATTAAGCTTTTATCTAGTCAAACCTGTTTGGGTCAATTTTGACCTGCTTAGGATCTAAATAAGTGTAGAAAAGATCAGAACTGAACATTGAACATTAACATGTATAAAGATTATAAACAGGAGAAGAATGATGACATGGTAGCTTCTTAAACTGCTGTTAAACTGGGTTTAACTCCAGCTCCTCCTTCTTATATTAAAGTTAGTTTGTCATGTCAAAACACCTGAGGCTTTTTCTGTGTCATGAACTAAAGCAGCAGCTGAAATGTGATGAGTCAGATATCTGTCAAAAGATGAGTCCTCCATCCTCGCTCCACCCAAAGTGGTTTCTCTCCTACCAGGTTCTCACCCAGTAAAATGACTCAGAGGATTGAGGACCTGAGTGAAGACACGAGAGCAAACTTTCAGGACGTTTGCTTTTATTAACAATGATTTAACAGATTTTTTTTGTTTTTCACAATCACAAAAACCTTCATCTGAATTTATTTCTATAATGGTCAGGTGTCTCCTCTTTTGAGGAGTGGTTAATGTTCATATTAATTATCACTTTGATGATTTGTCAGATTTTTTTGCTTAAACTAAGGAGAAGGAGAATGGAGAACCTATTATTGATATTATTTGGGGACATGAAGACCATTTGGGCTGAGCTTCCAGCTGAGGTAGTTAGAAAATATTAAACATTAACATGCACAGCTGCAAGAACAGCCACTTCCCCCGACTGTCTATTTAGATGGAACTTTGTATGACAAAAAAAAAACAAAACAGGATTTTAAGATCTAGTGAAGTGGTGTCCCAATACTCCATAGGGCTAAGACCAAGGGCTACAAAGTCCTCGAAACGAAGACAGACCAGGACTTCACCTGAAACCAGGAGTAAGAGATTTTCCCATAAAACACCTGACACGAATTAAATATATCAAATGGAAAAAATTACATATTTAATTTACAAATGGATAAGTTTACAGAAATGTGCACGAAATGGGTCTTTCATGAAAAAGACACAGGAAATATTTGGAGTGCATCTGTCTAACAAAAGGAAGAAGGAAAGGAAAAGAAAGACACTTGGCCGTGTAAAAGAAAAAGACCGGATACTTTGTTCTTTTTTATTATTATTATTATTTTTTTTTTAACTGAACAGTGATATTTTCAAACTGTCACAATATCTCCTATTGCCTCCTTTCTTCCTTTCTTTTTTTCTTTGCTTATTTCTCCCTCATTTTGGTTTTATACATCCCTGTTACTTGTTCTGTTAGCCGAAAAAAAAGAGGAGTATTAAGGTTCTGCTGTATTGAAGACAATTGCCTGCTGTGAAAATTGTTTAACAACCCAGATGATCAACATCAGACACAGACTTTTGAAAGAGAACAAAGGAAGCTCTTAATTATCAGTAATTATTTTATCATCATGTAAATATTAATCATGTTTTGAGTTGTTGGTCACAGTTTAATATTTCTTGTTATAACAAGCTAGCTTTATGGTTGTGATTATTGTCACATCTGCTTATGTCACAGCCAGCGAGCGATGATGTAGCGGGAATCTTGGGCGTCTCAATTCTCAGCTGTGCTTCACCCCTTCACCTTGACCCTCAAAACAGAGGGCTAAGGGGAAGGGCTAAGATGAATGGGAAGCGCCAAGGGGTAGGATTGGGATTCACCCTAATGCTGCATTCACACCGCAAGCGACCCAGCTACCAAAATCGCGTCGCGTGTCCATAAATACCTCATACTGGTAACCGCTACCGGCGGCCATCACTCGGTGACGTCACGTCCGCCCGAGTTTCACCGCGATCATTTCATATATCATATAATAGGATGTGTAAGCGGACATTATTCCAGCTGTTTCCTTCTCATTCACTTATCAACCACAAAACAATGCAGCTGATGATGCAGCAGCATCATCTGTGAGTTTACCGCGATCCGTCTAGGTGGAACTAATGTCCTCACTGACATTAGGACGTTAGTTCCGCCGAGACGGAACTCATCCGCCCTGTAGTCCGAATGAATAACTGTGTCTTGGGTACCGTCACACGTACACACACCTCTGATTGGCTGTTGCCGCACAGCCACACACGACATCGCCTGAACAGATCAACTTTTTTTAACTATGACATCGTAGAATGAGTGAAGTGATCGTCTTGTACGCGGCTGTCGCATCGTGGGAGGGTTAGTCCCGCCCCATCGCGGCTGTACATTGACTTTGAATGGAGAGTGATCGCAGAGGTAGTACAAGTAGCGTCCGGTGTGTTCTGGACTAGTCGACCAGTCGTTTGTGAAAAGCCCCTGATGAGGCTTCATGCTGCGTAGTGGAAGAACAGCTACTGAACATCCTTCTTGATGAGAGCAAACCCCCTCTCCAGCATGGTTTTCAACAATGTAGCCAGCTCCTTCTCTGCTGCCTCAGGGAGGTACTGTTTTCTTCAGGAAACATGGTCACCGCCAGCAGCCTTGCCATTCACCCCCCTTTGCAGTCTAGCCCTCGAGAGGAAGCACACACTAATGCCTGGACCACACAAATACGATATACTCCAATTGGGCCTCTCAACCACACAAACACGGCAATTTCACCCACTTAAATGGAGATATTTTAACCTGACAAGCCAGATGGACAGCTCCATATATCTGCCACAGAAATATTTCACTAGTCCATCTGGGTAGGAGCCCTTTAAATTTGTTTTCAGGGGCAGAACGTAAAAAAAAAACACAAGCTTGTGATTGGACAATCGTTTGGCTCGTCACATTCATCACAGACCAATCCACCTCAAGCAGGGTTGCCTCCTATAATGTAGCATACATAGCAGCTAACTTAGCTGCTTACAGCTAACAACAGTTAATGACCGTTAGCCACTAACTTAGCTGCTACCAGCTAATGGCCTTATACTATGATCTTACACTAAATTGTAGCACACAGATGATTCATTTAACACTTATATGTGACATGAACCTCGTCAAACACAATCCCTAAGTAAACTTCTGAGGAGGGCAGATTTCACCAAGTTTCACAGAGTACCCATGAGGACAATAGGCTAATCGGCATGTCCCTTCTCAACTTCCGGTTCTCAATTTCCCATTGTCGTCACGTCCGCATTTTGCAGCTCCCGCCTCTCTTCCCTGATTGGGCCATTAAGAATTCAGCCGAGTGAATTCGTTGGACAACGGAGGCTGGCAAGACGGACCTGCAGGATTTCAGAATCAGGCAGGTCTGTCGTAGTTCAATGTTGCATGAAGTAACAAGTCCACCTCATCATTAGTTCACACAAAAGACTCTGTTTTTTTAGTTTTTTTGGCATCCTCTTACTGGTAACTTCAGCTTTTTTGGTTAGACCATTAAACTGCCTCTGCTTCCTGATTTTGACAGTGCATGCTCATGAAGTTCTTCTTCTATTGTTTTTTACATTTTGTGAACCTGTCACCTATTGGCAGTGGTGGACAAAGTACTCAATGCCAGTACTCAAGTTAAAGTATAGAAACTCACGTTCAAATACTACTCCAAGACAAGTGAAAGTTGCTCAGTCAAATTTTTACGTACTGGAGTACCTGCTTTTGAAAATACTCAAGTATTAAAAGTACATTTTCCCGTTGACCTTACAGAACGTAATGACTGAAACAATCTACAGAATGCACTGACCTGCTTAGAGATCATGTAGAATAAAGAGTTTGAAAATATGCTATAAAGCCCATGGAAATGCAAACTGAAACACTAATGAATCAACAAAAGGACAACCATTGACATTTTTTTGATTTTATTTAACTCCCCCCTTCAGATATGGCCATGGGTGCTCTGGTGTGGAGTTGTCGTCATTATCTGCCATAGTAGCCATCACTCTGCCAAGACGAACCGTAACCACCAACATTAGCTAAACCTTTACCTGCCCGATCGCAGTAGCGCATGCGTTTCTTCTTCTTTGGTATTTAATGGGGGTTGGCAAACCAACTCAAAAGTGCATTACCGCCACCAACTGGACTGGAGTGTGGAGCAGGATTCACGAAGTATAGATAACACCACTTGAACAAATCACATTTTAGAAGAGAAAATAAATTTCATCCTCTGACTTCATACCTGTACCTAAAAGTAACGAGTAACTAGGCCATTTATAGAAATGTAGTGGAGTTAAAAGTAGAATATTTGTCTTTTAAATGGAGTGAAGTAAAAGTCATAAGTTCCAAAAAAAAGAAACTCAAGTAAAGTACAGATACTCAAAAAATGTACTTAAGTACAGTACTGAAGTAAATCTACTTCGTCACTGTCCACCGCTGCCTATCGGCCGGGCGTGGCATTGCAGGCTTCAGAGGTGATCGTTTTCAGTTTTGCCTCTTTGTATGGACTGAGATATTTCTGTGGTGTGGAAAGAGTTCATTTTTTTAAACAAGGATGAAAATATCTGGTTAAAAAAATATCCATATACGTGTAGTCCAGGCCTTAATGTCACTCCTCTCTCAATGATTGTATTTTACACTTTCCTTGTGAACATCCTTTTTCCCCCCTCACTATTCCTTTCTCCTCCTCTCCTGTTTTCTCCTCTCTGTTCCCCCTTTGTCAAACTGTAGGCCTGATCATAGTTTCATCTTACTGAAAGGAAAAGTTCGGTTCCTGCAGCTTTTACATTGTTTATAGAATGAAGAACAACAATATACTCACCTAGAAGGCTTTCCTGATGCAAACAGTGCTTCAGGAGATATTTAGATCCAAAATCGAGCAGCGGACATCGATATAATGGTAGCCCATAGGGCATGGATCGCCGCTCCTAAAAACTGCATTAATCGTCCAAAAACTCATTAATTTTTGCATAATAACTTGTATTTATGCATAATAACTTGTATTTATGTTGTAATATATGAATATTTGTATGCTAAGTTTATGACAAATTTATATTCTCATATGTGGTTTATCCAGCATTCTTTTTCCTCATCGAGAGTTTCTTAAAATTTGTAACAGAGTGGCCCTCAGGCTGGGAAAAATGGTTTTATGTGGCCCTCTTGGTAATTAAAGTTGCCCACCCCTGCCATGAATAAATATGTACTTAATATGAATATATAAGCAATGACTTATAAGTGCATTGAATTATCACACATATATCAATCTATCTATCTAGGTATATTTTTATTGCTGTCTAGCTATATAGGTAGTTTGTCAATCATTGCATAGGTTATCCTCGTAGCTTTGCCATAGACATGTGATGACATCAGCAGCCGCAGGCTGGTCAACAGATCAGGTACCTACATCAGAAAATTAAAGGTGTAGTCAGCGATCTTCTAATCTTCTAATCTAATGCACTATTCGTCAAAATCACCGTATTTCTCCTCTCCATCCACAAGATGTCCCCACTGACAGCATGTTGAAAAAAAAGTCTGGTTTCATTACACAGCCTTGGCTCTGAATTTCAGCAGGTAAATACTGTGGCTCAGGACGAGTCCCCAAAACAGGGTACACCCCCCCCACATCCAGGGGGCGATCATACTCATGCGCAGATCAGACAGAGGGGGGAGGGGGAGTCGTAGGTTGCGTAGCATGCGCAATTGGTGTAAGAGAGCTTTCTGATGGTGGAGGGAACTCCGCTAATTGAGAGACCTGAAAACGGACGCTGATAGGTTAGCAACATTAGCTTTGTGGTGCTTCACATAACAGTAACAGCCGTCGGGCATTCATCTTATTGTCTAATCTGTCAGAATGTACTGTTGTTGTGATGTTATCAATAATGACAGTCGAGTTGTCTGATGAGTCGGGGTTAGCTTAGCTACGTTGGTCAGCTACGCAGTTTTTACGGCCGTTTCCATGACGATGCACGTCCATCAGCTTCCAGGGGTGGAGCCAGGGGTGAGGTATGAAGGGAGAGGCGGGTCAAAATTCGTTTATCAATAACCTCTCCACTTGTTTTCTCCCACATTGCTGACTACACCTTTAACCCTTTAACTATTAGCTCAACTGTTTGGCAGAGTTCATCCATAATTCAGTATTCATATTCATATGTTATGCTTTGAAAAAGAGAACAAACCAAAACAGCAGACATGCCAAACATCAGATATTTTCTCGGTGTGTGTTTTAAAGGTTTAAAGAGTTAATATTTGATAATGAGATGCAGTACATATATATATATATATATATATATAAATATATATATATATATATATATATATATATATATATATATACATATATATTTATATATATATATATATATATATATATATATATATATATATATATATATATATATATATATATATATATATATATATATATATATATATACATATATACATATATGTATGTATATATACATATATAAATCATCATATCAGTAAGTGGTTCAACTATCAAAATAACAATAGTAATTTTAATAAAAATGTAAAAGCTTTCTTAAACCTTTAAAGCCCACACGGAGAATAGAAGTTATTTTGGTTTGCAAGCGTTTTTTTCTGTATCGTAAAAAACAATGACTAATTTTTTGATTTAACATGATAGATATTCCTGAATTTATTGACCTCTGCCAAACAGTTGAGCTGGGAGTTTAAGGGTTAAGTTAAAATACTAGAGTATCTGCTTTAGAGAACACTTAAGTATTAAAAGTAAATTTACTTTTTAATGTCAACGTGTTGTTGTATTGTTGCCACAATGAATTTACAGAACCTAACTCTATAAAGCTAATTGTGTCATATTTGATACATACTTTTATAATACCTCTATCTACTCAATATGATCAACAAATAACAAAAAAACATCTGAACACCATCAGATAAATGATGAAAATATCCTCAGATGGATTATCAGCTGCTAAAAACACCTAATGTATCAAATGAGATACGAAAAATCTATATGTTAAATTTTATGGACATTTTTATTTTTATGGATTTTAGAAGAAGGTGAAACAAACATTTCAGCTTCAAAAAGTTAGATTTTTCTGGCTATAATCTCTGGTCTTGGGCCTTAAAGGGTTAATGACTGAAACAGCCTACTGACCTGGAGAATAAACAGCTTGTAAAATATGTTTCATGCATTCCTGTACCTTACCTGCACACGCTTCCTCAGGTTGGACGGCAGGTTTTAGAGGTGTGATGAAGTTTGTTTGTGGCAAACAGAGCAAATATTTAAAATATGAGTCATTATTCATCTTGAAAGTCTCAAACATGGTCTTCAGACATGACCATGGTGCTCTGGTGTGGAATCGCCATCATTACCGCCAAAACAAACCGGGATCTGAACAATTTAGATCAACATTTACCTGCCCGATTAGAGTGGCACATGTATGAGTTTCAGGTACGACATCCACACTTTAGATTTTAGAAAAGAAAAGAAATTTCAGCTGCTGATGTCAAAGCTGCACTCAAAAACAATGAGAGCTTCATAGAAATGTAGTGGAATTAAAATAAAACATTTGTCTCTCAAATGTAATGGAGTAAAAGTTTAAAAAAACAAACAACAGTCAATAAAGTACAGATACTCAAAAATGCACTTAAGTCCAGTACTCAAGTAAATTTACTTTTTTAACCCCTCACAATAATTCCCTCAGAATATTACATTCTTGGTTTTATAAATACTTAAAAAACAAGTCAATAAAAAGTCTTCTGAGTTACAGTAACATAAAAGCATATCATTGGTTACTGTTGTGTAATTGTGTGATGTTATTGAGAGCAGCACCTGCTGTTCATATTCATAAAAGCATTAATAATAATTGTATTATTATTATTATTTATAACTATTTTTATTTATTTATTTTAATTATTATTATTACTATTTATTTTTATTATTATTATTTAAAATGTATTATATCTACCTATTTATTTTTGTATTTATTCATTTTAATTTTATTTCGTATCAAGATTTTATTTATTTATTTATTATCACTTTAGAATTATTATTTTAGTCTTAGCTCCTCTTCCTCTGTTTTCTGTAAGACTCTCTTCATCATGTTTTGTATGTGTATGCTGGATGTGGATTGGGGTTGTATTTTTCATTGTATTTCATTTTTACCTTTTATTATTTTATTTTATTTTCTTCATTTCTGTCTGAAGCACTTTGTGCCACAACATTTTTGTACAAATAAAGTTTGATTGATTGATGATCCGTGGGAAAGTCGACATGAAAACAGGAGCGAATGACCAAAGTCATAAGTATGAGTTCAGGGTGTGTTACCGTTGTCTTTATTGTTGCCGTCATTATTCTGGGACACGTCTCTTCCCCGTCACTCCAGTGGGCAGCAGTAAGCTTCCTGTCAAACAGGATTTCATGTTGAGTACGCCTTTGAGTCTCACTCCACCCTGCTGTTGACAGTGAGGAGGGTTTGTCTCTCTCTAATGTGGTGACTGAAGCAGAAAGCAGTTTGATTGTCACCTGACACCGTCCTTAAAGGCCTCGCAGTGACTTTGATTATTCAGCATATTTCACCAGTCCTGGAAAATACGGAGCCACAACACTGACGGACGGATGTGGTGTTGAAAAAGAAACTTTACATTCAAGACAGACTTGCACTGACACAGAAACAAGCACTGGCAATGCAAAATACTAAATTAAAATAAATCAAATAAAAAATACATTAAAAAACATTGTTTTTTCAGGATTGTTGTGTTAGTACTTTATGATGTGTTTTTCAGTTTCCAATCTTCTGTTTTTTCACTCTCATTTTTTAGCGTAACAGATTTTTGGTTTTAACTTTCTGGTTTTCAGTCAAAGTTTTCTTTTTTTTTAACTTTTTAAACTTCTTGGCAGAGTTTAGACGTGCAGGGGAGAGGAGGGCCTGTTTGGGTCACAACCTTTCAGATCATGAGCAGCATTTGGGTGGCCAGTCTTTGTCTTTCACCGTCAAAACTGAAGTGGAGTCGAGTTTTGTTCACAGTGCACTTTTGGTCTGGTGTAAATGATTTCAGAGATAAGGTTAAAGTCGGGGTTGGCGATTTTGGAAAACTAGCATGAATTTGAAAGTAGCATCTCCTCAGGGCTCTGCCTAGCCCCCCACCCCCCACCCCACTCACATGCACATGCATGCTGATATATCCAGAACACTGATTCAGCTCCAAACCCTCAGCACGACGTTTATGTTTTACTCTACACCAGGTTGGGTTTCATTCAGCGGTAAGAAAACACCAAAACATTATCATAGTAAAGTTAAAAAACAAACATGTAAAGTTAGTTAGTGCTCACAGCCGATGTTGATCGGGGTATAGGTAGTTCCTCTGACATTCTCCACATAGCTGTCAAATCTCCTGTTTTGGCCGTTAAACTACCGTATTTTACATATTTTATCCTCTTTCCTGACGTCCTCCTGTATCAGTATTCTCCTGTAAATCTCCCGTGTGATGATATAATAATAAAAACATTCCTCTGCCTCTCCAAACTGAACTCTGTCTCTAGCCTGAAGGGGGCGGTAATGCTCCAAAATGATGGATGCCAACCGCTGTCAAACCAAAGAAGAAGAAAAAGCCTGGTGAGAACGTCCACCTGCAGTAGCCTGGGTGTCAGCTGTGGTGAGATTAGAGCAGCAGAACAAACTTAGAAAAACAAAGAGTTTATTTTAGATTTCTGTACACCTGTCTTAAAATGTGAGGGATACTGGAGCTTGGTTGGGGTTGTGGGACGGCTCACAGCGGGCTTCCCTTATTTTCAAAGACAAAACTTGAAAGGTAAGCTTTCTCCCGCGGACTTTGATCCCTTGCTCGGCTACCTACACGCACCGAGTCTGTGCACGCTGGGAAAATGCACGCGCAGTTGGCGGGCAGAATGGCGACAGGATTTGATTGGTGTAAAAACAGGTGTCCCTGCAAGATTATTGGTTGGTGTTTTCCCTGTTTTACTCCTGCTGTAGATAGAAGATATTTTTCACTCTGTTTTAAGAACACATTATGAGTTGATTACCATCGGGTCATAAAGATCATTTTAACGAGAATTAAAAAAAGTGTATCTAAATCAGATCGCCAACCCCAGCTTTAATGTGTTCATGTGATGAAAGCAATCAGAGGTGGGAGATAGTCACTGTTTTGCAAGTCTCAAGTAAGTCTCAAGTCTTTAAACCCAAGTCTCAAGTCAAGTCTCAAGTAAAGACGTGCAAGTCCAAGTTGAGTCTCAAGTTAAGTCAAGACAAGTCAAGTCAAGTCTGAAGTCATAGGTTTAAAATTCTCAAGTCCTTCCAAGTCAGAAGCACCGTAGACCAAATTAAAAAAAACAATAAAAACCAGGACAGTTTCGTCACTTTATAAAAAACAACCAGGACAGTCAGGGCAGGACATGAAAACAGGACACTTGGTCACCCTGGGCCTTAACTTTACAATTATTTTCAGCTAACGTCAGTCTCAGTTTTTAGCCACGGCGAGTTTACGAGCAAACATATACTGTTGTTGCATATAACGGATGCTAAGCTAAAGTTACCCAAAAGGATCTTACAGCAGGTACCAGACCAACTTACCTTTCTTTGTGCAGCTTCAGGTGCTGAACAAAGTTCGACGTCGTCGCCTCTCCGTCTGTTATTCTCATGCTGCAGGTTTTGCAAACAGCAATTCGTTTTTTGTTTTTGGCATTGTAGTTTGTGAATGCAAATGAAATTATCCTCTGTAGCATGGTTCAGCATCTCTGGGTTGTTCCTGCACTCCTGCAGTCTTGCGCTCAGGGAAGTAACTGTAATCCACATCCTCTTTTTTTATTCTTCTAAACCCTGATTGGATGTTAATAAATGAATTCAATGGGGCAGATCCTGTAGGAAAAAATATTGTCTTGCTGGAAATGACAAAAATCAGTCACTTAGTGGAATACTTTGAATGGGAGCACATTTTATTCAACAGGCTTACTGACAATTTCAAGTATTTTCAAATCATCAGACTAAAGTCAGAGACAAGTCACTGATGTCAAAGTCCAAGTTGAGTTGCAAGTCTGATGATATTGTCAAGTCGAGTCCAAAGTCATCAAAACTGCGACTTGAGTCTGACTCGAGTCTAAGTCACATGACTCGAGTCCACACCTCTGATAGCAGTCATACTGTCTTCTCTCTGTGACAGAAGTGTGCAACATCAATACTTCAAAAACAGATTTCTGCTGCTGCTAAAGTAACCGAACATATGATTCTTGTTTCTTACAAGACTTGCAAACATGCTAACACATGAACACACCATCACTCTCCCCATTCATCTGACAAACAGAGCACTTTCCAAACTGTGAGGTTGGGTTACAGCTGGGTGTTTGTGGGGAATAGATGGAAATAAATGTTGACATATGAAACTTTTGGGGCATTTTTGAAAAGGACAGAGTTGTAAATATCAGTCCTCTCTAACTAATGCCTAAGTCACACATTCCCGTTTCTCATGACGATTGTGCACGACTGTACACGATTGAGGAGGCTGGTGTGGTCGCTATGGTACGGGATGAAATGACTGTCTCACCCCTGGACACACCCCCTAAATACACCGTCAGCAGAGCTTCTACAGCGCTTCGGGGACGTTCGTCCCGCTCCAGTTAGGTTAATACAATGATATGACGAGGATTCCATGAATTTCCATCCTGCTGACACGACGTCAGCCCCACTGGAGCTCAGTTCGCGTCACGTAAGCCCCGACTGAGCCCCGTTGCTTGTGCCGTCTTGAACGGGACACAGTCGGGGCACAAACGGATACATCCTTGTCAGTCGTCCTCATAAAGCTTTCAGGATTGAGCCACGATCAGCCCGACCGAGCTCCGTACATGCCACGCTAATACCGTTCACCTTAGGACTGCATTAGGCTACCACCCCGCTACACTCAGAGTGGTGATTCTCCACCACAGTTTTGAACTGTTCAAAACTGTGGGGACCCTTCACGTTCCCTGCCGTTCATCCAGGACAATACAAGATCCAGACTGCATGCACCATGACCAAAGCACGTTTTACCAGGATTATGACAATCGTGCACAATTGCCATGAGAAACAGGAATGTGTGACTGGGGCTTTATAATAATTATTTGCTCATGTTGATGTTAGAATGATCTCTCTGTCCATTATTATTGATTATACATCCATAATAAATACATTTACAAACACATCGACATAAGGACACTCCTGGAAATCAGATGCAACATCTTTATTTCTTTGAGGTTTGCAGAGACATGATGATGATAATATAAATGATTGGTCCATCTGTATCTCAATACTTTCGACTCATACTTCAGTCCTGTTGTATCTGCCCAACTCCTTTCAGACACCCACACCCAACCCAGCTTCATGGCTTGGATAGCTTTTTAACAGGAGACTAAATTGGGGTGCTTGTTTGGTGGAGTGGTTAGCAACCATGCACCTCTCGTATACGTACAGTCCTGCTCAGTGTTATTGGCACCCTTCATTATTTTCATTACTTTCACAATATCTTTAGAAATAAATTGAAATGTACCAAATTTATGTCATCAGGATCTTTTTATTGAAGGTCCAAAATAATTTAACAAAAAAAAAAACATTTTTACAAGTTACATATTGTAACTTCAAAGAGAGAACTGAAAAAAGCATGTGCAGCAATAATGGCACCCCTCTTCAGTATTTTGTTGCACACCCTTTGGCACTGATGACAGCCTCCAAATGTTTCTTGTAGCCATCTATAAGCTTCTTGCTCTTCTCAGCTGGTATTTTCTCCCACTCTTCCTATGCAAACTCTTCAAGCTCTTGAACATTTGTTGATTCTTTTCCCCAAAGGCAGATTTCAGCCATACCAAGGATTTTCAAAAATTGAGATCAGGACTCATTGCTGCTTTTAAAACAGGCCATTTTTTTCCTTTTCAACCATTCCTGCGTGCTTTTGGATGTGTGCTTTGGGTATTTGTCTTGTTGGAGGGCCCACAATCTTCGACTCAAACCAAGTGTTCTTACACTGGGTCGGACATTTGGCTCTAAAATTTCTTGATAATTATCTGATTTCATGATTCCTGTGATATGGTCAAGGCTTCCAGTACCCGATGCAGCAAAGCAGCCCCAAACCATTATGGAACCTCCACCATGCTTAATTGTTGGTAGGGTGTTCTTGTCCTTGTAGGCTTTCAAGAGGTGGCACTTAAAACTGCCTAATCTAAATATGACTGCATGATCATAGTAGCTAATGAAGTATAATTTACAAACCTTAACATGTGAACATTACTTCTGCCAAGTTTGAGTCTGATAAAGTGATGTAGAGCAAAGTTAGAGAGGTTTGTAACAAAACTGTACTGTCACGTTGTGTGCTTAAACTTCATGGGTGCCAATAATGATGAGTAGGACTGTACTTCTACCAGCCCAGGTTCGAATTCAGCCTGTGGTTTGCAGAGTGTCTTCCCCTACTCTCTCACCCCCTTTCACAAGCCTATCCACTGTCTCTTTCTTATCATTAAAGGCACAAAATGCCCCAAAAATACATTAAAAAATGAGACTAAATCTCCAACTGCTATACAGGTTTTTCTAACCACTGTAACTGTAAATCTCATTCTGATGCACTGCACTGTATGTTGACCCACTTTTTGCAGTTATGATGGATTAATGTAGAGTTTGTATATATACTGTAAATATATACTGTATTGATTGACCACAAAGGTTACTGCAGCCTGACATACTATGTTACTCAGTCAACATGTGGACAAACTTGTTAGTACTCATCCATTATAGAAAGAAAAGGAAAAAGAAAAAGAAGCTCTATGTTCACAGACACAAAAATGAAGCATACAAAGAAAAGAACACTGTACCTACTGCGAAACATGGAGGAGGCTCAGTTATGGTCTGGGGCTGCTTTGCTGCATCTGTGTCAGTGTCAGAAAGCTTGGTCTCAGTCACAGGTCATGGGTCCTCCAACAGGATAATGAGCCAATCACACAGCTAAAAACACCCAAGAATGGCAAAACACTGGACTATTCTGAAGTGGCCTTCTATGATCCCTGATCTAAATCCTGTTGAACATTTGTGGAAGGAGCTGAAACATGCAGTCTGGAGAAGACAGCCTTCAAACCTGAGACAGCTGGAGCAGTTTGCTCATGAGGAGTGGGCCAACATACCTGTGAAAAGGTGCAGAAGTCTCACTGAGAGTTACAGAAATCACCTGATTACATTGGTTGTGACAAAATATTAAGTTAAGGGTACCATCATGTTTGTCCAGGCCAGTTCCAGTATTTTGTTTTTTAAAATAATTCTGTCAAACCACAATTCAAAAGCAATATCTTATTTTCATTAGATGATTTTCAGTTAATTTTTTACTTATTATTGCTTTTGTCAGTTTCAAGTTATTTCAGGGACCATGTGGGGTTTTGTTTCTTTAGCTGAAGGGTACCAACAATTTTGTCCATGTGTGTTAACCCTGTGCATTACATATTCAATTATTTCTTCCAGATTCTGAGAGGGTTTTTTCTCTGTTTCATGGCTGTTAAACATTTAGAAAGTTATTTTTGTTTGTTTGTTGATGCTGAAGAATAATTAACTGAAATCAAACTTCTATTGTAGCTATTTTCAAACTAACTTTCCCCTTTTTTCTGGAGTGTTTACAGCCCAAGGTGAGCCCCGAGTATCTGATATTTTTCTTCATCTAAAGTGAATCACATCAAACCAAACTTTATTTATAACGCACTTTCCTGAGAGGAATGCTGGAGGCCCCCTCTTCCAGGCAGTGACACCCAAACGTCTGAGTATTACCTCTGTACAGCTCTGACTCACAGTCACACCTGCAGGTATCGCCACACCCTGACCTGCTTGTTTTCTAACAACTGCTGGCAAACTTTTTGTCTGTGTGTGCTCTGAGTCAAGGCCACACTTTGTTCTCTCCCAGAACATTTATGAAAATATTTTCATCGAAACCAGAAGCAGACGATTTATATCAGATATTTAAAACAGATGTTCTGGTAGGATTGAAACTGATAGAAAACATTCTTTCTCACTTTGAGACCTCACATAAAGTTGTAAAATTGAATAATATGTTTGGAAGTTTGTATTTTTTGTGTGTTAAAGTTTGGAGGATGATACAGAGGAGGGGGACAGACCAACTAAAAATTATAACATTTAAAAAAAAACATCCTCAATTCTGGACACTTCAAACCAGGGATGGCACGTGGGGGTAAAAATCACTCCAAATGTCCAAGATCAGTTGGTCCACATTTTGTAGCTACTTTAGTTCATCCATTGACCCTTTCTGTTGTAAAAAGGGCCATAGACCAGACCTGCACAGATGCCACCTGCAGAAGAGAGCACAGGCCTGAGTGTGCAGATGTGAAGGGATGATGAGTTTCTGTTGGCCGACGGGGAAGCTGGCATCACACCAGTCCACAAATGAAAGTCAAAGAGATTTTGAGATGTGATAACTGCCAAGGAAAAAAATGTTTTTAACACATTTAGGTTTTAAAGTAATTAGTGAGAGCAATGACTCATGATGATTTATGATGCTGTTATGGAACTACAACATGGCATGTTGAAACCTCTTGTTCAGTGGAGTGAGTGGATGATGGCCCTCTGATGACCTGATAACTTAAAATAAATATTATATTACACAATAATTTGATTTCTTTTTGACCAACATCCAACTAAATACAAAACAACAACATGACATTTAATGTTAAAGCTGGTAAACTTCTTAAATATCCACTCATTTTGAGTTTGACGTCTGCAGAACATCCCAAAAAAGTTGGGACAGGAGCAACAACAGACTGGGAAAATTTAGGAATATGTAAACAGAAAAGGCTCAACTGTTCACAAATCAGGACGGGTGAAGGTCAACAGGCCCAACAGTTTAAGAACGATGTTTCTCAATGTACAATTGCAAGAAATCTAGGGATTCCATCATCAACAATCTATGATCAAAAGATTTAGACGATCAGGAAAAATCTCTTTGAGTGAGCAGCAAGGCCAAAAACCAACTTAGTGCCCATGGCATGGGTAACCTGCACATCTGTGAAGGCTCCATTCATGCTGAAAGGGACATACAGGTTTTTGGGGAAAATATGTTGCTATCTATGCAACTTTTTTTTACAGACCTGCTTATTTCAGCAAGACAATGTCGAGACATATACTGCACATTAAAACAGGAGAATCTATTCGCGGCGACATAAAAACTCTGCTACCCATGAGCATGCGCGGCAACTGTCGTAATGCTGCGTTCCAGTAACCTCGGAACTGGGAGTGACATCATCTCAGACTTATCGGCGTTCCAGTTGAAGTCGGAAAAAAACATGCTGATCTACCAGGCTATTGTTAGCTGTTGTTAGCACGCCCTGCGTGTTTGTTCACAAATATCACATGAAGAATGTGATTATCACTATGGCAGCATTTTTGTAAATATAAGTCTAACAATACTATGTATACAGCTGATCTAGAGCCACACACCCCAGTCAGAAGTGCAAATAAATGGATTATTACAGGAGCTAAATAACTGTTCACACTGGGGGCATCCATCTTCAATTGTCAACTCGGGGGTGGCGAGGTTTCACCGAGTTCCCAGTAGGAAATTCAGACTTCAGGGGACGTTCCAGTTGCAGTTTCCTACTCAGAACCCGGAATTCCTACTTCTGACTACAACTGGAACGCACCACAACACGTGACTCAAGCCAAAGCATGTGTTTGTTGTGATGCTAATGAATGCAGCTCGGACCTTCCTCACAACTCTGCAATGCTTTACAACTTCTTTTTTCAACAACTTACAGGATGCAAAGCCACGAGGTAATGTATCTCTTTCTAGTTACGTAGCGGTAGTTTTTGATGTGTGAAGACAAGCAATTTTTGGAAAACTTAGTATCGTAGTTTTGTAGCCGACTATATATCTCTACTTACAGCCCGGTGCTCTAAGACGTGTCTGAATAATATAAATTTGCTCTAGTTTCAATTGTCTTGTTCCTGAAGTTGAGTATCCAGGCCAGTCCAGTCCTGTCCGACCCGACCGTGAAGCTAAGGGATAGCATCAATAGATAACCTATTTTGATGCTATAAACTCATCTTAAAGTGTGTATTTCCATCAGACATATATCTAAAAGGGATACTTTTTTGTTATTACTTAGAAACCCCTCTCAGTCCCTTTAAGAAAAAGACTGTTTGAAAAAAGATGGGCCTCCTTTTCAGATGAAGTTCAAGAAATGAGAAAACAAATCTTTGTATTTATTATCTTTCTATTTATGCATGTTTATATAATTATTAGTGTCTGTTGATGCCTATGTTATTTTGTTTCACTTTACTTCAATGATTGATAGAGAATGGAAATATACGTTCTGAATGTAAACTGAAGAATACCTATGGGAATTTGCTGTGCTGCCTTGTGTGTAGTGAATTTGGAATTGTATTATTTATCCATTATTATTATATTCTGATACTATGATTAACAACTGTTTATGTTTGCAGGGGCGTAGAATCGGGTAGGGACACGTCCTTATCAATATTATGCCACTACTGCACAGTCCCTAACATAAAACACAGGCATGTATGTAACTTGATATCTAAAAAATGCTTATATTTAATGCCAAAGAGATATTTAAAGAGGTTATTTTATTTATTATCCAAGTATTATTGTGTTTTGAAAGGCAGCAACCATTTAAGACCAACAATAAAAGTTTGTGAGAAAAAACACAATAAAGCCTTGGAATAATACCATTATTTTATACATTCATATTGTTGGAGATTACATTTACTGGTATTCCTTTTTTGGGTCTATATTCATCAGACTATAACTGTACCATCAAAATTTCTGATGATCTCAAACTGTCCCACTGCTCATGTTTCACGCATCAATATATTTCTGTCAAGGAACAGACAGGAGGGCTATAGAGTAGTTTTTTTCTGAGTATGATAGTTTATTTGTGTGTTTGATTAGCTCTAAATGAGATTAAAAACAGTCATAAATACAAAACACAAACTTTTAGCAGTGCCATCTTGGTGTGCTTTATGTCCCCACCAATGTCAAAATCAAACCTACGCCCTTGTGTGTTTGTATTATCTTCTGTTTGTGGTGGTGAACAAAAAAAGAATATGAAAACATGTCAATATTGTTTGAAACATAAAGTTATGTATCAGTGTATTAATGACACCAACTGACATGATGAAGTATTATAAAACAAACAGGATGGTTAAAAGAGTGTGGGTGCTGGACTGGCCTGTCTTCAGTGTTTGGAGCATTATGGAGCACAAAATACAAAAGTTAAGAGTAACTGAAGTCCTAGATCACGGAGAACGGGAAAGAATTCCACCTTTAAAGCTTCAACGTCTCATATCCTCAGTTTCCAAACACTTCTTTGTGTTGTTAAATGGAAAGGAGACAAATTTGGACCCCGTCCCAGCTTCTTTGGAATGTGCTGCAGGCATAAAAGTCAAAACAAGTGAATATTTAAAAAAAAAAAAAAAAACAGCAGAGCATTGATATCTGTGTTTATAGAGTGTTTCAGTAAAGGTCAAGTACCATCTGCAGCTCATTGTTTTTATTTATTTAACCAGTTTGGTCCGGCTGTGATCAACAGATCAACACAGATTCATCAAACAGCCGCTCAGACTCAGACTGAACAAATGAAACGATTATGTCATCAGTTAAAAAAGTGTCATTTAGAAATCTCTGTTTCAAAGTTTTTACTGTATCATCATTCTCCATGAATGAATGAGGAGAAGCAGAGAGCAATAAGACATGTGATAAACCTCTGAAGATCACATCGTTTCTCCTGGATATTCAGAGATCTTCTTATTTATTTATTTAGTTTTTGGGCGTTTTAGTGATTTTATTGATAGGAGTGGTTAAGAGAGTAGGGGCAGACACTATAAATAGGAAACAGGCTGAATTTGAACCTGGACTGGCAGAAGCATGGATATGAGATGTACCTCATTACTAACCACTCCGCCAAACCAGCACCCTCACATTCAGAGATTTTCCCTTGGTCTCATATCATTTAATCTACTGTACATGTTAAATCTGGAATTGCTTGAAGCAACAAAATAAAGTTAATAACACAATATTCCAAATTTAAAGGTGCAATGAGGAGTTTCTAAGTAATAACAAAAAAGTCTCCCTTTTAGATATATGCCTGATGGAAATACACACTTTAAGATGAGTTTTATAGCATCAAAATAGGTTAGCTATAAACAGACAGGGCTGGACTGGCCTGGATACTCAACTTCAGGAACAAGACAATTAAAACTAGAGCAAATTCATATTATTCAGACACGTCTTAGAGCACCGGGCTGTAAGTAGCCATATATAGCCAGCTACAAAACTACAATGCTAAGTTTTCTAAAAATTGCTTGTTGTCTCACATCAAAAACTACCACTACGTAACTAGAAAGAGATACATTACTTCGTGGCTTTGCATCCTGTAAGTTGTTGAAAAAAGAAGTTGTAAAGCAATGTAGAGTTCTGAGGAAGGTCTGAGCTGCATTCATTAGCATCACAACAAACACACACTTTGGCTTGGGTCACGTCTTTTGGTGTGTTCCAGTTGTAGTCAGAAGTAAGAATTTCCAGGTTCTGAGTAGGAAACTGCAACTAGAACGTCCCCCGAAGTCTGAATTTCCTACTGGGAACTCGGTGAAACCTCACCACCCCTGAGTTGACAATGGAAGATGGATGCCCTCAGTGTGAACAGTTATTTAGCTCCTGTAATAATCAGTTTATTTGCACTTCTGACTGGGGTGTGTCGCTCTAGATCAGCTGTATACATAGTATTGTTAGACTTATATTTACAAAACCCAAAACCAGTGAAGTTGGCACGTTGTGTAAATCGTAAATAAAAACAGAACACAATGATTTGCAAATCCCTTTCAACGTATATTCAATTGAATACACAGCAAAGACAAGATACTTAATGTTCAAACTGGTAAACTTTGTTATTTTTTGCAAATATTAGCTCATTTGGAATTTGATGCCTGCAACATGTTTCAAAAAAGCTGCACAAGTGGCAAAAAGACTGAGAAAGTTGAGGAATGCTCATCAAACACTTATTTGGAACATCCCACAGGTGAACAGGCTAATTGGGAACAGGTGGGTGCCATGATTGGGTATAAAAGCAGCTTCCCTGAAATGCTCAGTCATTCACAAACAAGGATGGGGCGAGGGTCACCACTTTGTGAACAAATGCGTGAGCAAATTGTCCAACAGTTTAAGAACAACATTTCTCAACCAGCTATTGCAAGGAATTTAGGGATTTCATCATCTACGGTCCGTAATATCATCAAAAGGTTCAGAGAATCTGGAGAAATTACTGCACGGAAGCAGCAAGGCCCAAAACCAACATTGAATGCCCGTGACCTTCGATCCCTCAGGCGGTACTGCATCAAAAACCGCATCACTGTGTAAAGGATATCACCACATGGGCTCAGGAACACTTCAGAAAACCACTGTCAGTAACTACAGTTCGTCTACATCTGTAAGTGCAAGTTAAAACTCTACTATGCAAAGCCAAAGCCATTTATCAACAACACCCAGAAACACCGCCGGCTTCACTGGGCCGAGCTCATCTAAGATGGACTGATGCAAAGTGGAAAAGTGTTCTGTGGTCTGACCAGTCCACATTTACAATTGTTTTTGGAAACTGTGGTCGTGTCCTCCAGACCAAAGAGGAAAAGAACCATCCGGACTGTTATAGGCGCAAAGTTCAAAAGCCAGCATCTGTGATGGTATGGGGGTGTATTAGTGCCCAAGGCATGGGTAACTTACACATCTGTGAAGGCACCATTAATGCTGAAAGGTACATACAGGTTTTGGAGCAACATATGTTGCCATCCAAGCAACGGCTTTTTCATGGACGCCCCTGCTTATTTCAGCAAGACAATGCCAAGCCACATTCTGCACGTGTTACAACAGCGTGGCCAGAGTAAAAGAGTGCGGGTACTAGACTGGCCTGCCTGTAGTCCAGACCTGTCCCCCGTTGAAAATGTGTGGCGCATTGTGAAGCGTAAAATTCAACAACGGAGACCCCGGACTGTTGAACAACTTAAGCTGTACATCAAGCAAGAATGGGAAAGAATTCCACCTGAAAAGCTTCAAAAATTGGTCTCCTCAGTTCCCAAACGTTTACTGAGTGTTGTTAAAAGGAAAGGCGATGTAACACAGTGGTAAAAATGACCCTGTGACAACTTTTTGCAATGTGTTGCTGCCATTAAATTCTAAGTTGATGATTATTTGCAAAAGAAAATAAAGTTTCTCAGTTTGAACATTAAATATCTTGTCTTTGCTGTGTATTCAATTGAATATAAGTTGAAAAGGATTTGCAAATCATTGTTTTCTGTTTTTATTTACAATTTACACAACGTGCCAACTTCACTGGTTTTGGGTCTTGTACAAAAATGCTGCCATAGTAATAATCACATTCTTCATGTGATATTTGTGAACAACAACGCAGGGCGTGCTAACAACAGCTAACAATAGCCTGGTAGATCGGCATGTTTTTTTCCGACTTCAACTGGAACGCCGATAAGTCGGAGATGATGTCACTCCCAGTTCTGAGGTTACTGGAACGCAGCATTACGACAGTCGCCGCGCGTACTCATGGGTAGCAGAGTCTTTATGTCGCCGGTAATAGATTCTCCTCATAGCACCTTTAAACTGATGTTTTGGTACATTTTGTCGTTATTTGATGAAACAGATTTGGTTGATTGTTTGTCAGTGCGTCCTTAAAATATAGACAACATCTTTTGGAGTATGGAGGGAAAATAAAAGATCTCTGTTGCAGCTGACAGAACATCGTTGAGACCCAAACTAGGCCAACAATATTAGCAGGTGGAATTTTCTCTTCAATGATCCATTTAATTCATCCTCTAAAAGAGTCGATAAGCAGGAGCCTGCAGGTGGTAAGAAGAAATACCCCTTGAGAAGCACAGGAGAGTTTTGGAAGCTATACAACAGAATGAAGCCGAGGACGAGAGCAATCCAGCTGCAAAGAAAAGACGGATGAGGGTAAGCTAATGGTAGCTACCGCTAGCATGCTAGGTCATGACTCATCGATGACGACATTGTCTGACCAATCAGTAGCCGGCAGTCGGTGACGTCATCTTTTAGTATGGACTCAGCTCACTTGGAACCAGAGCGGAGTAGGTACTAAAACTAGCTTGTTTTAGGAGGTACCAGGCTAGTGGAAACACGCTGCTAACGGAGTAGAGCCGAGTAGAGTAGGGCCAAGGCGTGCTAGTGGAAAAGGGCCATTAGAGAGACAAAGAAGCACTCACACTCACACAGATACCCACCCACCATGCACACCTCAAACAGCAGTAATTTAAAGTCCTTAAAGCCTGAGTGCTGATGTTTTAATATTAGATTGTATTCTTAAAATAAAAAAGGAATCCAAACACATAAACTCCGTCTTTGTCCTGAAACAGTTCACTCTGGTTCTCAATCACAGGTTTGTGGCCCATGATGGCCCAACAAACCCTGACTTATTACTCCTGACGATTATTTAGCTCAGTTAAAGACTGCAGGGTTCAGCTCAGCCCTTTAGGATCAGACTTTCATTCTACACGCAGTAACTAATGTTTTTGTAAATGTAACAGTACTTCACTGTAACATCTACAGCTGCCTGCTGTAAAAAATCTATACAGTAAATTACTGTAAATGGTAAAATGATTGTGGGAGAACACTGATTTTTGTCAAATTAACACAATTTAACCATAAAATCTCCAGTCACAAACTGTATATACTTTAAGTAACTGAAAAGGGTCATAGATTAAAGGATTTTTTTTCCTAAGGAAAATTGACCAATAGCAGGTCAGAATGTTTAGTAAATGTTAATCTTCAAATGAAACAACTGCTTGTGTAAAAGTATTTTATTTGTTAAAATTTCTTGCACATTTCTTTTTATCTTCCTAATAAATAATCAGAAAATAGTTAAAGATATAGTAATATCAATTTAAAAAAAGCAAGTTCACTGTGATTTAGCATGCAGTTAAAAAGTTGTAGACTAAAATATGATAATAATATTGTAAATGAAAAAGGTAAGGATGCTGCTTTTGATAATGTAGTACTTATGCTGTAAAATGAAAGGCAGTAATGATACCTCAAATAAAATATTAAAACTATTATAGATAATACATATTTTTGCTTTTTTTGAAGGCCTGGGGCTGGGAATGGTTCTGATTGGACATGACGTAGTGACATAGTGACAAACACATCTACCAAAAGAAAATCTCCAGTTCTGCGTCTCTGTCAGGGAAACTTTGTCCAACTTGGACGCTACAGCTTTAAAAAGGTCCACATGTTAATGCTTCAGTTCATCCACATTTTCATTACCTCCAAATCTTCTGAGGGTCGAACTAAATAAACTGTCTCGGCTTGTGTGGAGTCCCACGTTTGCTTTGGGCAGCCATGCTGTTCCTGTCAGCGTCCTACGCCTCATCGCTGCAGAACAAGAAAACAAGAAGAACGACCAGAATTAATTTAAAGAGGAATGAACATTTACATGATCAAGGAATTATTTAACTCAGATTTAAAATCAGGATAAACCAGCCACTTAGCCAGCCAACTTAGCATAAACCGGCCATTAGCATAGCCCGGACCATTAGCATAGCCGACCCAGACCATTAGCATAGTCCAGACCATAAGCACAGCCAAGACCATTAGCATAGCCGAACCAGACCATTAGCATAGTCCAGACCATTAGCATAGTCCAGACCATAAGCATAGTCCAGACCATAAGCGTAGCCGACTCAGACTATTAACATAGCCCAGACCATTAGAATAGCTAACCCAGATCTTTAGCATAGCCCAGACCACTAGCATAACCAAGACCATTAGTATGGCCCAGACCATTAGCATAGCCCAGACCATTAGCATAGACCCAGACCATTAGCATAGTCCAGACCAAAAGCATAGCCGACCCAGACCATTAGCATAGTCCAGACCAAAAGCATAGCCGACCCAGACCATAAGCATAACCCAGACCATTAGTATGGCCCAGACCATTAGCATAGACCAAACCATTAACATAGCAAACCCAGACAATTATCATAGCCAATACCATTAGCATAGCCCGGAGCATGAGCATAGCCAAGACTATTAGCATCGCCCAGACCATAAGCATAGCCCAGACCATTAGCATAGCCCACACCATTAGCATAGCCCACACCATTAGCATAGCCCAGACTATTAGCATATCTGGCAAAGGCGTTGACTGGTCAGATCGTAGAGCTAAAGGAGAAGAGAAGTCTTCATGAACAGTTCAGGTGTCAGATAACGGTAGTATCAAACTGAGCTGAAGTGTACTTTGTAAGGATTAGCATGTTTTTTGAGCACCAGATACTTTTATTTCTACTCAACAGAACTTCTGTCTATGTGACCTTTAAGAATATTGTGTAATGACAGCCTGATTATCGTCTACAGTCACCTGGCAGTAACCTGCTCTTCTGTTTTCCTCACATTGAAAAACAGCTCTGCTGCTGAGAGGTCATGTGAGGTGAGATTCAGCTGCTGATGAAAGAATCAGACTACAGTAGTATTATATAAAGTAGTATACTAAAGTACTGACCTTATAGAAATCCTTCACTGTGAGACCCTCCTCTACCGTCGCATCAGTTCAGTGTGTGTCACTTCTGATTACGTACAAACCCCTTATCTCCAAAATGACCTCTTCTTCAACTTTAATCCTTAAATGTTATTTTAAAACCTCATTGTATAATCTCATTTTAGGAGTATGAAGTGACAAGCTGACTGGTTTTACATTTCAGAGGTGTTTAGTGTTAGAATAGAACAAAAGAGAATATTTTGAGAAAATTCCAAATTGATTTATTTTAGGAAAAAGTAAAGTTGGTTTCTTTCTGGGAGCTAGTGGAGTTTTTTTTTATTTCCAAAGTACTGACTCTTCATATTGTGCCTAAAGAGCATTAAAAGCTACAAACACCTCCCTTTAAGAAGCTAACAAAATGAGATGAAAATAAACAATTTTCTACTGAGTTAATCAAAACTGTATTGCCCTCCTAACACACTTTTTTAACTTTAATGTAATAAAGTGTGGTGTGTAGAGGTTTGCAGCATTTTGCTGAACAGAAACAGTGATTATAGGATATAATATTTATATTTGTATGTAAAGTCCATCAACATATGTGAACAATCATCCCCATAAAACTTTGGTTTACTTTTTAAGTAAGAAAAATCTTTTTATATCTATGTACCGCGGGTCTCCCCTCTGCACTATAAAGGGTTGCTATAAATTTACAGCCAGATTTCAGTTTGTCTGTCTGGCTGTGAACATAAGGCTGATGAAATAAAGGTAGGACTAATATTTATGGTGAAGATCACAACATGGGAGAGGACTGTGGTGCTGGTGGAGGTCTGTGCTCTCCGAGTGCTTTTCTAGTTTAAACTGTTTTTGACAGATCGACAAAACATTTCTGTTTAATACTTGTACAGTTTGTACAGGTAAGTTCTGTAAGTTTATTTATGAATATGTCTGTGTACATGCATATACAGTATGTGTATCTATAAAATAAAGAGTTTTTCTTCAGCCTGCTCTGTTGTAAAGTGCCTTGAGATAACACCTGTTATGTTATGAACTATACAAATAAAGACTGATTGATTGATTGATTGGTCATTTTGCCCCTTGTATTACACAATTTTCAGCAAAAAGCTATGGGCATTTTGAGAAAGAAGGACTGTCTCAGGTTTTAGTTTATCTTGTTAAATCTTCGGATCACTGCACTGTACTTCTGGATCCCATCTACAAGACTGTTTTGAAAAGGAAAAGGGTTGAAACCAGAACTGTGAAAGCGTGGTCAGAGGATGCAATCCAGTGCCTGCAGGGCCGCTTGGAGAGCACTGACTGGTCGGTGTTTACCATATCAGATGGCTCTGAGGGACCAATAGACATTGATGAACTAACATTTACTGTGTGCAGTTACATGAAGTTCTGTGAAGGGTGTTGTATCCCATCCAGACAAATCAAAGTCTACCCAAATAACAAGCCATGGATAAAAATACATCATAGTAAAGAAAAACAATCTCTTCAAAACAGGTAGTATGCAAGAGAACAAGGATGCAAAATGGCTGGTAAGAGCAGAGATCAAAAAAGCAAAACTTAGTTACAAAAACAGGATTGAGCAAAAGTTTGATCAAAATGATCTAAAAGGTGTCTGGAATGGCATGTCAGCCATGACAGGCACTTAAAGGGTAGGTAACATGAATATTAGATTGAACGGTTTTAATTCAGATAAGGAGCTGGCTGATAGTCTTAATAATTTTTATCTTCGGTTTGACACAGATATTTTTAATGAGCAAGTGGAACAATATAAAACTGATTTAAAGTTCCCAGTGTTGCTCAATTTTAATGTTCAGGATGTCAGGAATATGCTCTTCAGAACAAAAACTAACAAGAGCCCTGGTCCTGATGATATATCTGGTTTTATGCTTAAACACTGTGCAAACCAATTGGCTTTCATTCTCCACCACATATTTAAGTGTTCCTTAGAGCAGCAAAAGGTTCCAGCACTGTGGAAAAAATCCACTATTGTGCCTGTGGCAAAATGTAGATCCCCGAAAAGCCTGAATGACTTTAGACCTGTGGCCCTGACTTCTTTAGTCATGAAGGTCTTTGAAAGGCTGGTTAAGAAAGAGTTGGTCACGGTAGTAGAGAACTCCCTTGATCCTTGCCAGTTTGCTTACAGGAGCAAAAGAGGGGTGGATGATGCTATTTTAACTCTTTTTAACCTGCTTTTTAAACATCTGGAAGGTCCAGGTACACATGCTCACATGTTGTTTTTAGATTTTTCGTGTCCTGGTCAGGCTTGGGGAGTAACGGATTACATGAAACGGCGTTACGTAATCAGGATACAAAAAAAAGGTAATTGTAATCCATTACAGTACAGAAAAAAAACGTGTAATCAGATTACCGGTATATTTGATAAAAACAGGGATTACTTAGCAGGATTACATTTTAAAATCAAATGGGATATACTACGATGCAGCAGACGCATGCTTAGTGAGCAGGCATTTGCGACACTTAACGACGCAACACCACAACAAACCAACACGTGAGGCAACCACCCGCATAGCAACGAGCCGTACAGTCAACTGTCTAAGCTATGGCCGCTGCCGGGGAAAAGAGTGCGTTCACTCGCTGGAAACTGCGCTATAATTTTGAATTAAAATCACAAAAAGGGAGCAACATAATAGTGCAGTGCAAATTATGCCTCCCAGCTATCAAAACACTTTCAACATCCAAGGACTCTACGTCCAACCTGAAAAAACATCTACAGGTACGAAGACAAACTGCTAACGTCCTGTAAGCTTCAGTTCAGGTTTGTTAGCTTGCGAAGCTGTTAGTAACCAGTCTGCTACTCGTGCCACTACTGTACTGTATAACTACTAAATTCAGACTATTCAGACACCTGATTTCTTAAAAAAAACTGTTTTGTCAGTAAATGTGTTCAAGTTAAACGGCGTTTCCTGTACAAAAGGCAATTTAGCTTTGTATGTTTTTCTTAAAAAAATACACTGAGCAGATGACACATCTTTTTAAACTCTCTTTTCTGTCCTTCATGTTTGGTATTGAAGTAATCTAAAAGTAACTAAAAGTAATCAGTTACATTACTTTAATATTGTGATACTTAGAGTAAGTTACTGATTACATTTTTGAACAGGTAACTTGTAATTGTAGTGGATTACATATTTAAAGTAACCCTCCCAACCCTGGTCCTGGTCTAGTTGGGTGGATTTTAGATTTTGTAGTGGGCAGATCCCAGCCTGTCAGGGTAAATGGCTCGGTGTCTGACCTGCTGTTCTCCTCCACTGGTTCCCCTCAGGGGTGTGTTCTCTCCCTGATCCTGTACATACTGTACACCAATGACTGCAGAAGTTCCCATCCAGGAAGGCATATTCTGAAGTTCGCAGATGATACAGTGATAGTCAGTTTGCTAAGGGGGGAGGACACAGCTCCGGGCCCAGTGGTGGATGATTTTATTGACTGGTGCGATGACTCCTTTTTAAAATTAAATATTTCAAAAACAAAAGAAATGCATATTGATTTTAGAAGGAAGTCAGAGTCACCCCCTTTTTTAACAATTAAAGGTGAAATTGTGGAGAGAACTGAAAGCCATAAGTACCTGGGAGTCATCACAGACAACAGGCTGACTTTCAGTGCCAACACAGACACAGTCTTAAAAAAGGGTCAACAACGGCTTCACTTCCTCCAAAAACTAAACCGATTCGGAGTGGGTAGTAGACTGATGTCAATTTTTTATAAGTCTATGGTAGAGTCTGTTCTCACCTTTGTTTTTATTTCGTGGTTTGGAAGCCTTGCTTTGACTGACAAAAAAAGGCTTGAACGTATTGTAACGGTAGTCGGTAAAATCACTGGTGTTAAACTGCCTAATCTATCGGACATATTTCAAGAGAGAGTAAGATCCAAGGCTCGGGACATCATCCAGTGTCCTGATCATCCTCTTCATGTAGAGTTTGATCTCTGGCACTCTGGCAGAAGATACAGGCTACCTTTAGCCAAATCAAAGAGGATGAAAAACTCATTTATCTTTCAAGCCGTAACAGAGCTGAATGCGAAAAACGAATCAGCTTGAACACTGATTGTAATTGTCAGGATGGCTCCATCACTGGTCCGCTCACAGTTGCTTCTTCTTGTTAATGTGTCCTGTGCCTTTGTTTTTATGGGTGAATGTAATTGTTGTGTCTGTATATTGATCTTCTTTTAACCTGCTTGCACAGCAAATTTCCCTCTGGGGAAAATAAAGTTTAAGTTGAAGTTGAAGAGACAAATAACCATCCACACTCACACAAATACATAAAGGCTATTTAGAGTCACCAGCTGACCCAATGAACATGTTTTTGGTCTGTAGGAGGAATTAAGTAAATGGATTTTAGCTTTTCCACTTCAATCCAATCCACTGCATTTACAGACATGACACAAATGTGGGCATTTCATTAGAAACATTCCAGTTCATTATCATTATAGCTGTTAATGTAGATATGAGCATGATCTCCATATCCTTGATCGATACATCTATAGTATCTATAATTGGCACCACATAGTCATGAGGTCCCTCTGAAAATGGGATGTCACATCTCAAGAGGCCTTTAACAAATGTATACTTAACGGAGACAAATATGGTTGGGATGACCTTGTGGTCTGGGTACCATGAGTTCATCACTACCATAAATTCTTATTTTCAGTAAGAATATCTATGATTATACTTCTATAAAATGATCACCACAACCATTCAGACATGAGGACCCTCCTGAAAACCAGATGTAGCATCTCAAGAGGCTAACCTCTAATAAATCAGACGACAGGTCTATGGTTCATGGATATGTCTCTAACTTTAGTTCTTACTTTAGTCCACTTGTCTCCTCTTCCCTCCCTTCCTTCACCCTCACACCAACACAGCATGGTGTGGATTTGCTGTTCATCATGAGACTGGGATCCACATTCAAGATTTCCTGCTGCTTGAAGGAGACATATGATGCTGATGCATGACTTAATACTGACATATAATATAATAAATTTGAAAACAAGACCTTACACCCCCTTGGTTTTCAAAAAATGAGATATTGTATTTTTTCTGATATCCTAGAACGAGATTTGATGCCTCTGAAAATAGGTCATTGCGAGATGTCCGCGAGATTTAAATCGGCGTGACATCACAAGGTACCTTTCTTTTTATTGGAGTAATCTGATAAAACACTTCCTCCTCTGTGATGTCCGTTAGCCACAAAACCGTCACAGAGGAACACATCCACCAGCAGGGGTATATAGGTCCCTAGCTCACACTCACTCATTACCAGCTCTGGCCTGTAGGGGGACTCAATACGCGGTCACTGCTTTGAGCCTGCCGGAAAATACAGTAGAAGAAGAAGGACAGGCTGGCTCTACCCTCGATAGAACTGACCAATCAGAGCACAAAGGGCTGTGGCGTTGCGAGGTAACTTTAGGTCATCCTCAGATCCGAGTGTTTCAACGAGAGCTTGATAATGGCCTAAAATGAGGATTTTGAGAACGCTATTGTGGGGCAATGAAGGAACTAAATGACTTGTACTGAGGGCAGAAATGCTTTACAGGCATCCTAGTCTGGCATAGTGAAAAGGAGAAACAAGCATGATATGTCCTCTTTAACAGAAGGTTTTTTCTTGAGCCATGATGGAGGGATTCATGATTGGCTATATGGATTCATGTTGGTGTTGGATGTATATATTTGTATATATATATGTTTATGTGTATTTTATATGTATATATGTATCTATGCATATATCCATGAATGAAGAGCTTTATGCTCTATTGTAAAGTATCTTAAGATAAAAGTTGTTATGAATTGGCTCTATACAAATATCTATAAATACATATATAAAATATACATATACATAGCCTATATATTTACAAATATATCCATCCAACACCAACATGAATCCATATAGCCAATCATGAATCCCTCCATCATGGCTCAAGAAAAAACCTTCTGTTAAGCAGCAGGAAATCTTGAATGTGGATCCCAGTCTCATGATGAACAGCAAATCCACAAATAGTCTAATAAAAATAATAATAATGCCAATTGTTTGTTTGGTTTTTAAGTATTACAGTAGCCTACAGTAAATGTTTTTATTTTTGAGTGCATGATCTTCAGGACTTTCATAAATTTTAAAGAAAAGTAAAAAATGGTCTTCCATCATATTTTTTCCCTCTTCATTTGGTCTTTTTCCCTCTTCACTTTTGTTAACATGTAAAATCCTAACTCCACAGTCCCTGGCCTCTCTCTGTCCCGTCCTGGTTCGGGCGTTGCCGGGTTAACCCTCCGTGGGGGCCCTGCCCACGGCTCCTCCCTGCACACCGACACGGCCCTGGGTGGACCGGTCCCGGTGGGAGTGTCCCGGCCTCTTCATAAGACCGTGGTCCGCCTCCTGCGGGTCACAGTCTGGGAGGAACACCTGTGCGCGTCAGTGGGATCTACCTGTTCGCTCCGCTCGGATACTTTCGGCCATGACTTTACTGAGTTTGCTGCTGTTCCTGTCCCAGGCTTTACTGAGTTTGTGTTTCTGTCCCAGACTTTACTGAGTTTGTGTTTCTGTCCCAGACTTTACTGAGTTTGTGTTTCTGTCCCAGACTTTACTGAGTTTGTGTTTCTGTCCCAGACTTTACTGAGTTTGTGTTTCTGTCCCAGACTTTACTGAGTGTGTGTTTCTGTCCCATTCTTTACTGAGTTTCTGATTCTGTGGGTGCAGACCGAGAGAGTCCAGAGCTCTTTACCTTCTGTGGGGTTGGGTTTGAGCTTTAGGATGCTCACCGTGCCTTATTTATGTTTATGTTGTGTATAAGGCTTTATATATGTTTTTAAGTGTATAAGGCTTTATATAATATATGTTTTTAAGTGTATAAGGCTTTATATTATATATGTTTTTAAGTGTATAAGGCTTTATATAATATATGTTTTTAAGTGTATAAGGCTTTATATAATATATGTTTTTAAGTGTATAAGGCTTTATATAATATATGTTTTTAAGTATTTAAGGCTTTATATAATATATGTTTTTAAGTGTAGCCTATTGGCTTAATATAATAGCCTGTAGGCTATGTTTTTAAGTGTAGTCTATAAAGCTTAATATGTTTTTAATCCGAGTGTCAGATTAATCTGAAGCTCCTGATTCACTGCAGACTCCTAACTCTGAGTTAGTCTGTCATTTGATAGCCTGACCCCTTCACATGCTAATGACTTCGATCTTGTTGACCCCAACACATACCTGGCTGCCATGGCAACGCAGTCAGGGCGACGGCATCACTCCTGATTCACTGTTTGTTCTTGTCTCCTCTTACCTGGAAATGTGACAGACTGGTTCAGGACAGTAAAAGGCCATCAGCCCTGCTCTGAATGTTCCTTTAGAAAAACTTTAGAGACAGATTTAAGTTACACAGCAGCTCCTGGTGTTCAGTCTTTCCTGTTCTGCTCGTTGATTTTCTGTCTTTGCTTCATCGTTTGTCACTGCTGCGTAAAGAGAAGGAGAAAGGTGTGATAGCCACACCTCAGCCTTTGTCTCATCATACTTTCAGTTAGCTGACATGCCCGTGCATTGACGGAGCACAGGAGGATTATTTCAGTCTCCTGGGAGTGGTAGGGTGTGCCTGCCTGGGCACAAACACTGCAGGGCGGATGCTTCGTGAGGCTCTGTGTGAACTGTAACTGTGCTGATTACAGAATGTGCAGACTGAGCCATAAAAACATGATGACATGATGGAGGGTTGGGAAAGAGAAACAGGCTGAATGCGGTGGGAACATGATTTAATGAGCCTGTCAATTATAAGAACACTAAAATGTAAGGATGCTCCTTTTCTGCTTTAAAGTAAAATGCCATTATTTTTATGTAATGTCGTAACAGCAGGTTAGATTATTTGTTTAATGTCAGAGCTCACAGGGCAGGGCGACCTCTTCTCTGCTGAGAAACTGTCAAACGTTTTAGTTTTGAAACACCAGAGGATGTTGAAAACAGGATAATAAAGGAGTTCAGCTGAGCGCCTTTAAATTAAAAACAGAATGTGGCTTAATGAGGAAAATGCTGCCATGGTTCACATGTGTCACAAGTGCAGGTTAGGATTTTGTATGTCCACAGCAGTTAGATTATTTATTTCTTTTTTTACAACATTCACCATTTTAAAAATCTAACAGCAAATAATCAAGCACAAATGAATTAATAAAGGGCTGAAGAATATCTGCATTTATCATTACATGCAGTGTCAGTTTAGGAGGACGTCACACTGCTGTTTGTATTTTATATTTCCAATAGTAAAAGTCCATCTGACATCTCCTGGTCTTAAAACCAGACTCAAAACTCTCCTGCTTTAATACACTTTTTATTTATTGTAAGGTGACATTAAGTGTCATTTAAATAGAAATAGAAATAGAAAGCTTTATTGTCTTCATACACAATGTACAAGCATACACAATATAAATGGTGCAACAGAAATAAGGTATAAAATAGAAAAATAAAAAATAAAAAAGTAAGTTGAATAAAATATTTACAAGGGAGCTTTAAGAATGTACAAGTGTGCAAGAATGCACAAGAGTGCAGGGCGCTCTTAAATAAAATTTATTATTATTATTATTATTATTATAATCATCATTATTAAATATTTTTTTAATTTAATTTTGTAGCACATTTCAGGGGGTTCGTGGAAACATTTACTTATTAATTTCCAACTCTGAAGTACTGAGAGAAGCTTGTCAATAAAATGGTTATATTTGCTCTTCTATAGTTTACCAGGGAGAAAATAGTTTAGTTCTTTACCAACTCTTCCTGAGCGTTTGGTGTCACTGGGACTGTTTTCATCGAGTTATTTAAAAAAAGCACCGAGGCTGTGGTGAGTCCGCAGACGTAGAAGTGAATCTGTATAAACCAGATTGATTACTTTTTACTTTAGAAGAATCATCAACTCGTCTGAGTGAGCGGGGCTCATGGTCCGACTAAAAGACTCAAGTACACGATAAAAAAGGCCAAACTTAAAAAAAAACCTTATTATTAAAGCACTTTTCATACAAGATTATGTAGCACAAGTGCTTTACAATAGAAACCAAGAAAAGAAAACTACAATATGTGAAATTAAAGTAGAAACTGCATGCTACTGAAATATAAGACCACACTAACCCCACAATCCACACAAAGACATAAAAAAGGAAATTCAGACCAATTAAACAGAATTACTAAGGACTAATGAGACTAATGAGACACTGTCTTAAATTAAATAATGAGGAAACACAGGAGCTAAGACTGAAGCAATAATTTAAAATCATGAATTGGTTATAAATACAATAGAGAAAGCAAAAGAAAAGATAACTAAATTAATAAAATAAAGTTTAAATAATTTAGTAAGATGATACAGGCACAGTCTTAGTGGTGTTGTCATTTGAAGAGCGGTCGTGTTTTGAGCTTTCTATCTTATCTTGAGCTTTTTTAATCATTATTATCCAAATATAAAATAATATCCTAATATGGTCATGTAGGAAGGAGACAAGTTAGCTGTGAGCGACGGAGCCGTGGACAGACACAAGAGGGGTCAGCAGAATGTGGGATTTCTTGTTCTACGCTCTTATTTATTGCAGAGTGTGCATTCCTTTGGTTTGGTCAGCCGCGGCTTCCGTAGTGCAGGTAGCGTGCCCGTAATCATGTCATGGAAATGCGAAGTAGTGCTGTTTAGGCTATAAACATGTGCTAAATGATGTCGTTTCGAGTAAATGGTGGACATTACCCGCTCAGGACACTTGGATTACAGCGCACGAGCAGTATGGAGGAATATTGCCGACTTTTTGTGGACTTTTAAGGACACTGTTCGTTCGGGCTCTTATCTAAGTCATGATATCAATGTCAGTGGACAGCGAGTATCCCCCAGATCATCCTAGATGTTCCAAAACTACTCCACAGTGTTGTTCAGCATGAAGGTGAGGAGAAGATGAGGCCAAATCGTTGTGTGGGTGTAGTGTTCCTTTAAGTCACAGAATGAGCAGCCTTGAACAAGAAAAGGAAAATTTAGTTTGAAAAATGTATCATTTATTTTATTTATGAGTCAAAAAAACAATATTATTCTGAAAATGAAAATGCATTTCTGTTGATCCATTTTAATTTGGATTTTGGTACTTCTTCGCTTCCATAGTTTAGAGACTAAATTATGACTAAAGCTAAATATATTTTAAGCAGGAGCCTGAAACTAAATGCCAAAGAGCTGTCAGGATCCAATTCACACCTCAAAGCTGCTCTTCATGCTCTTATTTGATTTTCTTTCTTTAAAATATATTTAGCCTGTCTGTTTATTTTTCTCTGTTTTAAACATTTCTTTCTCAGACTCCACTGTCAGAGCTCTGTGAGGGATGAACATTATTCTGTTTTTATTACTTCCTTTTAAATAAGTTATTGTACGTTAAGGCTTTGGAGAAGTCACTAATACTTCACTGGTGATAATCTTAAAGTTATCTTTGGGTATAGAATACTTTAATAAAATATCAACACCAAATGAGTCTTAATTAAAGTGTCTGCGCTCTTGTCCCGACTGTTTCGATCTTCTGCCTTTGGCTCATGTGACTCTGTGCCAGTTTACAGAAGGACTAATAACACGGTTACATAACTGCTGCAGACAGGCTCATACTTCTCTGATGCACGTTTTGTTAAATAACTCATTTGATTTTGATGAAACCCACTGAGATCTGAAAGCTTCATGCTGTTTTCTTTCCTTAAATTAGCTTTAAATGTTTAAATAATCTTGCTCCTGAACCCTGATCTAAATTTATTCAAAGACAGAAACGCAGCAGAGGAACAAGAAGCAAGGTGAATGGAAACTGGAGCAAAAAAAAAAGTTAACATTTGGATTAAGGATGTCCCGATCCAATATTGATATCAGATATTGGTCCGATCATCTAAAATCTCTGATACAAGCAGTCCATCCTATTTGTTTATTTATTTATTTTATTCAGCTGTAGAATATGTATTTATTGGTTGATTTTAAAGAGGGAACTGCGCATATTAATGAACATTTTTACAAATGTGAATATGCCAGATTATAGCCCTCTCCATCTGCAGACCCCCTGGCAGGTTGATGGTAACAAATACATACAAGACACTTTGCAGAATAAATACAGAAGGACAAACCCAAGGACAGAAGACAAGTAAAAAGAAACTGAAACATATACACTGCACATCCCCCCATCACACAGAGTCCATCAAACATTTAGCAAATGCAACTTCTAATGCACCAACCCGACTGTACTGAATGTTACTGCACCAGTTTATATTTTTTAATACTTTTTATTGTCATCATATCACAACTTTCATTGCCCTTTTTAAGAGACCTATGTAGAGATGACAATCATTTCTATACATATATAAAGTGTGCATCACCCTGTGATAGTGACATTTAATGTGTTCAGAAAAATAAATAATAGTATTTAGCGTCCAAGTTTAAAGTTCTACCATATTTAAGGTTCTCCGTATACAATTAAATGTATACAAAAACATTTTTGATTTATGAAAATCTGACTACTGTATTTTCTCAAATTTTCACACCTTCTGAACATTATGACAAGGCAAACATAGAGTATATACAAACAAACAAACAGAGAGAAAAAAAATACAGGACCTTTCTCCAGGTAAAGTTCATATAGTGCTCCCCCAATTAACTGTCAGCCCCAACATAAAAAAAATCACAATTTAGTTTCAATTCATTATACCACGGCCATGTGGTAATAAAGTGACCACCAAGACCATCTTTTTCAAAAAGTTTCCCCTTATTTTATAAGTTAATTCCTCCATCTGATATATTTGTTGCACCGTTTCCCTCCATTTAACTATCAGGGGACATGTTTTCTGCAGCCAGTTTCTTGTTATCTGTTTCAGTGCTGTTATGCGCAGTGTCCTTAACAAATATTTATCATTGTCATTTTGTATTTTATTCACAGTTTGGCCAAAGAGCACAAAGTCTATATTCAAATGAATAACACAGTTAAAGACAGTATTCATTTCCTTCTGTATATTATTCCAAAACAATTGTAATGATGGGCAAAACCAAAAGATATGACTAAGATTGGCGTGTGGCTCACCACACTCCCTCCAGCAGTTGGATAATATTTTATTATTGTATTTAGCTTGTTGCACTGGCGTAATGAAGTAACGTGATTGTATTTTCCATGCGTATTCTCTCCAGTAAGTAGATGCTGTAGTTGTGTGTACATTCCTATTCATTTCCTTCCAGGTGTCCTCTGATATATGTATATTTAGTTCTTCTTCCCATTTTAACTTCGCCCTTGTATCTTCCTGTTTATGGGTATTTTCTAAAATATCATAAAATACTGAAATTTGATGCGGGATTCGAACATTATTATAGTTCTTTATCAAAAATTGCACGAGTGGATGAAGATCTCCTCCGGTCTTCCTTCCTACTATGCTGTTTTGTATATAGCTTCTCATTTGGAGGTATCGGAAGAAATGTGAGTGTGGTAAATCGTAGTGTTGTCTTAACAATTCAAATGACAGCACCAGTTTATATTGCACAAATATAAACTGGTGCAAAATTGCACCAACATGAGCAACCTATAGGTCACACATGCTCACATGACTGCCACAGTTCCAGCTATTTCTTAAAATATGGCATATGTTTTTGTTTTTACTGGATTTATTGAGGTTACTTTTCAAGGTCTTATAATTTATGTAAATAATTTTATTTAATAGTTTTATGTGTTTAAGGTTAAATGTATTGAACCCATCAATTGATAACAAATGAGTCAGTTTTTCTCATACCTACTATTGCTGTAATCTCACCCGATTAAGCCTTTTCTTACAGTCCATACGACGAAATAAGGAATAAAAGTCTGTTTGATTCCTGCTGAGATCGTATCAGATTGATATCGGTATCAGCCAATATTCAAGGCTGCGATATCGGTATAAAAGTTGTATCAGGACGGCCCTAATTTCAGTCAGCTTCTCTTTTAAAGGCTCCAAACTTCATGACCAACCATAATCATAATCAAATATCAAAATAACCACGGGTTTAAGCCCCTCTCTGCAAAGGTAAGGAGCTAAAGCAAACCAGAGCTGTGATCGTTCTTAGTCCGACATGCTTTTGACTTATTTGATCTGGTTTGTAAACTTTTGTGTTGTTTAATGCCGTTAAATATTGTTCATTTTATGACTTGTTTATTAAAGGCCAAACTAAAAAGATCGTTTGCGATAAAGTCTGCAGCTCATCAGATTCATGCTCAGTGATGTAAATGTGTTAAACAGCAACATCAGTGTTTTTTACACTTCTCAAAGCTCTGATCTGAAAGTCATGGGGATACGAGGACTGGAAGTTCATTATTTTATTTTAGTAATGACTGCAGCATGGTCCAAACTTTTCATAGTTTGTTAAAGTTCTTTTATTAGTATTCATGGAATAATGACTAAACCACAGTTAAGTATGATGCCACATCACTGTTAAATATCACAGTTTTTTGTTAAGTGAGCTCCACTTTCTATAAGGTTTGGATTATTTTAGTGTTTTAGTGTGTTTGTTATTTGATCCTGGATTTATCATATATGGGTCACTCGCCAAAAGACTGAAATTTGCTTGTCATAACTCTTGAAAATTAAATTTCATTTTTCATTCAATTTCAATATAGAATTTAGTAATAAACACATTTAAAATGAGCACTGGTCAATCTCAGGCTACTTTATTTAATTTATTGCAACTTTCAACAGTTTATCATCATTGCAATTTTATTTCTCTGCTGTTACCAAAACTCAAATGTCATTTTAAAAGCATGAATAAGTATAATTATAATAAGAATATCAACCACATACAATGTTTCCCCTTAGAAAAAGAGTTAATTTAGAAGAAATGGTTGGTTACATGATGAAAACACTAATATTTATCACAAAAATGACTTTTTTTGCTGTTACTCTTTATTTGAGTAACAGCAATGAGTTTTTAGCATAAAATTAGCAATTGTGTGAAATCTCGCCACTTAGCATCTATGCTAGTAGCTTGAGCACATGGAGCACATTCTTCAGATTTAACTGAATATTTTACTTTTGAAATCAACAAATATTGTTTTAGAGATAACTTAGGTAACAGGACTGAGTTTTTAGATTGACCATCTCTAAAACAGCTCATATATCATTAAATTTAAGGAAAAATAAAAGAGATAACTTACTTTTAGTCTTCCCATGACTTGCAGAAGACCTAAATGATGTCACTTCCTGCAGAACATGTCACTGGTGGAATGTTCCAGAATTTTAGAGGGTGAATGTGTTTGGGTAACAGCAATGAGTGAAAACCTGGGGACAGCACTAAAATGTGAATTTTAACCAAAATATAAAGACTTTTTTGTCAAACTTTTGTTTTAAAAGTGTAGATAGAATATGGAGTCACACTTAAATGTAAAAGAAAATTTTCTTTGGGAGGATTTTGTTCATGATGCATTGTAGTAAAGTGTAGAGTTTGGCTGTGGGGACAGGCAAGAAATGCTATGTAGAAGTGTTTTGGATGCCATTTTAAAATATTAAAAAATATTTATATCTGTAATTTCTACAAAGATTGATGTGTATGGTGTTTAGTATAATATAAAATATAATTTGTAAAATATTACTTGTGTTTATACATTTCATATACAATAATATGCTGGGGACAGAAATTTCACTCTTTTGGCGGAACCGCCCTTATAAAGATTATTTCTTTATTAGTGACCAATTTATTCATGGTTGTTATTGATTAAACCTCCACATAAAAACCTTTACCACCACATAAACATACATTCATTCATGCATACATTCAGCACAGACAGACGTGATGAGGACAGATTTATCATCTGGGCGTCCATCATTATTTTCTATATTTAGTCCTTTTGCAAGGTTCCATCTCTGGATGTAGGTGTATTTTTATTTTATGTATGTACACATATATATGTGTTGTTGTATATTGTAATTGCAACTCTATGATATTGCTGATTTTTCCAATCTTTAGTTAGCTTTTTTTAACACCAGTGAAAAAGATGAACAATGATGATGCCTGCAGACTATATCAGGAAAAATACACATCACATGTGAGTCTTTTTTAAGGATTTATTCAGCAATATATTCAACCAGCATTTGAAGAAACTTCTTTTACCGGCCTGATCCCTGTCCTCGTCCTTCTGATTGTGTGTCGCTTGCTTTTGCTGCATCATTCCTGAATTTGATATGTACTATGTTATTGCTCCTTTGGTTTGTACTGTTGCAGAGGCTTCGTTCCCACTTTGCTCTGTTCTTTACTTATACTAAACTTGAGCTAAACATAAAAACTAAACTATACTCTCTCTTAGGGCTGAGCAATTAATTGCAAATTAGATTAAATCACAATATGGCTTGTTGGGATTTTCAAATAGCAGAGGGTTCAATATTTTCAGCCCAAAATGTGTTGAACATTTTGGCATTGTGATGTAGTTTTTTACAATTTCATGCCTATTTTTTTTTTTTTTTTTTACCTCTAGACCATTTTTACCTTTTTTGAACCCTAGTTTTACAACTTAATGCCTATTTTGCCTCCATTCATCTTTTTTTGGCCACTGTCAGAACCATTTTTGGAATTTTTACATGGTTTTTGAAATTTAATTTCAAATTTAATTCCCAATTTTGCCGCCATAATCAATTTTCCTGAGCAACTTTTGGATTTTTTTGCCAATTTTTCCCCTTTTTTTGTTGCAATTTAATACCTATTTTGCACCTATTTATTAACCTTTTTCCTCTGTCATACCATTTTATTCAGTTTTTCCAATTTCATACCTTTTTTGCTTCTGTTCTTCACTCCACTTTTTCTCAAATCTTGTCTCCTTAGATTAATTTAATGTCATATTGGTTTTACTATAAAAAGATCTACTGCTTATGTTTGTCTAAGAATACATAAGATGAGGAACATTAAAATAATCGCAGAGTAAATCGCAATATTGGGGAAAAAATCGCAATTAGATTATTTTCTCAAATCTTTCTGCCCTAGTCTCTCTTCAAAAGCCTGAATTGCCTGAATTTTCTCCGACCCCTGCTCTTTAGATAAGACGATATGATTAGAAAGAGAAATATTGATTGGTTGATTTAAAGATTTTTTGTATTTCTCTGCACTTGAATCCTCATTTTTGTTCATTCTTTGTAAACCATCACCATGTAGATCAATAGCTTTTATTGGGTATGTGTCTCAGTGTGCTTTTTGTCAATATAAAACAGGAAATAAAAAAAAACACGCATTTACATTTAAGGAGGCCACTGTCATCAGAGTCAGGATGGCATGGATTGGAAAAGTTCCACATCAGAAACAAAGCCATGCTCTAAATCCTTGAGTTGTTTTTCTCTTCTTTTCTTTTCTGAGAGCATGACATTTGCTGGTCAAAAGCTCTGTAACACTAAGTGCTGCTCCACCCATGCAGGCAGGCAAACAGGTTTCACTTCCTCATTCTTCCTCTTGTGTTTCTGACCCTGTTGATAATATGATGACCTGTAATGGCAGCTCAGAGCGAGGTCAGCCGCTCCGGATCTTTAGTCTAAGTCGTCTCAGTGTGATCTGAAAAAGTCTGATTTGTTTTTTTTACATCCAGCCTTTTGCACATAACCTGCTTTTATCCAAATGACAGTCTGGTTCAGCACAGCGTCACATAAGTGTTAAAAAAAAGCTCAGAAACATCTCAGCACGTCACTTTCAGCCCAGTCTTAGTTTTTAGAAAATAATCAGACAAACACGTCAAAATGAACAAATGTGAAACAGAAGAGGCTCTCACGCCTGTCAGGACGTGCTTTAGGATTTGTTTAATCAGCTGTCGCTCCTTTTTGGCTCCTAATGTCACTTTCTGATGGATAAATAAATATATAAACAGGTCATGGTCTGCTCTTGAGGGTTGTTCTCATGAGACTTTTTAATGACATGAGAGCTGGTAAACTTTTAGACCATCAGCAAGAATGAACATACTATAGAGTCGGGATGGGACGAAATATCGCTTGGCTAAATATCGTGATACAGAGCGTGACGAAACGCATCAAGTTTGAAAAAAATGGATCGCGAAATAAAGACGTCATTTGTTCTTAGTTTGTTTTTAGTTTTTCTGAATGTGTATTTTTGTGTAATTTATTGTGTTATTAATTAATCAATCATACAGGTTGATTTTGGTGCCAAGTGAGGTGAGCCATATTTCCACACTGCCATGCCTTTACAAACTCCATGTTTGATGCCCATCTCTTTGTGGACTTGATTTTCTTATTGAAAAGTGAGAGAAAGAGGTGCAAGCAGCTCCTTCTACAAAGTCTCTAAGGGAAACGTGTCTTGATTGATATTATTGACCGGAATCACTCAACTGCTTTGGAGATCTGTTCAAACTTCTTCTTGTGGTTGGTCTTTGTCTGTGTTCTTTTTAAAGCTTTTAACTGCCCTCTCCAACTCCCAAAAGTAACTTTTACAGTCTGGTGAGTTAAAGGGACTGTGAGGAGTTTCTAAGTAATTACAAAAAATTCTCCCTTTTAGATATATGCCTGATGGAAATACACACTTTAAGATGAGTTTCATAGCATCAAAATAGGTTATCTATAAATGCTATTCCTTAGCTTCACGGTCGGGTCGGACAGAGCTGGACTGGCCTGGATACTCAACTTCAGGAACAAGATAATTAAAACTAGAGCAAATTTATATTATTCAGACACGTCTTAGAGCACCGGGCTGTAAGTAGCCATATATAGCCGGCTACAAAACTACAATACTAAGTTTTCCAAAAATTGCTTGTTGTCACTCATCAAAAACTAGAAAGAGATACATTACCTCGTAACTAGAAAGAGATACATTACCTCGTGTTGAAAAAAAGTTGTAAAGCATCCTGTAAGTTGTTGAAAAAGAAGTTGTAAAGCAGCTGCATTCATTAGCATTCATTAGCATCACAACAACACACTGGCTTTGGTCACGTCTTTTGGTGCGTTCAGTTGTAGTCAGAAGTCGGAATTTCCGAGTTCGTTCGAGTAGGAACTGCAACTGGAACGTCTGAGAATTTCCTACTGGGAACTCGGTGAAACCTCACCACCCCCGAGTTGACAATGGAAGATGGATGCCCCCAGTGTGAACAGTTATTTAGCTCCTGTAATAATCCATTTATTTGCACTTCTGACTGGGGTGTGTCGCTCTAGATCAGCTGTATACATAGTATTGTTAGACTTATATTTACAAAAATGCTGCCATAGTGATAATCACATTCTTCATACAACAACACAGGCCTGCTAACAACAGCTAACAATAGCCTGGTAGATCCGCATGTTTTTTTCAACTTCAACTGGAACGCTGATAAGTCAGAGATGATGTCACTCCCAATTCAGAGGTTACTGAACGCAGCATTACGACAGTCGCCCCGCGTGCTCATGGGTAGCAGAGTCTTTATGTCGCCAGTAATAGATTCTCCTCATAGCACCTTTAAACTAACAATATTGTAAATATTCAAAGTATTTTATTGAAAAATGTATTTTTCTTGGTTTAATTTAATTTTAACTGCCCGCAAAATAAATGTCAGACATAAACCAGCCCTTTTACGAATGCAGTTAACGTTCTCTGTTGTAAGATGGTTTTCTTGGCATCTCCTGCCATTTTTGTCGCCCTTGTAAGAAGTTTGTCAGCAACTGTCCTTTAAAAAACACAAAAACACTTTTAAGGTCCCGTATAAAGGTGTGTTTGTATCATATCTTCATGTCTATTAAGCAAGAATTAGACTGAAGTCCTGTTTACACAAGAACAATCCCGGAGTTCCTGAATATTTAAATAAAACAGGGTCCAGGATGGAAAGTTTTTCAAATATTTTCATACCTGTGTTCACATAGATGAGATTCAACGTTCCCCCTTAAACAAAGGGGGCTACAGACAATCAAAACAGTCTCAACATCTGACTGTAATTAGGAGAAAATGCACATGTAGGCAGAGTATGTACAGCTATGACATCATAAACTAAAAGAAATGTGTTAGCAGGGCATCAGCTAAGATGAGTGTGTGAGGGAGGGGGATGCTTCAAAGTTTTAGGACAGTTTCTGTGACCTAAAACACACAAAAGGCCAAAATCCTCACGTCCATGAGGACAGGCTTTAGTCTGCTGCCTGTCCCTGTCTCTCAGGATTTCCTTCACTTAAATCCTCTCTGTACTTTCACTGTCTGAATCTTTAGACCTTGCAGGAGCGTAATAACACCAGACAGTGTTTTTTTGTTTTGTGTTATTATCACAGTGCGTGTCTCCTTAGATGACAGACTCTTGCCCTGACGTGTGAACCCTCCTGGTAAAGCAGAGTCTGATTGTGAAATGATTTTCTTTTGCTTCACAGATTCAGGCAGCTGTGGTGACGTCTCTTTGGATCCCTCCGAGGAAACCACTAAAAGAAAATGATCAATCGATCAAGAATAGGATTGTTGCCAAGGTGAGTCTCCATGCTTCCCCTTCCCTTTTTAAAGACACATTGTGCAGAGTGTTTGCACTCTAAGGTTTGATGTAGTGAAACATGTTTTATGTAAACACTGAGGCGTGCGCCATCATGCCTGATCATGGCACTGGGACCAGGCTCTGTCTGTCCGTGGAGCTTCTGCAGGCAGCAGCTTGCAGCTTTACAGCTCACTGTGCTCCCAGGTGTGGTTCTTCATCATGAGGGCGTAATCCTACATTCACATAAAAAAGAGGAACGCTGTTAAGTCAATAAACTGAGGGCAGCGCTGCCATGTTTGTAAAGACTATTCAGTCAAAGCCGTGTGCACGTCTGTGCAGATCTCACATGGGCAGAAGCAACACTATGTTTATCTAACCAACACCATCCAAATCACTACACAGCAAGATAACTGGATCAGCTTTTAACATCCATCAGGAATGAGATCGCAGTTTACAAACGGATGGTAAAATAGATCACAAATAAATGATTAAAACACCTGAACGACCAGATTTCTCTTACTAACAACAGACACTCCAGTCATATAGATCTAACTTATTCATATTGATATTTGTAAATGTGGAAGGCTGATGATAAAAAGTAAATAATCAAAAGTAGGAAGGAAACCAGCATACTGCACAGAAACTCATTTCAGGACAAAAGGCTGGCCCTTTTTTATTTTCTTCTGAAAACAATTATAATCAGTCTCACTCTCTGAAACGTGAGTGTGTATATATACAAAAGGGAAAATCATTTATTCAAGATCAAGATGATGATTATAAAACCACTGAGCTACACATAAAAACAAATAACAACCAGATGTCACTGAAGCTCTAAAACAGTCACAAGAGAAGCGAGTGAGTCTGTAACAATTTGGTCTGATTCTGTTTCTCTACACATCAAGGAAATCCCAATCAGTACTCGTTCCACCACATTTTGACCAAAAATATAATATTCACTCATTATATAGATATATTATAACGGTGGGGCAAATCCAAATAATATGGGCGAGCAGGAAACCACACACAAAGTCATGTAGGACTGTAGGCTGATTTTGTGTGTGTCCATTGTGTAGCGATACTTAAAAAAGACGTTAAAATAATTCAATTCAAACATAACTAGTAATAATGAAAAACTATACTGCATGATTACTATTCTAAAAGTCCAGCAGTTTTGGAGTGCATAATCATAATGCTGTAGAATTATTTAGAACATACACTGTAACATGTCTTTCGTAGGTGTATATACACAATATATGAGGAAGACATATGTATACAAACAGTCTGTGTGTAAATATACTGTATGTCTCATTCAGTGTGTTTTCTTTATTTCCATCACTATTTACATTGTAGATTCTCTCTGAAGGTATCAAAACTATGAATGAACACATGTGGAATTATGTACTTAACAAAAAAGTGTGAAATAAATGAAAACATGTCTTATATTCTAGTTTCTTCAAAGTATCCACCCTTTGCTCTGATTACTGCTTTGCACACTCTTCATTCTCTTTATGAGCTTCAACAGGTAGTCACCTGAAATGGTTTTCTCTTCTCAGGTGTGCCTTTCCAGGGTTAATTAATGGAGTTTCTTGCCTTATTAATGGAGTTGGACCATCAGTTGTGTTGTTCAGAAGTCAGGCTGATGCACAGCCCACAGCCCTATTAGACAACTGTTAGAATTAATATTATGGCAAAAACCAATCAGCTAAGTTAAGAGAAACGAGTGGCCACTTTTGGCCTGTACTGTACATATATATATATATATATGTGTGTGTGTGTGTGTGTGTGTGTGTGTGTGTGTGTATAGCTGAAACGATTCCTCGAATATTCGCGAGGACTCAATTACAAAATATCCTCAAATTAAATTTTGTGCCTCGAAGCCTCGTTTAATATAAAATTATAAATATATATCTGGACTACCATACAGTGCACAGTGTTTGACACTGACGGTAATTTCTGTGGCACACCTCGCCTGCTACCTCCGCTGCTGTGCAGCTTGTAAAATCATGAAGGAAGAGAAAAGAGAGGGACAGAAAGGAGAGAGTCCACAGAAGAAATGGCAGAGAGTGTCCCAAGTGTGTGGTCACTACAAGAAGGAACGAAAAGAAAACACAGTGCAGTGTGTCTGATGTCAAACCGAGTTAGCTTAGCACATAGCTTAGCATGATAGCATGTCGTTAGGGATGCAACTATTACTATTACAGCATTTTAAATATGCTCATCACAGACATGCGTCCTCTTTCCATGGTGGAGGACACAGGATTTAAGAACATGATCAAGGATTTCAATCCAAACTACACAATGCCCTCCAGAACACACTTCACAAATATAATTGCAGAATTATATTACTGCTTTGTAAATCAGTATTGTATTGGCTTTGTTTTAAGCCAGTACTGGTTTAAACTTTGAAAGATGTTTAAATAAAAACCCTTTTCTGAGGAATAAACAGCATTTGGTTGCTCAGTTTGAAAGCCCTAACATGTTGCATTGTATACAATTGATTTATTTGTTTAAGAACAAAAAAGGATATTTTGTTAGAGTACTCGAGTACTCGAAGAAATAATTGACAGAGTACTCGATTCCAAAAATACTCGATAGTTGCAGCTCTAATATATATATATATACACACACACACACATATATATATATATATATATATATATATATATATATATATATATATATATATATGTGTGTGTGTGTGTGTGTGTATATATATATATATAAATGTATATGTATATATGTATGTATACGTATATGCTGTACAAGATCAAGTAAATATTTAATCTAACTGAAGTTATAGATTTGTCCCTCATCTGTTAAGTCCCTCAATGTGCTCTTTTTTATGTTTTTTTTTGTTTGTTTTTTTTTGTTGTTTAAATTGTGACTTTCCCTTTTTCTATGTCACAGATTTATTCTGATTTTGATGACCGCGAAGGGAATATCGTATATTCTCTTGAGGGCAATGGAGCAAACCTGCCCCCTGTCAATACGTTTGAGGTCGATCCTACATCTGGAGAAATCAGGCTCAAAACACTGCTCGACAGAGAGGAATTCCCCTCCTACAATGTAAGATCATCTGAATGGTTGGGCTTCATTCCTTCATTCCTTTACTTTTGTCTTTGTAAGGTTGAGATATATATATATATATATGTGTATATATATATATATATATATATATATATGTGTATATATATATATATATATGTTTGTACTTTATATACATGAAGATCATTGAGTGAATTCCATTTGATGTTTTTGTCTCAGCTTTCAGGTGTTGCTAAGTACAGAGCCACTGGCGAACGTGCAGAGCGCGATGTTGCCATAACATTCAAGGTCTTAGACGAAAATGATAATTCCCCAGTTTTTGGTCCCATCGAACCAGGGGAGGTGTATGAGCTCAGTGCTGAAGGTAAGTGTCTTGCATTTGTTTAAATATTGTTTAAAACATCATTCCAGTTCAGTCTTTATGGATTTATTATTTTTTTTAATACAGCACTTCACTTTTTGCATTATTATATTTTCCCTATGTATCTCCAAACTCAGACAACAGTTTACACAAAAGTGAACTAGAATAGTTATTTTTGACTCTTCAAACATAGAGGTTTTTGAGGAGATTAAACCTGACAGTCATATTTTATGCAGCAGAGATCCTGATTTCTTTTCTTTAAGAAAAGAGGTTTTGTGTGAAACTGTTCCTTTATATGTTCATCCAAAAACAAATGTCCATGCTCCAGCTGTCCTGTTTTTTTATAAATGTGACATATAGAACTCTTCCTGAGGACATCATTGAATAAATAATATAAATGGTATGATGTATTTGTTTTTTAAGCATTTATGTTTTTTTATAATTGAATGATAAACTAACAGTTTAGAATTTCCATTAAACTTTTTCTTTCCTGCAGATTTTTAAATACAGAAACCAATGAAAGGAATGCACAGAACAAACGGTGCCATGTTACAGTGACAGTATTATCAGTAGTTTTTGCATTATGTGATCCAAAAGCCTTGGAAATGTTTTTTTTTTTTTTTTTTCCATAAAAGACTTGCAGGTCTTGAAATCTGAAATTGTGTTTTCTTTTTCTCACAGGCACTTCTGTTATGCAAATAACAGCCACGGATGCAGATGAACCAGGAAATGACAATTCAAAGATTTTCTATTCCTTAGCTGATCAACAGCCCAATAACATGTTCTACATCACCAGAGAAGGAATAATATGTGTGAAAGATGGTGCTCTGGACCGAGAGGTACAGTACGGACTACACCGCCGCTCCTCAAAAAGAGATGTCCCATAAAACCATCATGATATTTGGTCACCTTTGTCAAAACTGCATCTCTGTTTGAAATGTGTTGTATAATCCCTCAGCTGCACTATCTGAAGTTTAATTTGGAACTAATTGTAGAACCAGAAATACACACATGCACAAACGGGAAGCTGCAAAGTGCTTCACAACTAAAGCACCAGAGTGTTCAGATTCACTTTGTTCTTCAAAGAGAGCTGTTCAAGTGCAGATGAATGCTCCTGATTTGGAGAAGTTGGTTAATGTATTTCAGTATAAACAACACAACAAGCTCACCAGTTTTTAGCTTTTTAGCAGTTTGTTTGGAGTGGGTACACAACTGACCCTGCTGACACAAACACTGCTGCAGACGTCAGAATGGCTGCATTACAGCCACCAGGCTGACAACAAAGTGCTACTTAATGTTATTTTTGGTCCTACAGAGTTGTTATCTGTGCACAAGCACAACATACCAGTATACTATCACCATCATCTTTACAGCAGGTCATCAACACAGGACGCAACAACATGTACATAACCAAAACCTGTTTGGTTATCAGAATTGAGTCCATGTCAGATAATTACCTTTTTAATTTATTTATTAAATCATTTACACATCCCTGACAGTTTCTAAGTGGACACTGGGGAGACTTTGAAGCCCCTTTTCTCCATCACTGCATTAGTTTACACTTCAATCAGAAGTTTCACACACTGATATGTTCATTTTTAAGTGTTCATAAGATTAAACATTCTGTTAAACATCCACTTGATCTGTCAGTAGTTTAGCTTGATGGCTTTATCTACATAGGGCCATCTTGACTTGAAGTGTAATTTGATCTGAGTCACTTCCATAAATAATACACCATTATAGAAAATGTGAGAAATCTGTGTTGTTTGGGAAAAAAGCTACTGGGCTGAAGGTGTGAAAACATGTTCAGCCATATGAGCTACGAACAAGACAACAGCAGGAACTGCCTGCAAAGCGATTAGCATGGATGCTAACAGCTTCAGTTGCAGCTTTATCAAATCTGGACCATTTCTTTGTTAAATGTTAAACAAATATCAACTCTTCAAACCTCTCCATTAGAAAGATATTTCACTCCCCTTCCAAACATGTTTTTCTCAGAAGTTGGTTAATAAAGTGGCTCACGTTCATTCCATCGCACACGGCAGGAGCGCCTTCCTCCCACGTTATCTAATCTAATGAACGTGAACTCGAACCTGCAACCTCCCAGTTACTGACCAAGCGCACTATCGACCTGTTCCACCAATTCCCTGTTAATAAGGATATGCTTTGACAGTTTCTGCCCATTCCCAAACATTATTAAACAGATTTATTGAACGCTTCATCTGCTGTGTCAGGTTATGAAATGTTTACATGCTAGGAAAGAAGTGGTTTATATTTTTGTCTTGTATCATTGATCTTTACATGATAACCAAGCAATTAGCTTTATGGCTACCCTGTCCACAAAGTGATCATTTATATGATTGATTGTTCAGCTCACACCATCATTATTACTCTCTTTGTCTTCCAGACTGCAGATAAGTACACGCTGACAGTAAAAGCTCAGGACTTGGATGGCAGACCAGAAGGAAATTATGAAATCACCACTGTTGATATCAAGATCAAAGATGTCAACGACAACCTGCCCACGCTCGAGCAAGAGCAGGTACTCTCCTCTCAGACCCTTTGCTGCAGAACTTTATCAGACTGTCTTACCACAAGTAAACCTGATGACATGCTAATGAGTTAGCGAGGCGATACATTTGTCTTTTACGGAAAACATTCATAAATTCACGGACATGCTTGTGTCACAATCAGAGGTTAAATTTTAAAACAGTCAGTTGGTAACGATGTTTAAAGCTAGGGTCGGTACATTTTGAAAACTAGCATGAATTTGAATGTAGCATCTCCTCAGAACTCGCCAATGTAGCTGGATCCCTCTCAGCTCGGCTACACTGTGCACAGAAGGGCCACGAGATTTGATTGGTTTAAAATGTAGGCCACAAAGATGCGATTGGTTGGTGTTTTCCCTGTTTTACTCCTGCTGTAGATAGCGGATATTTTTCATTCTATTTTAAGAACACATTATGAACTGATTGCCATCGGGTCATAACGATCACCAGTACTACAAAAAGTGTATCTGAATCAGATTACCAACCCCAGCTTTAAAAATAACTGGTCATCTGTGTTTCTTTATCCAGTATGAGGGCAGCATTGACGAAAACACCAAAGGTGTGGAGGTGATGAGGCTCAAAGCAAACGACCTGGACCTGGAGAACACTGATAACTGGACTGCGGTGTATAAAATAGCACAAGGCAACGAAGCGGGCTACTTCAGCATTAAAACAGACCCTAAAACCAACGAGGGAATCCTCATGCTTAACAAGGTGAGACTGAAGGAGCAGCACACTACTTTTCCTGCCATTGTTATATTAATGAACTTATGTGCTGGCCATAGTCTGGTCCACATGATCTTTCTGAAGTCAGTATAAGAAGGGCAATGATCCTGAAACAAAGCTAAAAAGGCAAAATAACAGCAGTCGTAGTTAAAGCTTTGTAGATCCACGTCACCAGGCCGTCCACACCATCATCCTGATCAGCCTCAATGCAGAAACACTTTCCTGTTAAACTGTGGACACTGAGACACCTTTGACCGAACTCCTGACAGCTTTAGCTCTTCTTTGTTAAAACACAAGCAACAAGGATAAGGTTTGACGGATCGTATAACAGAGGACATGACCTCTGAGGGGATTTAAAACCTGAAAAGTAGCTGTTGTGTGGTTTTCTTCTGATGCCAGACTTTGAGCTGCAGCTTGGCAGATGTTGGCAGGGCTGATTAACATGTGCTGACTCTGATTCACTCTGTGCTGATGTCTGCAAAGAGTGTGTGACAGTGTGCTCTGGTTCATGTTTGACAAGTTGACAAGACACCACAGCAACTTATAGACACCTTAATGCTACGGCCACACCAGATGTGAATTCGCAAAGACGTGCGTTGAGATTACATACAAAGTCAATGCACAGACGTGTTTTGGCGCGGTGCGTTTGGGGCGTCAAATGCCTCTACGCTCGAGTTGAAAATATTGAGCTTTAACGCAAATCCGCGTGGCGCTGTGCCGCGGCAGCCAATCAGCGATGACATTCCCCCCGACGTCATTGATTTGATGACGTGTGATGCTCCGGCCATCTGCTCCGGCTCAAACCCCTCTGAAAGATGGAGGAGAGGTTGATCTGTGCTGTTTGCCATCATCTGGAGCTAAACGATTCGACATGTGCACTCTACAGAGACTGGAACAAAAAGGAGCAGGCTTGGATGAAAGTCTCTGAGGAGACAGGTTTTGAAGGTAAGTTCTGTAAATATTCGTTTCCAGCTGGATTTGCCTGCACGGGTCATCACTGAGTCCGACTGGCTCTGGCTCTCTACTGCGCCTGCGCAGTGACACGTGTCGCCCCTCAGCTTGGCGTTACACGTGTCGCGTCACATGCACTACACGTGTGTAAATACGCCAGTTCCGGTCTGGTGTGGCCGTAGCCTAACACGTGACTGCAGTTACCAGGATCAAACTTTTTTTTGTTGAAGTCAGCCAATGTTATCACGATGTAGGACTGCTCTGGTATGAATGTGCGTATGTTTTCTCTGATTAGTTTCCACAGTGACGATCTGTCCCTGACATGTGGCAGGAAACGTGTCAGAGTTTGTGCTTGACCTGCTGTGAATGTGTTTGACATATCTGACCTCATGGTGTTCATTTGATTTGCATTGATGTAAAAAGTCTGGAGCAGCTTGTTTGATGCTGTTTGTGCTCTGAATTTCAGGAGGTGGATTATGAAAGTATGAAAAGCCTCGACCTTGGAATAATCATGAAAAACAAGGCACCTCTGTATTTCGGGACTGGAGCTTCTGGAGGAAGTATAAATATTGGAGGAGGAGGAGGAGGAGGAGGAGGAGGAGGAGGTGGAGGAGGAGGTGGAGGAGGAGGAGGAGGTGGAGGATTTGTATCTTGGGGTGGGATCCCGGGATCCTCCTATGAAAGTGGGATCAAATATAAAACCTACCCTGTCAAGATCAACGTGAATAACAAGCCAGAGCTCCCAGCTTTTGACCCCAAAGTCAAGTCCATTCCAGTGTCCGAGGGGGACAAGATCAACATCAACAAGGTGATCAGCGTTTACCCGGCGATAGACGGAGACACGGGAAAACCAGCCGAGAGAGTCAAGTGGGTTCATGCTTAAAAACAAAAACCTGTGAGGTCAGAACTGCAACATTTGCAGAATTTGGATTTAAAGTAACTCATTTTGTGGCTGCTGCAGGTACGCAAAGGGCTCAGACCCTGACAACTGGTTTACCATTGACCCAACGACAGCCGAGATCAAACTGAACAAGATCCCCGACAGAGAGTCTCCATATCTGGTCAATGGGACATACATTGGCAAAGTGCTGTGCATCAGTGAAGGTAAACTCATTGACTAAATATTAAGCCTGAACTTCAGGATCAATAAGCAGTCCCTGAGAATCTAATCAAATGAAGAGTAGTCCCTCTGTGGGACTGAAACTTACCGACATGATGAGACCTTTGGAGGCCCTCTGCCTCCCCACGGTGGCCTGCAGGATTAATCAGAGTTCAAAAAACGGGAAAAATGTCAAAGTATGCCTCATAGGTCTAAAGAATGCAACTATCCATGAACTGAAACTTATGATTTTTTTGTTTCTTTGCAAAGTATGTATTTTTAATCCTTTCATTTGGGTTTTTCTGATTATTTACAGGCCATTTAAAAAGCTACACAGAATGTCAACAAAACTGGCATTGCAACAATACATCAAATGTAGTGTTTAAAATGTATACTTAGATAAAGTAAAATAAAATAGGGTTGAAAAAATAAGAAAAAGGACATTAACATTCAAGAATAAATGTTAAGAAATACAGTGCATGTATCTATCAATATTAATATGCATCTATGAACACCTCCAGGCAGAGAATAGAAAGATGCATGCAAATAATGACAAATCATACAGACAAAACACATATTTTACGATATTTACATATGTAAATAAACAAGTTTGCATACGTATATGATTATTTTCTCCTTTCCTCCCCCTTCCCTACCCTGATGAACAATATTTTTATTTGTATAGATACAATACAGGTCAGGGTTATAGTTTTCCCGGCACAGCTAAAAACACTCATCACATGTGCCGGAAAAAATCCTTTTTTTAAATTAAAACAAAGTTCTTCTAACTATTATTTACCACTCTGTTTTTTTCTTGCTTTAAAATCTGTTTTCTTGAAATAAATATCTGTTCAGTTTAACCCACATATTTTCAGGATTCATCTGATCAAACCTTTTTTTTTTTTTTTTTTGGATAATGTAAAGTCTCCTCTGCAGTCCTGTGGCGCCCCCATGGGGAGGCCTGCTGCACTCTTAAAACACTGGTTTTAAAGTAACATAATATTAAAAAATAAAATGTATTAGATCTAAAAAAAACTAATAATATATATATATATATATGTTAACATGAATAAAATACGATGAATTAAAATAAAGATTATACTGCTAAAAATATCAGTGTGAAAAGTTTAAGTGGTAAAAATGAGAGTGTCAGTATTTATCACAGGCATATTTTGGTTTCTCTGTCTGACTTTGGTGGACATAGTTTGCTGTAATTGTCTCTGCAATGCTCTTTTATCCTCATTACCTAGTTGCCTCTTAACTGGAGCACATAAGAGGGAGCACATTACTCCTCTCCTGGCCTCCCTGCACTGGCTGCCCGTGCATTTTAGAGTTCATTTTAAGATTCTTTTATTTGTTTTTAAATCTTTAAATGGTCTGGCCCCATCTTACCTCTCTGAGCTTCTTCACCCCTACACTCCTGCTCAGTGCCTCTGGTCAGCTGATCAGCTGCTCCTGGAGGTACCGAGGTCCAAACGGAAGCTCAGGGGGGATCAAGCTTTTTCTGTGGCGGCCCCCAAATTATGGAACGAGCTTCCCGTCCACATCAGACAAAGCTCCTCACTGTCCATTTTTAAAACTCGTCTTAAAACTCATTTTTATTCCTTGGCTTTTGACCCTGCTTGAGACTCGGCTCCTGTTTCAGTGTTTTATGGTTTGCTTTTACTTTTTGTTTCTACTGTTTTTAAATTAGCTTTTAAAAACATTGAAACAACTGTTTTAGTACTTTTATATCAGCTTTATTTTATACATTGTTTTTAATTAATTTTTGTCTGTTTTGTTTTGTCTTTTTGTGTACAGCACTTTGTTTCAGCTGTGGTTGTTTTTAAAGTGCTTTATAAATAAAGATGAGTTGAGTTGTATTTTAACATTGTACAGAAGTGAGACTGAAATAGGCTTTAATCCAGTGTTTAGTTAATCAGTGTTTGTGTTTACTTTAACCTCTGGTAAAGTCTTTATATTTTGTTCATTTCTAAGTTATTTTAACTGTGTGAAAATGCCCCACAGCTTGGCTTTTAGGGATAAGAATATGGCCCAGTAGATTTAATAATGAGCTTTCCTTAATTCCTTAAGAGAACTTTTATTTTTAGAGAACTAGATGTTGTCATAACTATCTTTCCCATAAACATGTAACTGGCTATCAGGCTACCATTTCTGCTTTTTTTATCATCAGTCTAATACATATATGGATACCATCGAGAGCAAAAGCTTCCTCTTTGTCTTTATAAAATAAAAATTAAGGAAACAAATGCTGCATGATCTGATTTCTGTGTATCTCTCCAACCCAGACATGCCCGGTACGACTGCCACTGGCACCATAGCCATCCAGGTGGAAGATTACAATGACCACTGCCCCAAAATTACCACCAACCATGTGACGATGTGCACCAGTGAGAATCACGTCATTGTTGTGGCAAAAGACGAGGATGCATTTCCAAATGGTCCTCCTTTTGACTTTAAAATTGACCCAGAAGGCACTGAGGGGAAATGGCAGGTGGAGTATCTGAACGGTAAGAAGAATTTAATATTTGACTGTATCATAACATTACAGAATAAATATGTTTGAAAAAATATGAAAAGTATGTTTTAACCAAGTCAAAGACACATCCTGTGGTGGTGGAAAAGATGTTAGTCTGTTTAAGAAGGGTCAAATCATTGGCATCAAGCAGAGAAAACATCTAAGGAGATTGAAGAAACTACTAAAACTGGGTTAAGAACTGTCCAACACATTATTAAAAACTGGAAGGATAGTGGGGAACCATCGTCTTCAAGGAAGAAATGTGGTCAGAATCAAATCCTGAATGATGGTGATCGGTGAATCACTTAAACGTCAAAGAAGAAAAACAACAGTAGAACTCAGGGGGGTGTTTAATAGTGAAAGTAAGAGCATTTCCACACACACAATGTGAAGGGAACTCAAGGGATTGGGACTGAACAGCTGTGTAGCCTTAAGAAAACCACTAATCAGTAAGGCTAAGCAGAAAAAAGGCTTCAGTTTGCTAGGGAGCATAAAGATTGGACTGTGGAGGACTGGAAGAAGGTCATGTGGTCTGATGAGTCCAGACTGACCCTGTTCCAGAGTGATGGGAGCATCAGGGGAAGAAGAGAGGCAGGTGAAGTGATGCACCCATCATGCCTAGTGCCTACTGTCCAAGCCTGTGGGGGCAGTGCTGTGATCTGGGAAACATCTGTGACATTGGGGAAGCTTAAAGAAACAATGACACAGAGAATGAGACTGTAATCAAAGCTACAGGAGGGACAACGAAATATTAGAGTGTGAGCTTTTTTAGGTGGGGACCATTTTTTTTGTCCAGGCACTTTCCTCATCTCTCTGATGATCAAACACATTCACTCATGTCCAGTTCAGTTTCAGCTAACACCCTTTTATAGACATGCACACTCCACTGAAGCAGCAGCTGTGGGTCTAACCTGAAGGCACACCTTCATGTTGAACCCCCGACAGTCCGATTTCAAACACAAACTCCACTGGGTCATTTAGGCCAGGGCTGTTCAATTAGAAATTTAGTCAGGCCAGATTTTCAGACATGAACATGAGCTGGGCTGGACATTTATGGCAGACAGTTGACCACATAAAAGAAACATGAAGAGATAACAAACACAGTGGAATGCTTATTATTTTATTGCCACATCCAAAAGGACATAAACTCAATAAAGACCAGCGCTAAACTAAACTTCTGCTAAAATACTGTTTCTTTAAATTTGACACTTCAAACAGAAAACTTCAACACGTATTAACAGGTATATAAAAGCACATAGTAAGGTGCGAATGAACATAAAAAAGTGCAGATTAAAAACTCAATCTGTTGGTCACAGTTGATAGTGCATCAAAAGTAATTTGCTTAGCAGCAACCTTTCAGAACGTGTTGGATTCAATGTCTGTAATAATAAACCTTGTCAGTGTTTGTAAAAGTTTTTTCTGTTTTCCTCACCGGACCATAGTCCAAATCCTCGGGCCGCTAAGTGAATAGGGCTGATTTAGAGGCTGGATTCAAACATGCTTGTCATTGATGGAAAATGTTGACAGTCTGTTTGTTTGGTCTTTGCAGAAACTGCAGTCATCCTCAGGGCTCAGGGGATGATGTGGTCCGGTTTATACAAGGTCGCTCTTCAGGTGAAGGACTATCAAGGACACAGCTGTCCAGAGCCTCAGGAGGTGAAGATACAAGTCTGTACCTGCAAGGACGGTGTGGGCTGTGGCATCCGGGGGGCATCAGGCGGTCCTGACAAATCTTCGGTGTTAGGACCTGCAGGCATCGGACTGCTGTTCTTGGGCTTACTGATGCTGCTACGTGAGTATGACTGACGATTCCCAAAACATTAGTCCAGCTTAAGGCCTGTTTTTGTGGGTATTTAAATCTGCCAGGACATAAAGTGAGCACATGGATCAGAATCTTTTATGGTTGCATGGAGGCATGTAGCCACATTTAAATATTTCTGTTCATGATCAGTCTGGTGAGAGTTTCAAAGGTCTAGTCACTTATCTCCAGAACTGGACATGCTCAGACTCTCCCCTTTCTACACTCTTTTGAAAAACATTAATTTTAATCAACAAAGCTGTGTGAAAATGAAGCTTTGATTTCTAAAGCATCTGAATATTTAGCTTTACTGAGGTGTTTACTTCCTGGTCATGTGTCACCGTGGCCAGCAGGTGGCAGAAGAACATCTGAGGTTCCCAACTATCGTTCAGACTGACACATCTACAGTACAGGCCTAAAGTTTGGACACACCTTCTCATTCAATGTGTTTTCTTTATTTTCATCACCATTTACATTGTAGATTCTCTCTGAAGGTATCAAAACTATGAATGAACACATGTGGAATTATGTACTTAACAAAATAGTTTGAAATAACTGAAAACATGTCTTATATTCTAGTTTCTTCAAAGTATCCACCCTTTGCTCTGATTACTGCTTTGCACACTCTTCATTCTCTTTATGAGCTTCAACAGGTAGTCACCTGAAATGGTTTTCTCTTCTCAGGTGTGCCTTTCCAGGGTTAATTAATGGAATTTCTTGCCTTATTAATGGGGTTGGACCATCATTTGTGTTGTTAGAATTAATATGGCAAGAACCAGTCAGCTAAGTTAAGAGAAACTTCAGTGAGAATCTACGATGGAATTAGTGATGAAAATAAAGAAATCACGTGTCCAAACTTTTGGCCCGTACTGTATCTCATACCAAAGTGGTCAGAAAATAAAATAATCTCCTTCTACAAAGCCCCTGTTGATGCTACTTTAACAATAAAACCAGACAAAAAAGCTTTCGTCCTCTTGTAGGATCCTGCAGGGCCGCTGCAGTCTCCACGTCAGACTTTGACTTTTTTATGTTTTATTTTCAGTAATCCCTCTGCTGCTGCTCTTCTGTCACTGTGGAAGTCCGGCTGGGATGCCAGGAGCCTTCGCTGAAATGCCTTTTGACACAAAATCAAACCTCATCAACTACCACACTGAAGGACAAGGAGAGAACACGGTGACTAGCTTTTTATTCACTTTAATTGTTTACTGAGTATTTTCCATTTAAACTAATGCAAAAAAACATTTAGACCAACAGGTAAGTACAAATAACAAAGTCTTCACAGTCTGTCGGTGCTCCTGTGGGTTTCGTTGCTATTCGGTCTTGTGTCCATTTAGTCCATTTTATCTTGAATTAGTTTCATGTAATCTCAGGCTACATACATTTTCCTCACATATGTTGCATAAATATAGTGCTTTACAGGACATAGGGATGTTCTAACCAAGTATTTTCTGCAGTGAATCAGATAACATTTTTCAAAATTGCTTTATTTTAATTAGGGGTGTAACGGTAAATGTATCCATGCCAAACCGCTGTGCTGTACTGAACGAGTACAGTAAGTTTACATTAGCCACTGCACATGGCTCTTTAATATTCACGGGGTACTCGTCTACGATCAGCTGGTTAGGGAAGGCCTTTTAATATTCATGAGGAAAGTGGTCTGTGATTCGTGCTCTTGTGATCATGTACATATCATGTGGACGTGACGTCTCACGGTGAGCCAATCAGAAGACGAATATCAAAGAGCTTCTGTAACCACAGGAGCTTGTGTCTGAATTGTGCATCATGGCTACTGCTAGCGACCAACGACCTCCCCCGTCACTGAAATCTCCTGTTTGGAAACACTTTGGCTTCCTGGTGAAATAAGACAGACAGGAGGATAAAACGACAGCGGTGTGCCGATACTGTTAACGCTGGTTTTAAACACATGCTAAAGGTGATTGAGCCCCGGTATAAAGTACCCAGTCGTCCACATTTAAGCCAGGAATTTAAAAAGAAACTTTTAATTTCATACATTTGTTGTTCATGTATTTTATTTATCTTATTAGTATTACCAAGCAGCACATTGAATATATTTGGTTTCCAGTTTGTATAATGACAAATTTTTGGTTTAATAAATGTGCTAGACAAGCAAATGGTTTTGCGTTGTTCCCATACTGTACAAAAAAGGTACCAAACCAGGACCCCAAAACCGAGGTACGTACCGAACGGTCATTTTTGTGTACGGTTACACCCCTCATTTTAATACATTTCCAAAAAACATGCAAGTTATCCGCTTCATTTCTCTGCATCCTTTCCAACGGGGTATAAGGGGTTTGTTTGCTCCCGACCTCGAGTGAAGCACAAAAAACATATCAGATTTTTCCATGTTCAGCCACACAGTGATTTTTATCTTAAATTCTGACTCATATTTTTTTTAATGTATTTATTTGATATCAGTTTTGTAACAGCCAGGATATAACTCTAACCCTGGTTTACTTTGGCGTACTGACTGTGGCCTGGAGTCCACCCTGATCTCTTTCCCAAAGTAATCTTTAATTTACAAGAGCCTGAAAAAGTCGAGTCAATCATAATTATCTGAGCCTCGTTCATCATCAGTCCCTCTCATGAAGAGGCTCAACATTCTTACCATTTATGACATTAACAATTTCAAATATGTGTTTTTATTTACAAGATACTTTCAGGTGAGGGAATATTCCTGAACAGTTTAAGGTGTGTTTTTAAAGAAAACTCACAGGTTCATTCTTACGCCACCGTCATTCTTCTGATCTTCATCCAAGTTTTCATTCTGATACAGAGGTAGAAAATTATGGAATAACTTTCCTTACTTGTTAAAGAAATGCTCCTCAACAAATTGTTATAAAAAATGTTTAAAGGATCATTTAATTACTGATTTAAAACAGTTTCTATTGTTCATGGCAGTTATGTGTACATTTCTGGATTTTTTTTTTGTTTTCATTAATGGTCATTTTATCTCTGGAAGCATTGACAACACGATCAAACACATCACTCATGTTTTCTAATTCATCTTTTAATTTTGTCTTCTTTGTTTTAATAGTGGGAGCATGCATTTTGTTACTAGTCTGTCATAACTTCTGAGTAACTTGTTTTTGTTAAATTGTTTTTATTTTCTCTTTTTTGCATGTTATATGTGAATATAATAACTTTAATATACTTTTGATGGAGGCTTAAAATAAGCCTTTTTGGCTTGTCACCCCTTCTGCCCCTCATATAATTTGTTATGTTTGACTTTGGTGTATTTCATCATTGTGCAAAATAAATAAAAATAAAATAACTCCCCAGATGTCCATCTTTAATAAGTAAACACCATGCTGTGATGCCCACAGTTATCCAGAGTTTAAATATTTAATTTAGTTTGAACTTGCTATCGCACCCACAAACTTTAATAAAGAAATATCTTTCCATATCTTATATTTCTTAATTATGTTGAACCTTGTTTATTAGTGTAAATGTGTGATTGTGTTCGTTATGGTGACGAGCTTTAAACCCCCTTCACTGTAATGGTTTTGTTGTGGCTCTCTATATCTAAATATATACATTTATATTTTAACATTTGGTTCCTTGTTGGCAGGCGGTGCCTCTCCTGAACATGCCTACAGTGGATGGAGACATGATTAAACCGGATATTGGTGCAAAATCTGCAATGCCCCCCATGGGCAGCATGGGCTTCCACCACTCAGTAGTTTCTGGGGATGAGATGAACGGGGGCCTGTATGAGGACGGATATGTGAGAGAGAACACGTGGGGAATGACGAACGGCAGCCATGCCAGTGGACTCTACTCAGACTTCCAGGGAAGAAGTTCATCAGCCGCCGGAGGACTTTTCAATGGCATGGCACTGCCAGACCACATCCTGGCAGCCTACTATTATCAGGTGAGGGTTTCAAGAACAAGAACAAATACATTTATTAATTATTTTATTTGACAGTCAAACAAAATAAAGCAGATAAATACAAACATAAAATCTCACATTTTGAATGAAAAGGAGCAGAAACAACCAAAAAAAAAAACACAGGGCAAGATCCTCAAAAGGATTTCAGCGCTATTGCGAAGGCTACACCTGTGTAAATGACAGAAAAAAAATAGCGTGCAATCCACAAAGCAAACGCAAAGGGTGAAATGCAAACTGAACACAACTGCACTGCCACTCCTCATTTACATGCATGTACATTAGGGAATATTCATAAATTCAGAGCTAAATTGCTCCCTTCCTATGCAAATGAGCCTCATTGCAAATATTGTGTAATCCACAAAGACTAGCGCTCATTGCCACAGGCAGTAAAGCGGTGCCATTTAACAACAGTGAGACCTTGGTATTAAATTCATGCCCGTCTCTCTCTCTCTCTCTCGCTCAAAATGACTGGAAATTGCACTGAGTTGTAGGTAACTGCAGAGCAAAGCTGTCATGCAGGACCCTCCTGTGATCATAGCAGTGATTGTAGCCAGGCGAAGGCAGGCAAGCACAAGGGCGGTGTTATTGGAGGAGAGAATAACTTTTTGATTTAAATGACAAAGAAATCATTTGCAGATAAAGGTTGACAAGCCACATGATCATTGCGCTACTTGATGACAGAAATATAGCCTACTGTGTTCGTCTCTGTGACCATTCCTCCATTTTTAAGTAAACATGAATAATTTGTCTAAATACAGTCTGTAAAAAGCCCTATGACCTCCTTGTACACTTTTTGGTTGCTTGAGTTGTATTTTCTGCATTTATTTTGGGTGTATCAATACCAAAGGTTAAAAAATTATGTAGAAATAAAAATTGAATGTCTTTAGTGTTACCGCATGTGGTTTTTGGGCCGTTGTTAGTTTTCGCTGCTCAGTGTAAAGGAGACATCAATCCTCTCAAAGTTTGCAGGGACAAAGGTACCCATATGCCATTTCTGCAATCAGAGGCGCAAAATGCGCTCAAATGCCAAACTGTGTGGGCGTGTTAGCAACAGCATGATATGAGCAAATTCTTTTGAGGATGAGGCGCTAAAATAGGGTGGATTGCGTTAGCTACTTCTGTGCAAATAAAGGCACTATTAGCAGGAGCAAGCCATTCTATGTGGATCTGGCCCACGTTTTTTTTGTCCTGTTATAGATTTTTTGAAGGGTATATTGTGACAAGCCGATACAAACATGACAATTATGTAGGCTGTTTACCTTAATCATTTCATCACACTTTCTGGTGTTTCTTTATACAGAAGTGAAGGGAGGGGCTGCTGTCATTTATAACTCAGTTTTTGCGAAACAACCTTGATTTTTGTAACCAAACAGACATGTCAGGTTTTTATCTAAGGTTTATCTTAATCCTCTACAGCTTTTTCATGGTGAAAACAGTCGTAGCTACATAAGAAATCAATCTAATTCTGGCTATAAGGATTAATTTTAGGTGGAAACATCATTTTTACAGTCATTTTTATATGTGTAAGGTAGGAATAAATTAATTTTAATTATTCTGGATTGGTTTTATATTGATGGTTTGGGGGCACAACAAACCCAAATGAACAACTGCACTATTGGAATAACCCCAAAAACCTGCAGCCCACAACTCCCAATATGCACATGCAAGTAAGAAAAAGAAGCTGAAAGTCGCTTATAATAAGCAGACCTGGCAACTTTGGCATCAAGTTTTCTCGTCTGTCTGTTAGCGGTGCAGCTCCTGTCTGAGTCTGGCTGAGTAAGGCAGGTTGGATATTAGCTGCTTGACATCGGTGCAAAGTAACACAACACATTTCACTGTCGCTAACGGTAAATGTGTGTTATAACATTTCGTATAGTAATTAAGTAGATTACCCGTTACTGGGAAAAAAATAACTGCGTTAGTAATGGCGTAATTTCTAACACAGTTACTCCCAACACTGCTCAGCGGTGTTTTATTTATTTGATTTAACCTTTATTTAACCAGGCTAATCCCACTGAGATCAAAGATCTCTTTCTCAGGAGGGGCCTGGTCGATGATGTCGAGGCCATCTTGGTTAAATTCTCATTTGTGTCCCGACAGAAACTTGCCAGTGCTGTGGTTGCAGAGAACGATGCTCCTCTGGTCCATGAGTTTGAGGGCAGGGGATCCCCCGCTGGCTCCGTGGGCTGCTGCAGTGAAATAGAGTCTGACAACGACCTTCACTTCCTCGATGACCTCGGGCCAAAGTTCAAGACTCTGGCCGAGATCTGTGGAGGCAAGAAGATCCAGACTGAGGTCCAACCGGTGGTCTCTCCTTCCACAAGCATAGTATCAAGTTATATGACCACCCAACCGCTGCCCCCTCCACCCCAACCGCTGCTCCCTCCACCCCAACTGCTGCCCACCATCCCCGCCGTGGAGCGCACCGTGGTCAGGGAGACGGTGAGGGACAGCGCCGTCAGAGAGGGGGTGACCACGGTGAGGGAGACCAAAGTCAGAGACGGGGTGACCAATAAGGGCCAGGTTCTCCTGCTGCAGCAGCAACAACCGGTCTACTACACCACCACCCCTGTGGTGCAGCCCATGCACTACGTAGTGCAGCCTCAGGTCCAGAACACTGTCCTGCTGGCTGAAGCTCCGCCCACCAACCTGCAAGGCATGGTCCTGGTTAACGGCACCCAGACGGTACCTGCTCAGTCCATGGTGGTCCAGGGGCAGCCCATGATGTCCACTGCACAAGTCCCGGGCCAGGGGATGGTGCTGGTGGGGGGCAGTGGGGTCCAAACGGGCCCTCAGACCATGATGGTCGTGGAGGGGAAAGTCCCTGCAGGGTCGGTGAAGGTGCTGAAGGGGGGACAGACCAGCTTCGTGCAGGGGGGAACTTTAAAGACGGGACCTGTTTATGGGTCTCAGCAGCTTTTGGAGGGCCAAGTGCCCGTGAAGGTGCTGAAGGGAAGCCAAAGCAACCTAGTCCAGGGGGGGAGTGTGTCGGGGTCCCAGGTCTTCCTGGATGGAGCAGCTCCTGCAGGATCCATCAAGGTCATCAGGGGGAGCCAGAGTAACCTCCTGCAGGGGGGCGGTCTTCAGTCAGGACTCCCAGGGTCTCAGCGGGTCCTGGTGGTTGGAGGGGCGACAAACAGTGGAGGGCAGCTGATCCAGGAGGCCGGCTCCAAGACCATCAGCTCCACCACCACCACAGTCAAGTCGACGCCGGCCTACAGCAAGACGGTGGTGACGGAGAAACTCACAGAGCTGTGAGGGCGGACAGAGACTCGAGCCGTGCAGATCAGAAGTTTGAGAAGAGGCGTGTGCACGGTTCTTCAGTGGTGGTGGGGTGGCTACAGACCTGGACTGGAGCGACATGGACCTGCGCGTTAGTGCGCTAACTTTCACTTTAAAAAGGCACTGATTGTTACTTTTTTTGGAAAAACATTTCTCTGATCATTGTCCAGTATATTTTGAATTTGGCCTCCGTCACACATCATTAAGGATGGTTACAGTTGGATGAAGAGGTTGGCAACATTTCAGATCGTCTGGGAGAATAACGACGTTGAACACACTCACCTGAGGTCATCGATCTGTCCGGCGCCTAAACACGACTCCCCCTCCTGTTCTGACAGCTTTGTGTCATTATGATGAAAATCTGTTCTTTGGTTTGTTCCAGAGTTCCTGCACTGCCCTTATCAACCAAACTTTTCAGAACAGAAACAGAGTTTGTTTGGCCTGGACCAAAAGTTTTACTGATAAGACATCTGCTGTTCTCCTCTTTAATTTACCTAAAATAATTCTGTTATTAAATATGGCGTTTTGTGTTTGTCAACTTCATAGTTTCATATGGCTCATGCTCTCTCTTTATTTTGGATCGTTGTGTTTGACTAGGGAAGTATATCGTTATGATTTTATCGATACAGATACTGATACTCCTTATCGGTATCAATACTTATCGATACTCTTATCGATACTACAAAACATAGTTTTGTGTAAAAAATAAAGACTTTACAAGATATTAAAAGATTCAACCTTTTTTATTACTACAAGGTAATAATAAAGCTTCAACAGAACAGAAGTAATGCATTACAAATGCTTCTCAGAGGCAAAAAGAAAGCTAAGGAGATGGCAAAACCCCTTCATGCCACCCAACAGACGGCATGTACAGACAGACCCATATATCAGTGGGACTAAAATCAATGCTGTAATGATGACTACAAGGGCTGTCACTTTATATTCAATATTCAAATAACCTTTCTAATATAGGGATAAATATCCATAACCGAATAATAAATAAATATTTGAATGTAAAATATTGAGCTGTGCCGTTGGCTTCTCATCCAAGTTATACAGCCGAGTGCAGCGGCGCTTCGTCAAGAGTTTAACCCCGTGTGACTGTGTTGTTTTCAGCAGGGTTTTTACCGAAGAGGAGGATAATAGAGTCTCTGTCTCTGTCGGTGCTGCAGTCTTTAGTGTTAGCCGGGCTGCTAACTCTACTCGTGTTGCTATAGCAATCAAACAGCTGCACTCCTTTAGCTTTATACTATGCGCGCGCTCCAAGTGTTTGGTGATGTTGCTAATATTTCCCCCCTTGGACGCAACTTCTCTCTGACAAAGATTACACAGGGCCAAGTTTTCATAAACTTTGCTAAAGTGAGCCCAAACCTTCGAGCGCTTAGCCCTCACCGACATGCTTGAGCCAGATGGCAGTGGTGTCATAACTACGTAACAGTTGAAGAGACGTTTAAGTACTGATAACTGTACCGTTTTTTCCAGATTCTAAACGGTGTTCAGGTACTGACCCACTTAGGGACAGTCCACGGTATACATCCCTATGTTTGACACATTAACAGTAAGCCTCATCTCCAAGCAGCTCAGCTGATGTGATTACTGGATACTGAGAGATGTAAAACCAGATTTGTAATGTTTGTGTGAACAGTAAAACATAAATCCATAAAATATTAAACAATTGATTGGATTTTAGTAAACAGAAAAAATTAAACAGAGTGGAGAGCAGTGAGAAAACTGTAACTTATGAACGAGAGCTGATAGAAGTTGGAGAACGGAAGTTTGCTGATGCGTAAATGATCTTGACTTTACGAGGAAAGTGTTTAAGTATGGCGAGTAATGCCTAGTGTGTACCCTTGAACAAAATATTTAAAGAACCAGTTAAAAAAAGCTGAAATGATAGAAACATTATGGAAACATGTGCCTCTGTATAAACTAGATTGTGATGGAGTATCAACACTATCAGCCATTGTTATTGTCAATAACAAACTCTAAACCAAAAGTGCATGTCCTATATATTTTTGTAGTTTGCTGACTTTGATTAAATATTACATTTTGAGTTGTTTTGTACTTGTTGCATTGATTTGTTGAGTATTACTTGTCATGCTAACAGCATGCGAGGGAGATGGCAGTGAGTTGTATCACGACTTGACTCCAGGCTGCCTCGTTTCAGTAACTTTTAGATGGATTAAAAATCCAGTATGATGTAGATGAGGCTCTACACACAAACTATTTAAATGTTTTCAGAATAAATACAAACCCTTTCGGTTTAAAATTCGTTCTGCCATGATGTTTCAACCAATTTGTAGCATTCTAACATACTGTATGTTTAAACGTCTTTTTAGGTCTAAATGTTGGTTGTTCTTCAAACTTAAGGTCTTGCTAAGTCTTATTTTTGCCCATAGAGGTCTCAAAGTTGATACCACTATTAAGACAGTTTTTTTTGTAATAGCAGCACTCTTACGTTGCATTGTCAGCAATAAAAATGTATTTTTTATGTGCATGAATGTTCTTTTCTATGTCTGTCTTCCTGGCTAACTAGACCTTGTTCTTGTAGCTTTAAGGATTGTATCCGGCCACAGAAAAATATAAATGTAATTGTGATGATTGCACTTGGTCCTGCAGGGGAAGGAATTGTCTTCTTTTTTTGTTCAGGGCTCAAAAAGTCTTGAATTTAATTATTTGATGATCAAAACTTTGCAGGAACCCTGTCTTTGAATGTGTTTATGGGACAGTATTTTTACAGATTCTGTATTTTTTATTGCCAATGGGGTCAAAAAACACTCAGAGCAAAGGATAATTTGTTTCTATGAAAATAAATTAAGCATATGTAATATTTTTGGTTTGCTATGACCCAGGTCAACTTGGACATGCTCGCCCTATTAATCATGGGATTTATTTTAGAATACAGTTTGTGTTATTTTTAACTTTTTTATGACTACTTTTATGACAAGTTCTGCTTTTTTCACACAGATTTTAATGTAAATGTTTTGATACACCACTGATTATTAATGAATTTAAGGGATGTTGATGTGCTATGAAACCTTTTGACTCACTTTCATAATGATTGTCTCAGGGAAATCTAATGTCATGGATTATTCCAGTGTTTGTCGTACTTGCTTGGGCTTGCTTTAATAAACCCTTTTGTACAGAGTATCAGAAATTGTGTGATGTCTTTATTTGCATGATGTCACTGTCGTCTCCAAAATTGCTGCTTTTCAGAATATAAAATTACCTGACCATTGGCTGGATTGCATATCTATCAATCTATCAATCTATCTATCTATCTATCTATCTATCTATCTATATTATATATATATGTGTATATATATATACATATATATACATATACATATATATATATATATATATATACACATATATATATATATATATTGTTGCTAAACTCTCCAGGACAGAGATTTTCCCTTGGATGCAACTTTTTAGGGTCACCATTTGCCATCACCCTTTTAAGCACTGTTTACAGACTCCACAGGCCCTAAGCCATTTCGGGCCAGCCACAGGATGGGACTGTCAATCAAATGGCGATATAAGCCAGCCCCCCAGAGGACATTCTTGTATCTCAGTCTACTACCAAATTCTCTACAAACCCTCAAAGCTCATGGTAAATGTCTAACAATGTGATATTCTGCTGTGTTGTGAAATGTGTATTATTTGGGTCCAACTCCTGTGGTTCTGTCATTAATACTGGAAAAATGGGAATTCCTTCATATAAAACCCAAACTCCTTTCCCCAGCAGGGAAACTACCATGGATCAACAGTGCCACCTTGTGGAAGCACTGGCAACGAACAATCAGCTCAAATATTTTCAAGTAACTTCACATTACTTACATGTAATGATCTGTTTTGGTAGTATCTTGTGTAGAGCTTGCATGCTCTAGGTTTCCCAGTTAAATAATCGGTATCAGGGAAGTCTATGCAATATAGATTTGTACAATCTAGTAATTATGTAGAAATGCTGAGTCAGCATTTCAACATATTGTTCTCCCTAAACTCCATTTTATTCTTTTTCTTCTTCTTCTTCTTATTCCTAGACTTTGCCCCTTTCACAGGCTTCAAATTTTCACAGATTTTCACAGAAATAAACTGACGTATGCAGCATGTTCAGGAGAAGTACGCTTGTATTTTTCACAGGTCTAACAGTTATACTTTTTACAGTAAAAAATAATTTCTGCATGTATTTTTACATTGAAATCAATGGGACGTTTCCGCAGCTCTGCTGAAAACTTCAGCAACTTTGAAGCTCCATTGGGCATGGTCTCACCTACAGACTTCATTCATGCTTTAAAAGCTGCACTGACTTCTCAGCTATTTTTACATATCCTCAGCTTTTTGCTGGCTTCAACAATTTTTTAAATATGAATTTTTGAGCAACACCGAGTTTTGTGGTTTTGTGCTCTGGACTTACAGCGTGCCACGTGACTCATTAGACCGTAGCCCTCCTTCACACACACAAAAACTTCAGCGGAATTATCTTGTCATAACTTCGTCAAACCATCCTCCACAGACATGATTTATGCATCAAAACGTAGACAATATTCTCCTCTTACACGTGAAATCGGCTTCAAAGTTTAATCTGATATCAAATTGTCTCAGTGCGCTATGCCGCAAAAGCTTCCATCTGCGGTTATGCAATTTTTCAGCTCTGGGATGCGGAGTGCTTCACTTTGAAGCCCGTTTTTAACTCGCCACTGTGTTAACATTTTCGACAGTGCAGACGTGAAATCACAACCATAGCTTCAGCAAGTTCTTGGAATACTCACAGTGCAATCCCTTTTCTGATATCTACCACGGTTTTGGCACAGCGAGCGTTCGTTTACCCGGAAGTACCGAGCGTTATGAGCCTGCTGTATGACACTATACATGCGCACAATACAATAAGGAGAAATACCGTGCTTTCGATGACTCAGCACATTTGGCTCCATAGCCGAGTGGTCAGAACAGCGGACTATGGAATCAGAGCTCGCGGGTTAGAATACAGGCAGAGCCTGTATTGTCTTACTCTCCATCTGATATAGATTCTTCATTATAATAGCATGTTCGTGCTTTTCTTTGCACTCTCTGTGATGTATTAAGCTTTGAGTTTTATGTTTGTGACTTTGGGGCTTGCCGTAGTTGCCAGTGTACTGGAGGATGTCGGGATATGTATTGTTTGGACCTCAAGTTGTTCTGCAGAGAGTCAGTAAAAAGGGCCATGTGCAGTAAGAGAAAATGCCTCCTGTGAGTTATTAAGGAATACACCACAGAAAAATTGGCGACGAGGATTAAACAACGTGGCCTTGGATATTATGGCGCTGCTGGTGGGCAATGTCGGGGAATTTGTCCCGAAAACCAAGTCATGGTCAGCTTATGTCGAGCGAGTGGAGCATTTTTTCACCACGAACGACATTGATGAGGACAAACAGGTGGCTACATTGCTAACCGTCATGGGAGCGGCTACGTATGGACTGTTAAGAAATCTGGTGCAGCCGGACAAGCCAGGTGACAAGTCTTACGACCAGATTGTGGCTATATTGACTGCTCATTTTGAACCCAAACCGCTGCTGATTGCGGAGAGGTTCCGTTTTAATCGCTGCAATCAACGGACGGATGAGACTGTGACGAGCTATGCTGCGGAGCTAAAGCAGTGTGCCGTACATTGTAACTTCGGTGCTACGCTGGACGACGCGCTTCGTGATCAGTTCGTGAGTGGGATCCGCAGTGAAGCCTGCCAACGGCGGTTGCTGTCCGAGCCCTCCCTGACTTTTACGCGGGCATTCGAGATCGCGCTGAACATGGAAACTGCAGAGAGGGATGCGCAGCAGCTTCGGAGGCAGGACGCTCGCGCGGAGCCTGTGCATGCAGTGGAGGCGCGGATCTCCAACTCAACGGGGAGGAGGTGCTTCAGGTGCAACGGTAAAAACCACAGTGCAGAGGTTTGCTACTTCAAGGATTCTAAATGTCACAGTTGTGGAAAAACGGGGCACATTAAAAGAGCATGCAAAGCTAAAATCACTGCAGCCCAACCACGCCAAAGACAGTATAGACATTCTGGGAAGAGCACTAAATATGTGGCAGCAGAAGAGGCTGATCTACCAATGTTCACACTAACAAACGCCCAAGAGTGTAAACAAGCTTTTCAAACAAGCTTTATGGTGGGTGACAAGCAAATTGAGATGGAGATAGACACTGGGGCTGCTGTGAGTATCATTTCTGAGAAACTGTTTGAGGCGCAGTTCCCGGGGCAACCACTAACCACCGCCAACCTCAAGCTAAAGACTTACACAGGTGAAGTGATGCCTGTGTTGGGGCAATTTGAGGCGGTTGTGGTTTACAAACAACAAAGAGAAATGCTGCCCCTTATTGTGATTAAAGGTGCCGGCCCAGCTTTGTGTGGCAGGAACTGGCTGCAAAAGTTAACACTGGATTGGAAAGAAATAAAACATGTCAGTGAAACTCAGCATCCAAGAACAATCGAAGAGGTGCTGGAAATGTACTCTGAAGTGTTCAAAGATGAGCTCGGCACGCTAAAGGGCATTAAGGCAAAAATTCTTGTAAATCCTGATGTTGCCCCCAAATTTTGTAAGAGCCGCCCATTACCATTTGCCATGAAGTCCAGAGTGGATGCAGAATTAGATCGACTTGAGAAGGCTGGTATAATAGCGCCGATGAAACACAGTGAGTGGGCAGCTCCTGTGGTGCCTGTGGAAAAAAGAGACCATACAATGCGGCTGTGTGGCGATTATAAATTAACCGTAAACAGGCTGCCACTACAGAGACCTATCCCCTGCCCCGAATTGAGGAGCTGATGGCCACATTGAGTGGTGGGACTGTGTTTTCAAAGATCGATCTAGCCTCAGCATACCAGCAGGTCCTTCTAGATGATGAGTCAAAGAAACTACTGACCATCAATACACATCGAGGATTATTTGTGTACAATAGTCTGGCTTTTGGCGTCAGTTCAGCACCTTCCATTTTCCAAAGGATTATGGAAAATCTAATGAAAGACCTGGATGTTGTTGTCTATTTGGATGACCTGTTAGTTACAGGAAAAACTGAGCAAGAACATCTGGAAAAGCTGCAAAACGTGCTACAGAGACTCCAGGAAAATGGCCTGAGGGTCAAGAAAACCAAATGTGAGTTTGGTAAAAAGCAGATTGAATACTGGGGACATGTCTTGAACAGCCAGGGCATTCACCCATCTCCAGACAAGATAAAAGCCATCAAGGATGCACCTGCACCCTCCTGTGTGAAGGAACTGAGAGCATTTTTGGGGCTAGTGAATTACTATGGTCCATTCATGCCTAACCAGAGCACTGTACTGGCACCACTGTATAGGTTGTTAAAAGATGAAGTCACATGGGTGTGGAAGAAGCCAGAGCAAAATGCTTTTGATGAGTGCAAGAAATTGCTAACAAGTGACAAAATCCTGGTGCACTATGATCCAAACCTGCCCCTCACTCTAGCTTGTGACTCCTCAGCTTATGGTATAGGAGCTGTCATTCAGCATGAGATGCCAAGCGGAGAAACTCGTCCCATTGCTTATGCATCACGGACGCTGGCCCCAGCTGAGAAAAAGTATTCTCAGATTGAAAAAGAAGGACTAGCGTTGATTTTTGGAGTCAAAAAGTTCCATCAATACTTATGGGGCAGGAAGTTCAAGCTTGTCACTGATCATAAGCCGTTGCTGACTCTTTTCGGAGAACACAAAAGCCTGCCTACCATGGCTGCTGCCCGAATTCAAAGATGGGCAATCATCCTCTCTGCTTATGACTATTCCATTGAGTACTGTCCATCAGAAAAACACAGCAATGCAGACGGATTGTCAAGGGTTCCATTACCCGACACAAGTGATGTGGGGACAAAGGCTATAACAGAGAACATTCACGCCCTAATAACTGAACATTTAATGCAAGCACCAGTGGATGCTGATCAAGTGGCACGTACTACACGCACCGACAGTGCTCTAGCCAAAGTTCTGAAATACATTATGAGTGGTTGGCCTGACGAGGTAGACAGCAGTCTGAAACCCTTCCACACTCGTCGCTATGAACTGTCAGCTGAACGTGGATGTGTGCTCTGGGGCACCAGGGTGGTGTTACCTGAAAAGCTGAGAAAAGTTGTTTTAAAGGAGCTGCATTCTGGTCATCAAGGGGTCGTGAAAACGAAAGCCCTAGCTCGCAAATATGTGTGGTGGCCTAAGATTGACTTGGATGTGGAGCAGGTCTGCAGGGCCTGCGAGTCTTGCCAGATGGAACAGCGGATGCCTCGGCAGGTACCTTTACATCCTTGGGAGTTTCCAGGCCAGAGCTGGAAAAGATTACACATAGACTTTGCGGGCCCCTTTATGGGTCACACCTTCTTGGTGGTGGTAGATGCCTATTCCAAGTGGTTAGAGGTTTTCAGAATGACAAGCACCTCCTCACAAGCCACCATCACAAGACTACGGAGACTGTTTGCAGCATATGGTCTCCCAGAGCATGTTGTAAGTGACAACGGCGCGCAGTTCACGTCTGAGGAGTTCAAGACCTTCATGCGTCAGAATGGTATTATGCACTCTACAAGCGCTCCTGGCCATCCTGCTTCTAATGGCCTTGCAGAGCGATATGTGCAGACGTTTAAGTGTGGCATCAAGAAGCTTTCTCAGACCTCACTGGACATTGAGGACAAGATCTCTGTGTTTCTGATGCAGTACCGCTGTACCCCAAACTGCACTACCGGTCAGAGTCCAGCAGACTTGTTCCTGAACAGGCATATGCGTACTCGTCTGGACCTGATACATCCTGACACTTCAGTTGCTGTTCGCAAGAAGCAGTACTTGCAGAAGTTCTATCATGACCAGCGGGCAGTGAGTAGGTCTTTTTCTCTGGACGACCCGGTGTATTTGCAGAACACAGCGGGGGGGAGAGAGAAGTGGATCCCAGGAGTTATCGTGCAGCAGACAGGACCAGTGTCCTACAAAGTGCATGGGGCAGACACAGACAAAACATACAGGAGACATGGGGATCAGTTGAGATCAAAAGTCACAGCTAAGGGACACAGTTTGGATGCTGTCTGTTCAACCTCTAACACTGACCTTTCTCCTCAGCCTAGGGTGCTCCAAGACAGCGTGTCAGCTGATGCTGAGTCTGTGCGCATGGGTGGTACAGAGGTGCCAGCAGCATCTCCGACACTGCGCCGCTCAGCTCGAGAGGGACTACACTCTTCTGGAGTGAGATGTCTGATGTTTCTCCAGGGGTCTGTTGGAGCCACTTCTCCAGTGTGGGGGTCACTGCCCCAAGTGCCCCAATGACCACAGACACCACTGTTGCCTTCACCTGCCAGGATTTCTCCAGCTCCTCTTTGAGCCCTTGGTATTTCTCTAGTTTCTCATGTTCCTTTTTCTTGATCTTGCTATCACTTGGGATGGCTACATCTATCACAACGGCTTTCCTCTGCTGCTTATCTATGATCACAATGTCCGGTTGGTTGGTCATTACCATTTTGTCGGTCTGTATCTGGAAGTCCCACAGGATCTTGGCTCGGTCATTCTCCATCACCTTGGGAGGTGCTTCCCATTTTGACCTCGGGGTCTCCAGTTTGTACTCTGCACAGATGTTCCTGTACACTATACCGGCTACTTGGTTATGGCGTTCCATGTACGCTTTTCCTGCCAGCATCTTACACCCTGCTGTTAGGTGCTGAACTGTTTCAGGGCCCTCTTTACATAGCCTGCACCTGGGATCTTGCCTTGTGTGGTAGATCTGGGCCTCTATTGCTCTGGTGCTCAGGGCCTGTTCTTGTGCCACCATGATTAGTGCCTCTGTGCTGTCCTTCAGCACCTTGGTAGGCCTTCGGTCAGCCATTGGTAGGATTTGGTCATATCAGCCACTTCAGTTATCTGTCGGTGGTACATCCCATGCAGGGGTTTGTCCTCCCATGATGGTTCCTCTGGTTCCTCCTTCCCTGTCAGTTTCCACTGTCTGAGACACTCACTAAGCGCTTCATCTCTTGGGGCCATCTTCCTGACATAGTCATGGAGCTTGGATGTTTCATCTTGGATAGTGGCTCTGATGCTCACTAACCCTCTGCCTCCATCTCTGCGCTTAGTGTATAGCCTCTGGATACTGGACTTGGGGTGGAATCCCCCGTGCATGGTGAGCAACTTCCGAGTTTTAACATCTGCGGCCTGAATGTCCTCCTTTGGCCAGCTTATTACCCCAGCAGGGTATCTGATCACTGGCAGGGCATAGCTGTTAATTGCTCCTTCTGGATCAGGACTATGCGCCCCTTGGTCAGCCATTCTGGGTGGATCCCATCTCTCAGCAGTTGGTTCATTTGTGCTGCTTGGCGCTCATGGAGTGAGGTCAGCCTCTTCAGCCAGTAGGCATGGATCATATCCAGGCCTGGTGCTGTCCAGTTTTTTTCATACCTGAGACTTTTTCTTGGATATCTGCTACTGTGATGGTCATCTTGTTCAGGGAGATTGGCGTGGTCTGCTCTTAGATTGTTTAGCAATTGCATGAGGTTTCTCTTTTTAAGATATAAAACAGAGTGCTCTTTAAGTGGACAGGGAAATAATGTCAAGGAACTTGACTTGCTCACTGCAGAAAAAACTTGAGACTTGGACCCAAATTACTCGACTTGGGACTCGTATCAGAGGGACTTGGGCAGTTGTCTGGTGAAGGGTCTGGATGTTTTAACCCTTGGCTGTTCAGTGCTATAAACCTGGAGAAAAGTTTTAAAATTCATTCTTTGACCTACGGGAAGTAAGTGTAGTGACACTCATCTAATGGCCCTTTTCCACTAGCCCTACTCTACTCTACTCTATTCGACTCTACCCGGCTCTACTCTACTCGGCTTGTGCTGCTTTTCCATTAGCCCCAGTCGCCTGCCCAACAGGATGCAGTGTGGCTGTAAACAGCTGAGCGGCACTGCGGTGACGTCATTTTGAGCGTGACACAACAATCTGTGTCTTTTTGTCACAAACTGAGTAAAAAAGGAAAGCAGAAGAAGGCTGCAGGTGGTAAGAAGAAATACCCCTTGAGAAGCACAGGAGAGTTTTGGAAGCTATACAACAGAATGAAGCCGAGGACGAGAGCAATCCAGCTGCAAAGAAAAGACGTATGAGGGTAAGCTAATGGTAGCTACCGCTAGCATGCTAGGTCGTCATGCTTATGACTCATTGACGACAAAATTGTTTCCAATCAGTAGCCGGCAGTCGGTGACGTCATCTTTTCGTATCGACTCAGCTCGCTTGGAACCAGAGCGGAGTAGGTACTAAAACTAGCTTGTTTTAGGAGGTACCAGGTTAGTGGAAACACGCTGCAGACAGAGTAGGGCCCAGGGGTGCTAGGGGAAAAGGGCCATAAGCTCTTGGTGTTGATCAGGACTTGGGCAACATGAGCTGCAGCTGTCTGATGGATTTTTTTTTTATTAAATTACCTGCTAAATTACTACAATCATAATAACAACTGTAAAACATACCCATCATTCTGGGAAAAGGTTTTTCTTGCTTTTATAGTCTATATGAGGAGCTTCCACTACAACAGTCAGCAGTGTTAAATCCAACCTCCTTTGCTAAAAGATGAGACCAACAATGTTAATAATAATAATACAAAAACTTATTTGTCATCTGGATCACACAGTCATGGCCTCTGCACCAAACTCCAAACAGATCCCTGTGGCACTAGTTTTCTGTGAGGAGGCAGACATGATTAAAGGTAAGTGAGTTAAGATCGACTGTGACTGTGGGAAAAAAAGAAAATAATCCAGTTACCGGGATCAGAATGCCTGAGTGCTTCTGACACGCCTTGTGTTTCAATGACTGTCTCCAACCCTGAAAAAAACATGTTAGCAAAAAAACGTTTGTGGTCGGACGAGTTCATGTCATCCATGACTTACTTTGGGTTGTGTGGGGTTACATGTAGCGCTTCGTTAGAGGCGTGGCTGATATGAACGAGTCAGGAGGCCAAAGAGCCACTTTGCTGTTTCGTCCATGTGTAGGTTGATCTTAGGTTAGATCAAGCAGGGGTTGAAGGAGAGAAAAAATGGACAGAAAATCAATAAATAAGAAAAGTTACAGATGATATGGCTCCTTTAATAAACTGTAATGCTTAACAGCAGCTTGCAGTTCACCTGAAATAATCTGTCACCTGTTCAAATCAATCACATCTGAGTGGAAGAGATCCACGGAGGATGACTAAATTATGGATCTGTGGGGATAGAAGAGAATCATATTTCTTGTAGAGTATGACACTTTTGTGGGCATACTGAGAAACTGTGAGCTAAACTAAAAGTTTATCTGATGACTGTAGGCAGAGGCATTATACCAATTGACACCATGTTTGAGCTAAGCTAATTAGCGGCAGGCGAGCTCTGCCTGATGTGTAACTCAGAATATGAACCCTGACCTAAACAGAGGTCCTATTCAAACTAAGCTCATTTAATTTTCTTACTAACTTTTATTGATAAGATTAACCTTTTTGGTATTTATGAGAGAATAAGTGTTACCCTGGTAGTACTACCTTATGAGAGCCTGAGCTAATCCAGATCATACTGAAAAACCTCTCAACCAGTTAACCTGTTAGCAGTAATAAATAATAATATAAAGTAATATTTAGAAAAACTCTTTAGTAATAGCCTAATAGCAGCATTTAATAAGGTGCTAATAGGCCTTCAGTATTGTTGAATAAGCAGATAATAGTCCGTGTATATTCTAAATGAATTGAAAAAAACATAATTGTTAAATTTGAATTTTTTAAAGAATTAACACAATGCCTCGATCTCAGGTTCTGTTCATCCAGGATTCTCGCAGCCTCAAGCAGACAAACCAAGACCTGCAGTTTTTCACTTTTGCATCGGCCTCATGTTTAGCCCTGGGGGCTGATACTTGGCATGTAATGATAAACAGTGTCCATGACTCACTGTGGAAATATTTAAACTCCTCTTCATGTATGCATAGTTGAGGAGTCGATGCAGAAGCACAGTCGAGTGTGTGTGTGTTGAAGAAGCCTCAGAGTTTCAGGACTTGATTTATTAAGAGCAGAAGGCAGAGATGATTCATTGATTACTCAGGCAACAACACTTCAGGTGTGTACAAAACTGTTAAAGCAAAACAAAAAAAAGACTTCAAGGCACTTTTAATACTATTAAAATGCCTTTATTTTAACAGCAGGTCAAGTAGACCTTTAAAACAAACTTGGACGTGTTTCGGCATCAAGCCTTCATCAGGAAGTCAAACAAACATGACTGTGGAAAATCCAAACAAATTGTCCGTCTGAATTTGTGACTTTTCTTTCCTGATGTATTGAATTGTTGTTTTATGTGTTTGATGACCGCACATGTTTGAGTACAACTGTTGAATGTACTGCCGTCTTGGCCAGGACACTCTTTGCAAAAGAGATTTTAATCTCAATGAGGTTTTCCTGGTTAAATAAAGGTTAAAAAACAGATGCTGGGTTATATTTGGCCCTTTAAAGGGGGCTCCACCAATAGGAAACTGCCGCCTGGGCATAGAGGCTTGGTCTGCAGATGGTGTTATTCAGGCCAAAAGAAGCTTTGACAAAGTTTCATCTAATTAAACATGCAGATAAAGGGAGTGGAAGCAGATCAGATTTCTGATTATTTTTATTTATTTATGTTTTTACAAAATGACAGAGTCTCTATATTCAGTGCTGAATTAGAGCATCAGGAAGTGTCAACATCTTCACATCACGAATCTGAAGACTTGAGTGTTGTCCACGGGTTTAAAAATGTTGGAAATCGTGAAACTACAAATAAAACATGAAATGACACAAACCAGGTGTACACAGAGCTAAGCTAGCATAAACAGTTAACATAGTCTGTGAGTTATCATCAAACTCTAAAGTTAGCAGAAACCCAATAAATGTATGCATATAACAAATACTTTAAAGGGACTGTGAGGAGTTTCTAAGTAATTACAAAAAAGTCTCCCTTTTAGATATATGCCTGATGACAATACACACTTTAAGATGAGTTTTATAGCATCTAAATAGGTTATCTAAAAATCTATAAAATCGGACAGGGCTGGACTGGCCTGGATACTCAACTTCAGGAAGCCGGCTACAAAACTACGATACTAAGTTTTCCAAAAATTGCTTGTTGTCACACATCAAAAACTACCGCTACGTAACTAGAAAGAGATACATTACCTCGTGGCTTTGCATCCTGTAAGTTGTTGAAAAAAGAAGTTGTAAAGCAATGCAGAGTTCTGAGGAAGGTCTGAGCTGCATTCATTAGCATCACAACAAACACACGCTTTGGCTTGGGTCACGTCTTTTGGTGCGTTCCAGTTGTAGTCAGAAGTAGGAATTTCTGAGTTCCGAGTAGGAAACTGCAACTGGAACGTCCCCCGAAGTCTGAATTTCCTACTGAGAACTCGGTGAAACCTCACCACCCCCGAGTTGACAATGGAAGATGGATGCCCCCAGTGTGAACAGTTATTTAGCTCCTGTAATAATCCATTTATTTGCACTTCTGACTGGGGTGTGTCGCTCTAGATCAGCTGTATACATAGTATTGTTAGACTTATATTTACAAAAATGCTGCCATAGTGATAATCACATTCTTCATTCAACAACACAGGGCGTGCTAACAACAGCTAACAATAGCCTGGTAGATCAGCATGTTTTTTTCAGACTTCAACTGGGATGCCAATAAGTCGGAGATGATGTCACTCCCAGTTCTGAGGTTACTGGAACGCAGCATTACAACAGTTGCCGCGCGTGCTCATGGGTAGCAGAGTCTTTATGTCGCCGGTAATAGATTCTCCTCACAGCACCTTTAACCAAATAAAAATATACTTACAGACAATGCCTCGAAAGATAGATGGCGAAGGTAGATGCAGGTGGGCTGTAAACTAAACTACATCCTGTCACACAAAAACCAACTCAAACCAGCCACTAGACGGCCAAACTTACAACAGTAACAGGAAAGTTTTAAAACTATTATTCTCTTCTTAAACCACATCCTTCCTTTACAGTAGTGCAGGAAAGTCCTGTTCTTCATGTAGTCCGAGTATTTTGGGGCTTGTTGAGCCTCCTTTGCCCAGGTTTCCTTTGTCACCTTTTTTCTTGATGTGGTTAATGCCAACGGTTCATAATGAAGTTGGGTTTCTGTTATGGAATTCCAAGTAATGTTTTTCTATGGAGTAGTTAACGTTTCCAGTTTTTATTGCATATTGGTGTTCTGTGAGTCTGTCCTGTCGGCGCCCTTTTGGTCTGCTGATATAAAAAAAGTAAATGGGGCATTCTAGCCTGTAGATAACAAAAGTAGTCTTTCAGTAAATAAAGTGATTGATTTTGTTTTCACACCCATGACAGTTGTTTGTTGGGTTCGAGGTCACCTAAACGTCAACTAGACAATTCCTTCCTAATGAAGGCGTCAAAGCTTGTTTTTAAAGGTGCTATGAGGAGAATCTATTTCTGGCTACATAAAGACTGCTACCCATGAGCACGTGCGGTGACTGTGGTAAAGACGTGACCCAAGCCAAAGCGTGTGTTTGTTGTGATGCTAATGAATGCAGCTCGGACCTTCCTCAGAACTCTGCATTGTTTTACAACTTCTTTTTTCAACAACTTACAGGATGCAAAGCCACGAGGTAATGTATCTCTTTCTAGTTACGTAGTGGTAGTTTTTGATGTGTGACAGCAAGCAATTTTTGGAAAACTTAGTATTGTAGTTTTGTAGCCGGCTATATATGGCTACTTACAGCCCGGTGCTCTAAGACGTGTCTGAATAATATAAATTTGCTCTAGTTTTAATTGTCTTGTTCCTGAAGTTGAGTATCCAGTCCAGCCCTGTCCGACCCGACCGTGAAGCTAAGGAATAGCATTTATAGATAACCTATTTAGATGCTATAAAACTCATCTTAAAGTGTGTATTTCCATCAGGCATATATCTAAAAGGGAGACTTTTTTGTAATTACTTAGAAACTCCTTTTATTATTATTATTATTATTATTATTGTTGTTATCATTTTGGAGTCATTGACTCAGTGAGTCCCATTTCAGAGAACTCTCAAAACAAACTCCCCGTTGAGTCCAGGTGGCACACTTTAATTTTGTCTCATCAATAAAAATACTTTCTCATTAACAATAAGGTGACACACTGACCTAAATATTTTCCTCGGCTCTGCCTTTCCTCTTTGATTCAGGCTTACTCAACCATGTTAAGTGTTATAATGTTTGTCAGATAAACCAGATGTGGTTACACGATCAGGAAGTAGGGCAAAACCAAACTGTAAAGGGAAATATACATCTCAGAGAGCTTTTCTTTTCATCTCACTCTACTTTAAGAATGATTTAAGGTCCTTTTTTTAAGACACATCCAGTGGCGTAGCTGGGGTGTATTCCACATGGGTTTTCATATGTGTCAAAGGGGCCCACATGTTTGGCATGCCGCATTCCCTCAATATATCCTTAATAATAAATGTAATAATAAAGCCTTTGGATTTCATTTTTATTGACAAAGAACATTAATGATTTATAATGTATGGCTTTTCTGTCTGTGCCCTGAACAATTATCGGGACTACGCATATATGGATTATTTTATGGATGTATTTAGTGGATATTTTCGTCAGAGACAATTCTGTCCACACCACAGAATTATCTCTGTTCATACAGAATGGCTCTGAGGCCTGAAATGTCATGCCCAGGCGGTGGTGAGTTCAGAAAAATGTAAAATAGCACAGAGGAGCATTATAAGCAAGCACAGTCAAATGGTTCAGAAGAAGCAAAATGCAGATTTGAAACTAAATAATAATAATAAAAAATAATAATCACAAGTTAACAAATGTATGGGAAACACTCTTAAGTGCAATCATATAGCCCGTTACAACATGTGGACCATTATTGTTTACAACCACTTTGTATTGGTCTAAAAATAGCCGTTAATCTCCATTATATGGGTGAAATTGCTGCGTTTGTGTGGTTGAGATGATGTAGCACCATGTCCCTGCAGTAGACAGTGCATGTTTACCTGCATGTCTACCTGCTGCAGCCGTGCTCGGTCCCGCATCGTCACTGGCCTGGGCCACCACCCGGATGTTTTCTGCCCCAGTGAGGACCCCACTGTGGCGGAAAAGATCCGGAAGTTTGGCACATCTGGCTGCATCTTCTCTTCAATGTTTTTTTTTTTCGAGCCATACGTTTTTCCGCTCCACTATAGCGGCTTTTTCTGGCGGCATCTGTCTTTTCTTCATCTTTTTTCATCTCTCGTCTTCGGTCTGGCTCAATACGCAGCTGAGCCAATCACATTTCAATGGGCCAATGGATCAGCTTAAATCGGCAGGGGTATGCCCCCCTTAATATGCAACATTATACATTGACCCAGTCTAACGTCACGTTACACTCTGCGCTAACGTGCTGCTGCAGAGAAGGCAGCTGCTGTGCTCATTACACCTCGGATTTAAACAAACAAAAAACAAAAAATCCTCGGCAGTGTGGTGGTGCTACAGGATTTCACCACAAGAGGGCCCATGGGTTTTCATAACCCACCAACCCTACGTAAACTATGCCACTGGACACATCCCTACCTCAAACACAAGTGGATCTATCTCTGAGTGTTGCGTGGGATTTTCTTAAACTGGTAAAATCCATTCTGTAAATGTTACATAAGTAAAACCATTCTTGAATCAAAATTTAGAAAGAAAAGGAACAGCAATAATGTTTACACTCAACACAACTCATAAAATAATGCATCTATCATCTGAAGTGTGATCAATCAATCTTTATTTGTATGGCACCAATTTATAACATGTGTTACCTCAAGGCAATCGACCATAGAGCAGGCTGAAGCCTTACACTCAAGGTTGCCAACGCTCCCGATTTTCCCGGGAGAGTCCCGAATTTCAGTGCCCCTCCTGGGCCCACAATTCTCACGGATTTCTCTCGATTTCCACCCGGACAACAATATTGCTACACCATCCGTCTCTTCTGACTGGGCGCCGTTTCCGGCCGGACATTAATAACGGTTACACGTCGGCTCGAAGTCAAGCGCGGCAAACAGAACAGAAGAAGAAGAAGAAGCAGAAGAAGAAATGAGTAAGTCGTTGTTATGTATATTGTTGTGGTTAGGGAAGAGTATCCCTGGTTCTCTGTCTGTCTCTGTATGTATGTACCCGGATCTGTTGTACAGGCTGTTTTAATTTCCTTTTGATGATTACTTTTATTTCTAGCATACATTGCATAGATTGGTGGTTAATCTATGCAATGTATGCTCAATAAATAAAAATGCAAACAAAAAGGCATACATTGCATGGATTAACCACCAATCTATGCAATGTATGCCTTTTTTTTGGTTTTATTTAATTAAGACATTTTTTTATTTACCATCTTTTGCATGGGTACTGTGGACAGCTATTAAATTTGCTATGTGACTTTACTTTGTTACTGTGGACTATTTTCTTTGTCCAATAAATGAACTCTGTGAAATTCAAGTATTTCATTGTTCTTGTTTTGTTTGCGTCGGTGAAGCGCCGGTTCACCAAGGCGCTGGAGATTTGCTTCAGGTCTATTTTCTGTGTGGCCACTTCCAAACCTCGTAAATTCACTGTCGTTAAGAAAGCACCAGACAGGAAGTCAACGTGTGGAGTATCCGGAAGTTTCAAAATAAAACACAATGTGCGGACTCTCAACTGTAACTTTCCTCAATTGTTTGTCATTACGTCAAAACCGGAGGCACGAGCATCAGGTCAGCAGTCAGAGGGTCCCAGAGACAACACGGTGTAGAGGTACAGAAATATATTCCACTGTATACATGACAACAAATAAGGATTTAGGATATAGGTGGATAGAAGTTGGAAAAATCACAAAGCTGTGTGGTTGAGACCAGCAAAGGGACCTTAGAGAAGCGAAGTGAGGTGATGTTTATTTCTTTTCTCAGTCTATAACATGCTTTACGAGCGTGTGACATCACCAATGGCTCTCCGGGGATCAGCCCTCCCCCTACGGGGCTGCGTGCCGCGGCACGCCGAGGAGCGCTAGTAACGCCGTTATTTCTAACGCCATTACTCCCAACACTGGTTTTAACGGTATTTATTCTGGTGGAATAATCAAAAAATTAACAGAGACATCACTTCAGTATTTACATTCACATCTACGATAATTATAATCCAAGAGGAACGATGATGATAATTGTAGTAGCATGTAGCTGAACCATCATTAAATTGGTTTAACTGGTGTAAAAGTATGGATTTATGTTCATGTCATTTCTGTTGGAGTCGAGCAGGTCCGCAGCAGCAGGCAGCCGACCACTTTAAGACCTTTTCAAACACGAGACCCTGAAGATTTAGAGAGGACTCAGGGAGACCTACTTTGAAAATTCCTGACCTGCAAGTTTGTATTTGGCACATGCAGGAGGCCAATAAATGAATGAGAGGAGAAGGTGATGAATGGGTCTAGGTACATGTTTGGCTGAAGATAAAAAAAATAAATCTTGCTGTTTGTGAAGAAGTTTGAGAGTTGCAACCAGAGAGACCACACAACGACAATATTCAATGAAAAATTGATCCATCTATCTACTGATCGATTAATAGCCCCTGCAACCCCAAAAGGATACATCGTGTACATTGGTTTGTAGGTTTGTAGGCAGGTTGTGTTTCACTACAAATAGGCTGCCAATTCGATTCCCAGATGGGCCAGGGCCTTTCTATGTGGAGTTTGCATGTCCTGCTCCCCCGAAGAAATCCTGCTCAATAAGATTTTTCTAGTTGTACACTAACATGTTTTGTTGTACAATACAAGTAATGCTCCTTAAAAAACTAGGGATGAAACAAAATTTCATGCCACGAAATTTTGCAAAATAAAATTCAAAGACGCACGAAATAAAAGCGAGATATGAAAAACGCAAAGGGGCGCAAGCATGACTGGTGATGTATACCCTCCTCGCCTACCGTAGCAAAACACTCGCTAGAATATGGAGGAAGACGAGGTCGAGGAATTAGCTGATGCTCCTTCATCAAATAAATCGGTTGTGTGGACCTATTTTGGCTTCCCATGTAAAAGACGAGAGAACGGTGAGAAGATTGTGGACAAAACAACAACCGTGTGCAAAATATGCCGCTACAGTTCACCGTATACTGCGGCGAGTACAACTACCAACTACTTTGAACTGGAGACAGGCAGCAACTGTATGTTTGTGTAAGTCTGCATAAAAAACAATATTTGATTTTTGCATCTACTGTTGAGTTGACAGAATTTGATCATACTTGAAGATCAGAAGTATATGCACTGTTATAGGCTAAATATTATAGTTCACAGTTCAGACATTTATAGGTCTAAACTGCAGCTCTGAGGACTGCTGTTTGTTTTCCTTTTCATTCAAGAATGTACTTATCCTGATTGTTACAACAACAAAGCACTTTTTATTGAGATTTTATGTTTGTATTTGCACTGTAGTCTAAATAAGAGGAAAAACTACAATTTTGTTTTTAAAGAGCATTTATTTTGTACTGATGCAGCAATATTTTTTGTTTGTCTGCATTTGGAAGAAAATAAAGAAAATGAGATTTGTGAACAACTTCCTACTGGTGGGGATTTTCTATAATCTTTATTTCGTATCGTGAGCCCTGTTTCGTATTTCGTATGGTTTCGTGAGTTGACCATTTCATTACACCGCTATTAAAAACTCATTGTCAGACAGTTTTAACTGTGTAAGATTACCCCCCCTCCCCTCACAGTGGTTTGGTCCAAACTGTTTCTGCTGCAGTTCACACAGAGGCAGGCAGACACAGCGGAGGTGATCAGACGGAGTAAGAGCATTAAAACACAGAATGGTTGATGAGTCGTTCATCACTCCACTTGTTCAACAAGCACAATAAGAAAAGCAAAATGTCACCCCCTGTGTTCGAAGTCTGCAGCATGTTTTAAATTAACACAGCACTGCTGACAAGTATGGAGCCGAATTTGTTTCTTTAATATGCAATCAAAAATTTGAACACAAAAAAAACTTTGCAAACAAAATTATAATTGCAAAAATACAACAAATATGTTTGTGATTAAAACTGTATCTTCATAAATCCACAAGTTTTATTTACAAATCAAAATATTGCTCTCATGAACCAAAGATTCGTTTGCGTTTCCGGAAATTTTGTTTGCACTTCGTCCTAAAGGCCCCTACACACCGAGCGCGGTTTGCGCGGCGGCCACCGCACAGCACAGTGCAGAGTGCGCACAGAGCTAGCGCTGAGCATAGCGGCGGCGCGTCGAGCGCCAGTTGCTAAGCCACAGAGCAGGAAGTGTTCTTGGCGCGCTTGGTGCGATGAGTTAACTTAACTACGTAGCAAAAATCTGTAGCTGTAATCCTCCTGAGGAGCAGGACCAGAGTAGCAGCATCAGCAGCGGGGAGAAGAAGGATGTGGGCCCACCCAATCCTGATGGCGAGACAGGTACTGGGGGAGTACAGGCTCGTTTGGTAGCTGCATTTTCACAGAATGCTTCCAAATGTACTTCAGGCTGACCAAGGAGCAGTTTGAGAGCCTGTTGTCCCAAGTTGGTCAAAGTCTGGTAAGAATGTAGACAAACTTCAGGCAGCCAGTCTCTCGTCGCGCAGTTCAGCTCTGTATACGCGGCCACTTTTTTCTGAACTGAACTCTCCTATTGGATGCGCGAAGATGTCGTCACAGCGCGCTGCGCCCGAATTGAAAATTTCTCAATTTGTGCGCCACCATGCCGCGTGGCATGGCAGCAGGCACCCCCCCTTGCGCGCCGCTGAACTCTGCGCAGCGCTGGGCCGTGCTTGTGCGGCGGTAGCACATACACAATGAATGGATTTGCCGCCGTCTGCCTGCGCTTGCCACGTTTGGTGTGTAGGGACCTTCTCTTGTTGCTCTTCTTTTACTTTTTTCCCAAACCAGGAGAGACAGCGTTGATAGACATTAAGGGCTCTAATTTCGTAGACCAGGCGCAAGCGCAGGCGCACCTGTCTGCGCCGGCCTTCGCCGCGCGGACTGGGTGTGACCTGCGCACTTTGCAAGTTTCCTGCAGTGCCAAGAGAGGCGCACTCATGGCGCACAGGGGCGCAGAGGTTGCGCGTCCACGCCCACGTCTCTGCCCCCCGCGCAAATGTCAGAATAGGAGGAGAATAGACGTGAGTGGGATTATGACAGCCGATCGCCGTCTTCACCAATCAAATGAGCGCCTCTCCTCTCCTTTAAATGCCGCAGCGTCTGATTGGTCTGAATTATCCCCGCCACCGCGGAAACAGTGTGCTGGAAAGACCCAGCAGTGGAGACGCTGTCCCTTCAGCATGAGAATGGACAGCAGGGCGCGTCACCGTGTGGGCCAGCTCCTGGGACAGATGTAATCTGTTCCTTTGTCATTAACAGGAGTAAAAAAAATAAGAGACAGTTACACAGCAGCTGGCTTATCCATTCATAATGCTTGTGATCCACCTGCACTCCTGGTTTGTCATCACCAAATAGCAGAGCCTTTAGTGATATACTGTATACTCTCCCGGTATCTCCTCCTCATCCTCCTTGCAATAATGCTCGCCATCTTTTTAGAGCACGTTAAAAATAAAGACTAAAATAGAGGAATATGGGAAATCACAGGTACATCCTGAGTGACAAACATTTATTTTCTCTCCTTTTTCTCTGTCTTTTTTCTCCCTCTTTTCTTTGAATTTAATGAAATGAGAGAAGCCAGATATTTACTCAGTATCAGATGTTAAGGCCGTTTATTGTTGACTTGTAAGATGTGCATCAAACTTCCAGCTGCTGTCAGGTTAAGTTTCCATGATGACAAACGGCTTTAATCAGACATCTGATGTGACAGGACAGTTAATATAGATACAAATGTATATGTTGGTTTGGACTGTTACATTAAATAGTGATTGCTGTGATTGTTTATTGCATTAAAATGTGCCTGACACTCTGGAAACCTGCCTCTGAGGCGTGCGCACATGTGCGCTTGTCACCAAATTACAGCTGCAGAGGGTGCGCTCCGCCCTCTTGCCCGAGGTTAGACCAGGTTGCAGCAGAAGCTTTCAGCGCACTTTCTGCACTGTTTTGGCACAAAATTGTCCTGGCGCCAACATGAATCTGCGACACCTCCTGGTGCGCCATCACCTCCCCCTTGTGCGCCGTCACACCCACCTCTGCACAGGCGGTCTACCAAATTGTCAAATTGGCAGCGCACGGCGGTGCGCCGGACGAAATTAACACTGCGCGGGGTGCGTCAGGCTTGCGCCCCCTGCGCTGCGCCACGAAATTAGAGCCCTAACACTCAGAATGTAGACTTACCAGCCGAGCGTTATGCTCTCGTCAGGCTCATCCCGCCTTCAGTAACAGTTTGATTAATTTCACAGATATTAACTTATTGATGGATAAACAAAAACTTTAATTAGATATTCTATCAGAACAAATCAAATCAAAACAGGGTGTTTATTTTTAAGCTAAAATTAAATCTGCCTGTATGTAGCTCATCTTTTTATCTTAGTCTGTAATGAATCTGCTGTTGTCCAGAGTTTTCCTCTCCTCTGCCTGATGCAGCAGACTGACAGTCAGAGAGCACAGACAGGTGACATGCTGACATCATCATCCTCTTAGACATGACACAACAGTAAAAATATAGCCCATCTTAACGCCCCCCCCCCCCCCCCCACACACACACACACACACTGTTTATTGTCCCCCCCCAACACTGAAGAAGGATTTTCTGCACTGCGTCCCACAGTCACCCAATTGGTGACTCTAAATTGCCCTTTGCTGTGAGTGTGAATGGGTGTCTGTTTCTGTAGTCATGGGATCAGCAGGGTGTAGCCCTCCCCTCACCCAAATGTCAGCTGGGACATGTTTCACCCCCCTGTGATCTTAAAAGAAATAATCAGAATGAATATTGTCAGGATTCCACGCCTGGTGCCAGCACCCTTTGGCCAAATTTAAAAAATGGTTTGGCAGTGTCTTTGCGTCACATTTTTTGATCTGCATGCCATGCTTCAACCACATCAGAGGTGAAACCAAAGAAACACAAACACCAAATATTATTTCTGCTAAATGGTTTAAACAAAAGAAGAGACACGTTAAGCCGGTATCATGGTGTGGAAATGAACCACAAATGGCCTGAAGCACAAACTGAGTCTCTGTCTACAGCTAACTAAAGCCACATTTTTATTGCCCATTTAGTCCTTTGGTTTGAATCAAAACCTTATGAGCAGCCTGTGGCATCAAAAATATTTTACAAGCGTCCGGAGAACAACCAGTCCATCCAGTTTTGGTCCCTCCAGCTCTTTTCTCTCGTTGTCACCACTTTTTCAGCTCATGTTCACTCAAAATATATTTCTTTGAATGTTTTTTTAGCTAAATATTACCAGAAATACATTTCACATATACTTACAGTTGCTTCCCTTACAGCTGGTGGTAGTTCATCATCAGGCTAATCATGGAGATGTTTTATTTCATGAACAATGATTTACTGAAACATCCTCAGGTTCAGCCTGACAGCTATACTACAAAGACAAATTGATGGTCTGGAATGGTATGTTGAGCCTAAAGATAGGGTTTTTCACAATGAATCAGGAAATGGGGGCATAAATAACATAGTGTGTGTCATACAGACCTGATCAAAATCTTAAGACTAGTTGAAAACTGCTAGAATATGCATTTTGCACATTTGGACCTTAATGAGGTTTTAAATAGAGCTACAATATGCAAAAGCAAGAAGGGGGAGTGTGACAAAAAGCACTTTGAAAAAGTAATTTATTGAAAACAAAACAAGTAAACTGAAATAGGCTGTTTCTCAGCTGATCCAAAGTTTAAGACCACAGGCTATTAAAGCCAAACTGTGCTCAAAATGTTTATTTTCTGTCAGGCATTCACACGGTCATGCCCTCCTGATGGCTAAAGCTAAGAAGCTTTCTCTTCTTGAACGTGGTCGGATCGTCGAGCTGCATAAGCAAGGCCTCTCGCAGCGTGCCATTGCTGCTGAGGTTGGACACAGTAAGACAGTCATTCTACATTTTTAAAGATCCTGAGCATTATGGAACAAAAAAGTCAAGTGGTAGACCCAAAAAAATTACACCTGCGCTGAGCCGGAGGATTCGATTGGCTGTCCGTCAAGACACAGGACGGTCCTCGACCCAAATTAAGGCCCTTACTGGTGCCGACTGCAGCGCAATAACCATCAGACGGCATCTGCGGGAACAGGGCCGTTTCTAGTCACCTTGGGAGCCTTAGGCAAGAGTAACCAGGTGGGCTTCCCGCCCGGCCCAAAAACACCGAGAACATTGTTCAATAAAGAAATCTTTTATTTTAATTAACAGAAGTTCGCACTTATCAAGAAACTTTAAATAGTGTGTCATCTATGAATTTTGGCCACAACGCAGGGTTAGCTGAAGTTACTTGAATGATCCGAGTACCTTCTCGTGATTTGACGTCAGGGGTTGGGAAAGAGGACGTGGTATGAGGATGTGGGGATGTGATCCAGTCCAGCTGTGGTGGTGGTGGGGCTGCCATGCTGCTGCTTGAAGGCATTTCCTGCTCACCTGAGGCTGCTACAAAAAAAAAAATCACTAACTTTATATAGAACTTTTTTATGACACCCCTAACCTACAATGTAAACAAAAGAAAAGACATACTGTACATTTTTTTTTACATTTAATTGTGTTATTGCATTAAATCATATCATATCATGACAGATTTAAAAGGAGGGAAAATTCCTGTAAACTTTATTTGTTTAAACAAAAAAAAAACAGTTCCTACCTTCATTTGCAGAGGTGAGTTGTTGTTGTCGCTGCTGTTGTTGTGGTCTTAAAAATTTCAAGAACGAACCTCTGAGGTGGGAAAAAAATATGCACAATGTATTTAGTCAGCTGGCTTTATGTTCATGCTGCTAGAATTGTGTATGCTACACGCTCAACATTAACATCTGTTTGGAATATGAACAGCCAGCTTCACTGTTTCTGCTAATATTTTTGATTAATGTATGTGACATAAAGAAAATTCAGGGAGATATATGATATTGCCCTCTTCCAAATACAACTTAGTTACTAGTTAGCTTACTGTCAATTACCAACTTTGCCATTTAAATAAGATAGGCTCAGGTGCTGTAAACAAAGTGCATCATAACTTTTTCTACATATGTCAGATTATACATGTTTGAACTTACCACTTTCCCGTTTTCTTTTTTCTTCATCCTCTTGTTTTTTACTTTTTGCGTGACCAGACGGGTACACTCGCTTCATTTTGAAGGAAAGAGCTGGCCTGGGCAGTCGGGGCCCCATGAGGGGGGTTCCAAACGTGCTGCGGCAGTGTGTTTGGAGGTTTCAAGTTGGGTCATTGAAATGGAGGATCAATATTGGCCGCGTCTCGGGGGGGTCCCGTAATACACTCAACAGTGACAGCTAGTTGGAGGCTCCAGGGGGGTTGCCCAATGCATCAACGTTGCAGTGTCTAAAGCAGTTCAGTCATTTTGACATTGACAGAAGGACCAATTCCAGCTCAGGGCCCTAGGCAATTGCCTAGTATGCCTACCCCATTTTGGCGGCTCTGTGCGTGAAAAGCGTTTCAAAAACAAAATACAAATTCAAAGACCTCGTCTCCTTCAACGCCACAAAACTGCCCGTTTAGAGTATTGAGCATTGAGTCTGCAAGAGTCACTGACAATATGACACAGAGTAATGGTGTGTTCACACCGGACGCGAATTTGCGTCGACGCGCGTCGAGATTACATACAAAGTCAATGCAAAGGCGCATCTTGACGCAGATTCGCCCCGGGCGGCGCGTTGGACGCATTTGGAGCGGCGCGTTTGGAGCGTCCGGCGCGTTTGAGGCGTCGAGCGTCGAGGCGTTTGACGCCCTCGACACCCCGACGCCACGATGCCTCGATGCTCGAGTTGAAAATATTGAACTTTCGACGCCAGTTCGCTTGACGCTGTGGCGCGGCAGCCAATCAGCGGTGACATCCCCCCCGACGTCATTGATTTGATGACGTATGACGCTACGTCCCCCTGCTCCCGCTCAAAGCCCTCTGTAAGATGGAGGAGAGGTTTATCTGCGCTGTTTGCCATCATCCGGAGCTATACTATTCGGTGTGTGTACTCTACAGAGACCGGAACGAAAGGGAGCAGGCTTGGGTGAAAGTTGCCGAGGAGACAGACAGGTTTGATTTGATGACGTGTGACGCCCGGTCTCCAGCTCCTGCTCAAACCCCCTCTCAAAGATGGAGGAGAGGTTTATCTGCGGTGTTTGCTATCATCCGGAGCTCTACTACTCGACGTGTGCACTCTACAGAGACTGGAACAAAAAGGAGCAGGCTTGGGTGAAAGTCTCTGAGGAGACAGGTTTTGAAGGTAAGTTCTGTAAATATTTGTTTCCAGCTGGATTTGCCTGCACCAGTCATCACTGAGTCCGACCGGCTCCAGCTCTCTACTGTGCCTGCGCCAGGACGCGCGTCGTCCCTCAGCTTGTCAAAATGTCCAGCGTCCAGCCTCGGGCGTTAAGCGCGGCGCGTCACAGGCGTTACGCACGTCCATTGACACCAATTCGCGTCCGGTGTGAACGCAGCATAATGGTGAACTGACCAGCTGAGAGGTAACCATTAACCAGTCAGATTAGACATGTGAGCACTTCAGACAGAGAGAATACAGCACAGTCAGGGTCGCTCTGTTTATCTTTGTAAAATAATATTTAAATAATTATTCTGGTAAATGGATCTGAGCTTATAAAGCTCTTTTATTCACATGAACACATCCACGCCATTTTAATTCACAACGCCACTGACACAACCTGCAGCTTTTGGATGGAGCGCACGGTCAGACTGAGCCACGTTTTAAAAAACAGAGGATATAAATAACATCAGCTCCAACTGTTGATTTGCAGAATTATATAACACAGGCACATTCATCATGTCTGTGTCGGTAAAGTAAAGTCATTGTTATCCAACTATGATCTAAAAAGGCAACTGGACTGGTTTAGACATTAAAAGAGGATAAAGATCACATCTGACGTCCATCAGTAACGAGGAAAGAGATAAAGATAATGTTCTGAATAATTCATTTATCTGTTATATCTTTATTTTTATATTCATCCTCCTCTTTGCAGTCCGTTGCAGTCAGTTCTGGCTTGAGAGTCGTCTACTTCAGTCTATAACGTTACTATGTGACATAACAGTCCTAATACATAAAATGATCATGTACATATTCTCACACATTTACATACCTGATTATGTAACCAGAGATGCTGCCAGAAACCTCCGGAGCCATGAAAACATTTCTCTTTTGGCCCCATCCCAACACAGATTCTCAAACTGAGACTTTTAACAAACAAATAAAAAAACAAATATAATAAAAAATAGACCGCTTATAATGATTACAGCTGTTATGCTGTTTAAATACATAAATGTGCTTTAAACACAGGAGTTAATTTACAGACAGTAAACTGAACTATGCTTTATAGGAAATTAAGCACTGAGGTTTTTTTTTACTTATATAATATTCTTTTATACCAATAACTTTAAATGTACAGCATATTCTTCTCTGTTTTACAAACATGAACAAACTGAAAAAAGGAACCATCACAAACACACAAATGCAATAATACACTAACATTTTTATGTTTGTGTTTTATGGCATTTTTGTGTTGTTTTTGCCATTTTGTGGAGGTCTAGTGATAAAAAAAATATTCCTGATTATTTGTCCTGTTTTACCCATTTTTGGTTTTGTTGTGTATTTGTTTCGTATTGTTCTATCCTTAATCCCTGAGTTGTTAGTTTACTTCTTTTCACTGCACTAAAGGTTGTTTCATTTGTTTTTCTTATATTTCTTGTTTAACAGTACTTATTGTTACTTTCTGTTCACTTTTTTAAACAGTTTTGTGTTGTTTTGTTTGTTTTTTTCAACCATATTGTTGTTTTTTTTGTTTTAAAAGTTTTTTGTTATTTTTTGTTTTTGATTTTTTATAACATTATTTATTGTTGTTCTATTGTTAGTTTTTTTTTAAAACATTTTGATAGTTGTGTTTTGTTTTTTTAAACAGTTTTAATGGTTATATTTTGTTTGTTTATTTGTTGACAGTATATACAGTTATGCCCAAAAGTTTACACCCCCCAGCAGAATTTCTGATTTTTTGGCCTTTTCTCAGAAAATATGAATGATAACACAAAAACCTTTCTGTCACTCATGGTTAGTGGTTGAGTGAAGACATTTGTTGAAAAAAAAAATAGTTTACTCTTTTTAAATCATAATGACAACAGAAACTTCAAAAATGACCCTGTTCAAAAGTTTACACCCCCTGGCAGTTTTGGCCTGATAACATGCACAAACTTTGACACAAATGGGTTTGAATGTCTACTAAAGGTAACCATCCTCTCTGTGATCTATTAGCTTGTAATCTGTGTGTGTGTATGAAAGCTCAGTGAGTTTCTGAGCTCCTGACAGACACATGCATCTTTCACTCAGTGCTACGTTGAAGTTTCTGGTTTCTGCGTCATGGGTAAAGCAAAAGAATTGTCAAAGGATCTGCGAGAAAAGGTATTTCAACTGTATAAAACAGGAAAAGGATTTAAAAAGATATCTAAGGAACTGAGGATGCCAAGAAGCACTGTTAAAACTCTAATTAAGAAGAGGAGAGAGAGGGATTCTGTTCAAACCAAGCCACGGTCAGGCAGACCAACAAAACTTTCAGCTCCAACTGCAAGGAAAATTGTTGGAGATGCAAAGAAAAGCCTTCAAATAACTTCTGCTGAAATACAGGACTCTGAAAAAAATTGGGGTGGATGTTTCAAGATCCACAATAAGGAGACACTTGAAGAAACATGGGCTGCATGGTCGGGTCGCCAGAAGAAAGACATTTCTACACAAATGCCACAAAATATCCTGCTTACAATCCAAACAGCACAGAGACAAGCCTCAAAACTTCTGGAACAAAGTCATTTGGAGTGATGAGACCAAAATTGAACTTTTTGGCCACAACCATAAATGTTACATTTGGAGAGGAGTCAACAAGGCCCATGATGAAAGGTACACCATTCCTACTGTGAAACACTGAGGTGGATCACTGATGTTTTGGGGATGTGTGAGCTACAAAGGCACAGGAAAATTGGTCAAAATTGATGGAAGGATGAATGCAGCATGTTATCAGAAAATACTGGAGGAAAATCTACACTCATCTGCCCAGAAGCTGCGCATGGGACGTTCTTGGACATTCCGACACGACAGTTATCCAAAACACAAAGCCAAATCAACCTGCCATTGGCTACAGCAGAATAAAGTGAAGGTTTTAAAGTGGCCATCTCAGTCTCCTGACCTCAATATCATTGAGCCACTCTGGGGAGATCTCAAACGTGCAGCTAATGCAAGACAACCAAAGAATTTACAGGAGCTGGAGGCTTTTTGAGAAGAGGAATGGGCAGTTTTACCATCTTAGAAAATAAAGACCCTCATCCACAACTACCACAAAAGACTTCAAGCTGTTATTGATGTTAAAGGAGGAAATATAAAGTATTAAAAACTGGGGGGTGTAAACTTTTGAACAGGGTCAATATTGAAGTTTCTGTTGTCATTATGATTTAAAAAGAGTAAACTCATCTTTTTTTCAATAAATGTCTTCACTCAACCACTAACCATGAGTGACAGAGAGGTTTTTGTGTTATCATTCATATTTTCTGAGAAAAGGCCAAAAAATCAGAAATTCTGCTGGGGGGTGTAAACTTTTGGGCACAACTGTATTGTTGTTAAAAATTGTTAGTTTTTAACAGTTACATTTGTTGTGTTTTGTTTGTTTTCACAGTACTTATTGTTGGTTTTGGTTTGTTTTCTGTCATTGTTGTCATTGTCGAGGTTTTTTGTTAGCTTTAACAGTATTTATTTGTTTGTTTGAAGTATCAACAGTTCTTACAGTTGTTTTTTTTGTTGATGATTGTTTTAAGAGTATTTATCATTGTTTTTAGTTTGTTTGTATCAACAGCATTTATGTTTTTTTGTTTGTTTTAAAAATATTTATTGTTGTTTTTCAAGTCTTTAAGAGCCAACTAGTGACAAGCATTTCAAATTAGCTCAGGCTATAATTCTGTTATTTGTTGGCGTGGTAACCGCAGCATCTTAGATAAAAATAAGCAGAGGAACTTTATTAAACTCCAAAAAACTATCGGCACGAGTCTAAATGATCTGGACTGTTTTTTAGTTCAGAGCCACTCAGCAGGCGAATTCAGCCATTCTGAAAACCCTCTGGAAACCACTGGACTCTAGAGCAGTGGAGACGCATTCTCTGGACTGACCAATCACGCTTCTCCATCTGACAATCTGATGGACCAGTCTGGGTTTGGAGGTTGCCAGGAGAACCATACTTGTGGGACTGCACTGTGCCAAGTGTAAAGTTTGGTGGAGGGGGGATTATGGTGTGGGGGTGTTTTTCAGGAGCTGGGCTTGGCCTCTTAGTTCCAGTCAAAGGAACTCTGAATGCTTCAGCACACCAAGACATTTTGGACAATTCCATGCTCCAACTTTGTGGGAACAGTTTGGAGCTGGCCCCTTCCTCTTCCAACATGACTGTGCACCAGAGCACAAAGCAGGTCCATAAAGACATGGAGGACAGAGTCTGGTGTGGATCAACTTGACTGGCCTGCACAGAGTCCTGACCTCAACCCCATAGAACACCTTTGGGATGAATTAGAGCAGAGACTGAGAGCCAGGCCTTCTTGTCCAACATCAGTGTGTGACCTCACAAATGCTCTTCTGGAAGAATGGTCAAAAATTCCCATAAACACTCCTAAACCTTGTGGACAGCCTTCCCAGAAGAGTTGAAGCTGTTATAGCTGCAAAGGGTGGACCCACGTCAGATTGAACCCTATGGATTAGGAATGGGATGGCACTTAAGTTCATATGAGAGTCAAGGCAGTTGAGCAGTATAGTGTATGTTGAAGCCCTTGTGGCTGATGTGTCTGTAACACCTGTACTGATCCTCCACTGCCCTCCTGCTTTAAAGTGTCTCCATTTTTCATTCCCACTAATTTGTGCCTTTGCTGGAGCTCTTCTTAAAAAACCTGTGGCTGCAGCATTTACTCACAACATCAAAACATCAAACTGAGCACATGGTGGCTGATGGACGCCTGTATGGCACCTGAAGAATGCAGAGTTTTTACCTGAAGGTGTTGAGTATTCACCTGAGCGTGGCAGGAGGAGCTTTAGGAGGAGGAGGGTGAAGCTGACAGGTATGAGGGCAGCAGGGAGGAGCAGAGCCACAGCAGCTGAGGAGCAGACGGGGAGGATGTGCTGTCATGCTGTGAGGTTCAGGTCGCTCACATACCTGCGGAAGAGCTCACCTGTGTGAAGAAGCTCCTCTCCATCGACGTCCACACTCCAGCTGAGACATGAAGGGACTTCCAGCCTTCATTCTGCTGCTCCACGTGTCCATCATGGTGAGTTCAGACTGTATTTAACCAAATTATATTTATTAAAAACTTCCTGTTCAGAGTGAATGTGCTGCTGCAGCTCTGGGCTTCTTTCATATACAAGTTAATTAATGAAATTTCACTTTTTATGTTCTGAATTGTCTTTACATTTGGCAGTGTTGATGATTTGCTTGTTTTCAGAGTGTCCAGAATATAAAGGTAGAGAGTTACTTGTTGATATGATTGATTAGATTAATTAAAACCAGTGAGATTTTTTAAATTCATGATCTCAAAGCAAAATAACAAACTAAAGTTAAGCAGAGAGTATAATCTCATCATGTCTTTCTTCTTGTGTTGGCTGGTGGTAATGTGAGGTGGCTGATTAATATGGCACACTGTGGGGGGGTTTATGGGCAGGGTTTACTTTGTTTTGTATGTATGATTTCATAAATACTCTTTTAAATACACTGCAAAACATCTTCAATAAGAGGCCTTGATAAAAAAAAATCAACAAAATAATCAGTTCAGTTCATGATAACATGTGTGTTACAGTGTCTGCATTATATTTGGAATTAAATTGCAAATTGGAGATAAAATGAAAACCTAAAACTCAAATCAGCACTTTTCGGGAGATATTTTCTGTTTTCTTTTTCACACCTTAGAAAACACTTTTACCTTTTTTAACAGTGAATCCAGATTTCCCTGCTACTTCAGAAACCAGCGATCATTTTACAGCACTTTTTAAATTTACTTTGAGTCTTTTGTTCAAAATATCTTCCAGTTTTAGTCTTAACCCTTTTATGCACGAATTATTAAATCACAAAGAAATAATTTTTTCATTGCTTCTTTATTTTTTTTAATGCTATATTTTGAGGGAGTTTTACATCAGTCCACTTCACCGTGCATCAACAGTATAAATAATAACTTAATGAACTTAATACAGATCCACAAACACATCTTTGACAAACATTTATTTGGGTAAATAAAAGAAAAAGCAATATTTAAAGTAAATGATTTATGCTGTTTAATCAAACTTTTCACTTGTGATTTACACCAAAATTTAAAAAAAGAAATACGAAATTTTCTGAAATCTAATCAATTACCAATTTGCCCTGGGTAGTTTTGGATGTTTGATGCAATATCTCAATATTGTAGGAAAAAAAAGTGCAAAGATAATGTTCATATAAAACTCAAGACAAGAATTTGGGATTTCACCAACTGGTAGTTGAACAAAGTACTGCAACCGAAAGGGTATTAAAAAAAACTTATAAAAAAACTTATTCCAATTATCTGTCTACTGTACAGGTACATCTCAAAAAATTAGAATATCATGAAATTTCAATATTTTTCATCACTCATTTCAGAATGTGAAACCCATATATTATATAGATTCATTACAGATAGAGTGAAACATTTCAAACATTTATTGCTTGAAATTTTGGTAATTCTGAAATGAGTGATAAAAAATATTGAACTTTGACATGATATTCTAATTTTTTTAGATGTCCCTGTAGTGGACACTATGCATGAAAGGGTTAATTTAGTCACTAAATTGTTTTAAATTGAGTCTAGTTATAGTTGATGAAATTTCACAACATTTTAGTCGATGAAATCTGAAGTGTAAAGGGTAAGGCATTTTTATGTCTCCTTGAAATTCTGAAATCCTGTTTTCCTCTTGGATACAATCAAACATCTAATAACCCTTTATTGAATGTTAGTAAAGTCTGAATGTCTAAACCACACAAAACCACAGAAAACCATTTTTCCAGCCTGACGGCCACATTGTTACAAACTTTCAGAAACTCTCAATAATGAAAAAGAATGTTGGATAAACAACATATGATAATATAAATTTGTAATAAAATTAGAATACCAGTATTCATATATTACAACAAAAATACAAGTTATCATGCATAATCAAATGAGCTATACATAGAATTCAAGCAAATTTAGCAAACATGCATTGAATTAAAGCCAATGAAGCTTTTTTCAAATCAATAAAATGTGTTATTCAAATTTTTAAAGCTCAAATATTTTACTGCTGCCATTTTTTAAATATAGTATTGAGTAATACTTGATATAATGTTCAAAGGTTTCATAAAAGAGATTTAGCGACACTATTATAGCAAAGTAAGGCTGTAAATAACACATAAGGTTATATAGATTATTTCTATTGGATATCTGAGTTTTCTTCATATTTACAACTGCTGGTTGGGATTGAATGGAGGGCCACATTTAGTGATGTGGAGGGCCACACTTGCCCACCCCTGGCCTAAATGAACAGAAACAAATGTTCCTTTGTGTGAAATGCAGTCTCCTTTATTTAGGCTACCTTTCAGAGCCTCTCAGTTACAATACCAGAACTGACAACAAACGGTGAACCTGCTCTACATGAATATATCAATTCATAAAAAGAGCAGCTCTGATTGGATCGCTCCACAACTTATCCCACCACCACCAAGCTAAGGCAGCTGTGATTGGATAGATTCATCACTTGTCTCTACTTCCTACATGACCATATTAGGTCTGATTGGATTAAGTCTGTCAGACATTTTAGTCTAGTTTTCATTTGTTGACGAAAATGTCAGTTAGTTTACTGTAAAATACCAAATACACGCCCGGTGGAATTTTTTCGGCGCAGCATATGAGCTATGGTCGGAGTTTACAGAACACACATGCAAACGCTGAACTCACAACTGACAGCTGACACTTGAAAAGAAACATGATCAGACTGAACCTTTACACTTATTTGTCTCTCTGGACGTCCTGTCGGCTTCTCCTCCCTCTGTATGTCAACAAATGCATGTTGGTGTGAGGCGCTCTGTTTCACGACAGTGCAGCTACACTCTACGTCCACAGAGGGCACTAGAGAGCAGAAAGCCTGAATCTTACAAAGTAGGGCTTTGAAAATTCAACGAAGAAGATGTTACCACTGCCGCTGTTGTTTTTTGCCCTTAAACAACGTCAGGAGGCCGGTCACGTCAGTTAGCGGTACGTTGCTGCTTATCTCCATGGCCCTGGTGCAGCAAAAAAAAAAAGAAGTGAGACCTTAACCACCAGTTGTTCATGACCAGTGTGACCAGACAAGAGTGTAACAATGGTACTGTAATCTTGCCTTGAAAATGTGCATATGTTATTCATACTAGTGTAAATAAATAATTTGATTATATTTACCATATTTTTCATTTCTTGCTAAGTAAAATTTTTGTGCAAAAGAAATTAAATAAATAAATGCCTGGTCTGCTCAGTGATTGAAGCAAATAAATGCCCCGGCAACCATTTAGTATTTTACGGTAGTTTGAGTTTTGCCCATGTGCTCTTGTTTTTATTAGTTACTGTCTAGTTTTCATCAGGAGAAAAAAGGTTTTTACAAAAATAATTAGTCAACAAAATTCCCGCTGCTGAAGCCTGATGGAAGATGGGTGGATTTTGTGGATCCTGAGCAAACACTTAAAGTTCTGGACATGTTTGTGTAGATAGCTCATTCTGTTCATACCTGCACGTTCGTGATGTTTCGGTGGAGAGAGAAGCACACGTACATGTTCTGGGGCAGGAGTGAATATCATGACCAACACACCCCCGATCATGCCTTAAAAATGCAAATCTCATTCATCTCAGATTTCATTCCCACCGCTGTGTCATGCCCCGGGCCTCCTCGGAGTAACATCTACGGTAGATAGATGTGTTGGGCTGTCAAGAGAAATGAATGTGCTTACATAAGAGGAGACGAATACAGTCAGCATGTGAAGTCATGAATGGATACATGAAGTTTAAGATGTCGACAGCGGAGAGGGCCACGGGCTGTTACACACCTGGTTCGTGTCCTGGTTCAGCACAACAGGCCCAGACTGTGACCCTTTCATAATTATTATTTTATCATATTTCATATTTTAGTGCCTAAACCTGAGACCATAGAGCAGGGGTCATCAGCTGAATTCATAAATAAAGCAGATATTTTGGATTAATTAAAATACTCAAGTCTTTATGGTGCATGTTATTGAAGACTATTTTTCATTCTTCTCCAGTTTCTCTTATACTTTTTTAGTGCGTCAACAACTTTTGGTTGGAATTATATTGATATTTTTAAAAACCTGACAAATCTCCAAGCCCCAGTCTGAGTGATTTCAGCCCCATGCTGTCAGAGGGGATCATTTTCAGTCCACTTCTGCCTTGGTTAAAAAATCTGTCAGGCCTCCTGATCTGCAACAGTCAAAAAGATGAAAAAAAAAAATAATAATCTAACACATCAAACCAAAATAAGCCAAAACATCATCACTGTGAGGTCATATTATCATATTTACTAGGGGTGTAACGAAATGCTCAACTCACGAAATTATACGAAATACAAAACAGGGCTAACGATACGAAATAAAGATTATAGAAAATCCCCAACAGTAGGAAGTTGTGCAAAAATCTCCTTTTCTTTATTTTCTTCCTAAAAACCAAAAAACAAAATTGTAGTTTTTTCCCTTATTTAGACTACAGTGCAAATACAAACATAAAATCTCAATAAAAAGTGCTTTGTTGTTGTAACAATCAGGATAAGTACATTCTTGAATGAAAAGGAAAACAAACAGCAGTCCTCAGAGCTGCAGTTTAGACCTATAAATGTCTGAACTGTGAACTATAATATTTAGCCTATAACAGTGCATATACTTCTGATCTTCAAGTATGATCAAATTCTGTCAACTCAACAGTAGATGCAAAAATCAAATATTGTTTTTTATGCAGACTTACACAAACATACAGTTGCTGCCTGTCTCCAGTTCAAAGTAGTTGGTAGTTGTACTCGCCGCAGTATACGGTGAACTGCAGCGGCATATTTTGCACACGGTTGTTGTTTTGTCCACAATCTTCTCACTGTTCTCTCGTCTTTTACATGGGAAGCCAAAATAGGTCCACACAACCGATTTATTTGACAAAGGAGCTTCAGCTAATTCCTCGACCTCGTTTTCCTCCATATTGAAGCGAGTGTTTTGCTACAGTAGGCGAGGAGGGTAAAAATCGACTCACCAGTCATGTGCGCGCCCCTTTGTGTTTTTTATTTCGTGCGTCAATGAATTTTATTTCGTCACTTTTTTATTTCGCGAAATTTCATGGCATGAACTTTCGTTTCACCCCTAATATTTACTGTATATTTTTTTAGAATTTGCATTTTTCATCATTTTTTTTCTGAGAGACTCCACACGTGAATATAAATAGATCAGACATTGATCAGTTTTGGACGTTTAATCTCAACACAGCACACCACTCTCATAAATATTCTCTCCCACCAAAGATCTAGAATCTAGAAGAAGAAGAAGCAGCAATGACCATAAATGTTTTCTGTGGGAACAACCTGAAAATATAACACACAACATGGAAGAGGACCTATTTAAGAAAGGAGAGGATGATGGAGGTCTTTGGACTGCTTCTGATGGAAAATCAGGAACCAAATAAAAAAGACTGTGAGAAAATCCTGGAGCTGGTCCTCTGTTTCTAAGGTTCACTGGACTTTATGTCTATGTTTCAGGTCAGTTGTGTTTCTCCTTTTTATATTTACGCCTGCCTCATTGTTCATTAGCTCAATTCTTGATTGATTGGCTCCACGTCACAATTCACAGAGTCATGACTCTGGTGTGGTCGGCTTCCCAACACATGAAGAGTTTTAGTCTTAAAGGTGCTATGAGAAGAATCTATTACCGTCGACATCAAGACTCTGCTCCCCATGAGCACGCGCGGTGACTGTCGTAATGCTGCGTTCCAGTAACCTCGGAACTCGGAGTGACATCATCTCCGACTTAATATCACATGAAGAATGTGATTATCACTATGGCAGCATTTTTGTAAATATAAGTCTAACAATACTATGTATACAGCTGATCTAGAGCGACACACCCCAGTCAGAAGTGCAAATAAATGGATTATTACAGGAGCTAAATAACTGTTCACACTGGGGGCATCCATCTTCCATTGTCAACTCGGGGGTGGTGAGGTTTCACCGAGTTCACAGTAGGAAATTCCGACTTCGGGGACGTTCCAGTTGCAGTTTCCTTCTCAGAACTCGGAACTTCCTACTTCTGACTACAACTGGAACGCACCAAAAGACGTCTGCAATCCAAAGGGTGTGTTTGTTTGTCGTTATGCAGCTCAGACCTTCCTCAGAACTCTGCATTGATTTACAACTTCTTTTTTAACAACTTACAGGATGCAAAGCCACGAGGTAATGTATCTCTTTCTAGTTACGTAGCGGTAGTTTTTGATGTGTGACAACAAGCAATTTTTGGTAAACTTAGTATTGTAGTTTTGTAGTCGGCTATATATCTCTACTTACAGCCTGGTGCTCTAAGACGTGTCTGAATAATATAAATTTGCTCTAGTTTTAATTGTCTTGTTCCTGAAGTTGAGTATCCAGGCCAGTCCAGCCCTGTCCAACCCGACCGTGAAGCTAAGGAATAGCATTTATAGATAACCTATTTTGATGCTCTAAAACTCATCTTAAAGTGTGTATTTCCATCAGGCAGATATCTAAAAGGGAGAGTTTCTTGTAATTACTGAGAAACTCCTCACAGTCTCTTTAAATGCTGAACAAGTTTAATATTTACGATTATCAGCCCTGATCTGTTTCAGTGGTGATTATTAGGACTTATTCACTCACAGGATAATCTTATGGGATAATCTTAGAAAACAGAAGATAATCTGGTGTTTGACATCTTTGGTTAGGGAAGGAGGAAAGAGTGCCCTGTTTATGATTACCATTTTATGTAATTCTCAAAACAAATACATAAGAAACTAAACCACATGGTGCAAAAGCCTCCATGGACGTGCTTTAAGTCTGTTCAACAGCAGTCTGGCCTCATGCAACCTCGTTTACGGTAACGATGTTCTGTGTGTTAGAAAGCTCACACCGACGCTGTCTTTGGTATGTGGTGCAGAGCACACGGGGGGAGTCAGTGCTTAACAACCTGGGAGAGAAAACAGGTTTGCCAACAAGATCTTCATTATCAAACCCACGTTACTGTTTACTGCGTGTTCTGTATATACGTGTTGTCATGTCTGTGACATGATTTATGTGATCTCTAACCACAGAGGATGAGACGAGGTCGCGTTGATGTACGAGGAATAAATGACATTTTTAAAATTATTAAAAAGCTGTCCAGATGTCACTTGCTGCAATTATAAATGTTCTGGCATCTGGTATATAGTTATCTCTTTGTCAGCTCAATGGGTCATCAGCAATCTATTTGACTGATGTGGAAGTTTTATTTTTTAGTCAGAGCCATCAGCGCGTTAGAGACAGGAGATACAGGCAGGAAACAATGAAGAAACTAAATATGTGAAATGATAAAGTGCATGCCAAGAATGAGCTCAGTAGTATACGCATAAATGAAAATACTATGAATTATGCAAACTCATATTCATTCATCAGCAGCCCAGGTTCATGTAGTTTAAGGACCCACTGACATAGTTGCACGGTTGGCTTATAATAAGCAACTAAGGGCTTTTTTTTTGGGGGGGGGGGGGGGGGTTGCTTGCTGCGAGGTGTGTTTTGTTTTACTTGCTCCAAAAGTGCAGTTCCTTGTTTACTTATGACTCCAAACCCAAGAGGATCTGATGCTCACTCTACCACCATTATAAACTCAATTCAGAAGTTACACAAACTATTTTGTCCCACTCCAAACACAAATGTGGATTTGACAGTAAAAACAGACAAAAATGATGTTTCCAAATAAAAGATTCTTATAGGCAGAATTACATTTATTTCTAATGTAGCGGTCACTGTTTTCACCACAATGAAGCTTTACAGGATCAACATAAAACTGAAAAAACAAACTTTAAGCCTGACTTTGTTTGGTAACAGAAATAAAAGTTGGACAGACTGTTCATTATAACAGAGTTTTAAATACCGACAGCCCTTCTGTTCACCTCTTTATAAAGAAAAGGACGATCCACCTCCAAACAAAAGGATGTTGAAGTAACTTAAGAGACAAAAAAGAAAAACGTCACTGTTAGATTGAAATGTTATGCAGATGAGAATTAAAACAGGCTTTATGTAGATTTCTTAACAAACAAAAAAACAAACAAAAGAAAAAGCATGTTAAATGCCACATTTGACATGCTTTTTCTTTTGTTTGTTTTTTTTAATTATTTTTGGGAAAATCATAGCTGGTTGTTAGGTTTGTTTTTATCGACTTGGTTGCTTCTTTAATTCTAAAAATCTGGCAACGCTGCACACGTGTTCTCTTTCTTCATCCCCCTGGCCTGCACTGCTCCTTCTGATAAAAATAATAATAATAATAATGATAATAATAATAAGTAGAAAAGCACTCCGAGAGGGCAGACCTCCGCCAAGCAGCACAGTTCGCAGACGCTGATCCGGATCAACACCAAAATTGAATCAGTTCTTTCTTTTCCCATGCTGAACATTCCCTAAAATTTTCATCAAAATCCATCCATAACTTTTTGACTTATATTGTTCACAGACAGACAGACAGACAAACAAACTCTCCCGAAAACATAACCTACTTGGCGAAGGTAAGAATAATAATAATAACTAGAAAGCACTCGGAGAGCGCAGACCTCCGCCAGCGCCACAGTTCTCACCCATATTGTGATTTTGACCATAAATATTAGTCCTACCTTTATTTCATCTAAATATTTAGATTCCTTGACCATGAAAACATACCATTAGCAACTGGATTCATAATGATATCTATTTTAGGTCAGTAGTTATTCACAAAAAACACTTTTTCGCCATGGCGTCCAGACGCTGATCCAAATCTACACCAAAATTTTATCAGTTCTTTCTTTTTCCATGCTGAACATTTCCTGAAAATTTCATCAAAATCCATCCATAACTTTTTGAGTTATTGTGTTCACAGACAGACAAACTCTCCGAAAACATAACCTCCTTGATGGAGGTAATAATAATAATAATTATTATTATTATTACTATTATTATTATTAACAATAATAACAACAATAATAATGATAATAATAATAATAACAACAACAATAATAATAATAATAATGATAGTACTAATAATACGTTGTTCTTGTTGTAGTTGTTTTGGTGTATTTGACAGTTTATTAGCCGCACAGGCTCACTGATGGTAAAACAGTAAAACAGCATGTCTGAAACATTTCAGGCTTTTCAGTTTTAAATCCTCTCTCACTTTAAATACATTTAGAAAAACTATAAAGCGCTGCTGCATTTACCATAAGCCACATTAACATTCCAGAGCTTGACTCAGACTTGTGCAAGAGCGAACGTGCTTACAGATGCTCATCTCCTCCAGCCAAGCCGGAGCAAAGGAAGATTTGTTTGAGTCAAATTAGCAGTACATAAAAACAACCTGAACGATAGGAGAGGGCACAGACATCATTTTAAGGCCTGAGCAATCCAATCTAAAAAGTAACTTAGTAATAGACAGAGGTCCCACGAGCCTCACCTCAGACACTTCAGTCGTGCAGCAGCTTCCTTCAGTGCAGACGGCCCACGGCTGCTAATAAATCTGCCTGTGACACTTTCATGGTTGGCTCCAACAAGTCTGACGTATGAACAGTGCAAATACATTTTCTAATCTGTTGATGCCACAGTTTGCACATAACCCATTCAAATATGAGCTGATGTGGAAAAAAATCACAAGTGAACACATAAAAGTATTTGATAGTTTTATAAATGGTATTTTTGAAGCTCAAAGAGAGTTATGTGATCAAACTGATCCCTAATTCTGTTTCCAGACATTATTATTATAATATTGATCAGTAGGGGAGGGCGATACTTGGAATTTTGGTATCGATCTGATACCAAGTAAATACAGAGCTAGTATCGCCGATACAGATACCGATACTGATACTGCTACTTTTTACATGAAATGTAATGATCATTGAATAATTTTGTAATTTTGCCTTGAGTTGGTTGATTATGATTATGGTAAAACACAGCACAAAGATTTTAGGCAATAAAATGCTTTTTATTAATGAACCACAACAATAGAACACAATTTAAACTGTATAAAAGTAATAAATTATTCCATGTTTGAGAAAAAAAAATCACAAGTGCAAAATAACAAAAAAAGCAGCAATGTAAAAAAAATATAAATATTACAATATCAACATCACAACAAAAAATACCCTCCATTGCACAAATAAAGTGTAAACTACAGTTAACCTTAACCTTTGGCTTTCAGCTCACAAAGCCCTTGGGTTGCCCTTTTGGCTCTGTGTCCATGACTCTCAGCCCTCTGGTAGAGCACAGAGAGCAGCAGAGAGACAGAGAGGGAGAGAGGTGCACCGTTCAGAAGCGGCGGTTGGAGCAGAGGAAAGTAAAGTAAAGACGACATAAGAGAAACTGCAGTATCGATCTCATCATGCTAGTGTCGATCCGATACCAATACTCAGCCTGGTATCGATACTATCGATATTAAGATCGATACGCCCACCCCTATTGATCAGATCACCTGGTCAGGCTGTCTTGCATGAACAATGCTAACCATGTCCGTTTTCGAATTCTCCTACTATACCAGCAGTGCGTACTGATTCGACCAAAATGTAGTCCGCAGTATACAGTATGCGAACAAAAGCGACGTTACAGTGTGCAAAATATACCCAATGATTCAGGAAAAAATTCACAGTATGCACTGGCCCAGCCTGCTTCTCCTACTGTTACCCACAATGCAAAGCGGCTGAAATGAAGCTTCAACAACCGGAGCAGCACACAAATACAAATATAAGAGCCACAATTTGTTATCTTTACCTTTTCAACACATAATAGTGTGTAATAAGTTGTAAAAAGGTCTGTTGTTGTTATTCCGTTAACGGTTCATAACAGTTGGACGGTGGTGTTACGTCCGTCCTATACCTGCAGCATTATTAATGTAACCACTGACCAGCCTGACATTTTACCGTTACGTTCTGTATTTCCACCACCTTCATTTTTCTGCTTCTCCTCATTCTTAATACTGTATTGCGCGTGTGATGTTTATTCTTGAACTGTTTTTTTCTTATAAGTGGCCCTAAAACGCCATCACACAAAAATATCTAAAATAATTCCTCTCCGAAATGACATATTTTCCACCACTGACTGTTTCATATAAAATGCTGCTTCTACCAATATCTCTGCAGATTAATAACTGAAATGTCAACATGTACTCATGGTTTGTTTGTTTTGTACAATTAAAATTAAGTTTGGGAATTAAATCAGCTGTAGCCTACTTCTGCTTTGCTCAAACTGGAAACCAGCGTAGCTACAAAATAAACCAAACAGAACAGACAGACTACAGACTACATTCAAGTGTAGTAGGCAGTATGCAGTGCCTACTACAGACTACTATCATACTCAGCATGTAGTAGGTGAATTTGAAAACAGCCCATGTCTCCTTCATAACAGTTTTTTTTCTTTACATTTTAATAACTCTGTAAAAGCAAATTCATTTAAACAGACAGAACACAGCACATTAAAATAAAAAATCAGAAGGACAGTTTGTCAGAGATCTCAGTAAAGATTTGATCACAAAACAAATTTAAAAACCTGTGAGGGTTCATCAGACATCAGAATCCAACAGTTAATGCTCCTGTGCGCCTTGATTGTCCTGCTACAACAGCACACTCGTAAACAGAGGTTTTGCTTTGTTGACCTAGTTCAGCGGTGGTTTGCAAACTAATCACAGTGAAAGTAGGTCAACAAAACAAAGCCTCTGTTTACCAGTGATAGCGACCATGATAGCAGAAGATACGCAACAACAAGAGAAAAAAACAAGTCACAACAAGAAGACAGGACTTCAGAGTTGCTGAAGACTGTAGGCAGTGGCAGGCAAAGGCTTCCCATTGACTTCCAGCCATTTGAGCTAAGCGTGTTAGCGGTGGTGTCTGTCTGGTTGTCGTGGACTTTGGAGTGAGGCAGACGTGAAAAGAAAATAAATGTTGGACTATCACTTTAAAGTTTGTGCAGAAGGATATGACAGGATCTGGTCATGGGCATTAAATGTGTTTCTAACCATCTGCTGTAAAAGTCTGAGAAAATCTAAGGAGGGGAAAGCAAAGGCAAATCAAGGTGCTGCAGACTTCAGCATAGTTGCCAGGTCGGCTCATTCTAAGCGTCTTTGGGCTTCTTGTTTTGAAAAGTTGCTTGTAATTATTGACAGTTGCAGGTTGAGTTTTTTTGAGTTTGTTCCAAAAGTGTTGTTTCTCGGTTGGCTTGTTGTTCTACTCCAAACAAACATATATTTAACTGTAAAAAGAGGCAAAAATGATGTTTCCACCAAAAATAAATCCTTATAGCCAGAAAAAAAATGTATTTTTAATGTAGCTGTTACTGTTTTCACCATAATAAAGCTTTAGAGGATCAATATTAAACTTTAATAAAAGCCTGAATATGTCTGGTTGGTTACAAAAAACAAAGTTAGACAGACTCTTTAGTTATTACAGAGTTATGAATACCAATAGACTTTGTGTTCACCACTGTATAAAGAAAAGGATTTTGAAGAAGTAAATTAAGATCCAAATAAATAAAAAAAATGTCGCTGTTAGATTGAAGTGTAATGTAGATGAAAATCAAACCTCACTGAATGTAGATTTCTCTTTAACACAAGAAGATAATATATCAGATAAGAAAATAAAAAATGGATGTAGCTTGTTTCGGGCTTGTTTTAATTGACCTGGCTGCCTATTCTGTAGAAAAATCTGACAAGCCAGATGGACAGCTCCATATATCTGCCACAGAAATATTTCACTAGTCCATCTGGGTAGGAGCCCTTTAAATTTGTTTTCAGGGGCAGAACGTTAAAAAAAACACAAGTTTGTGATTGGACAATCTTTTGGCTCGTCACATTCATCACAGGCAACCCTGCTTGATCCACATCAAGCAGGGTTGCCTCCTATAATGTAGCATACATAGCAGCTAATGTAACAGCTAACAACAGTTAAAAACAGTTCATAGACACTAGCCAAAGCGGCTAACTTAGCTGCTAACAGCTAACGGCCTTTTACTATCGTCTTAGACTAAATTGTACCACACAGATGATTCATTTAACACTTATATGTGACATGAACCTCGTCAAAGACAATCCCTACCAGTAAACTTCTGAGGAGGGCAGATTTCACCAAGTTTCAAAGAGTAGCCATGAGGACAATAGGCTAATGGACATGTCTGTTCTCAACTTCCGGTTGTCGTCACGTCCGCATTCTGCAGCTCCCGCCTCTCTTCCCTGATTGGGCCGTTAAGAATTCAGCCGAGTGAATTTGTTGGATAACGGAGGCTGGCAAGACGGACCTGCAGGATTTCAGAATCAGGCAGGTCTGTCTGCTCTGCAAGGCTTCTGACTTCCAGTCTTCTGTGTCAATCAATCTATGGCACATGTAATTAATCTATGGCACGTGTAATCAATCTATGGCACATGTAATTAATCTATGGCACTTGTAATTAATCTATGGCACATGTAAACACATTTAAATCAGTAAAAGAACATTTGGCCCTTTAAAAGTGGAAGTAAAATAAAATGTCAGCAGTTAGAGACGAGATGGAGAAAGTCACTGAGATACAGACACGATTCATTCACATCTGTTCTCTTTGTCGTATGCAGCATCAGTCCAAAGCTCTAATTAACACAGATTTGGATATTTTTAACTGCCCACTTTCCCTGATAGGACCTTAGCGGATCACACGGAGGCCAAGTTTGTGTGAATGTGTGGAGTTTAGTTTGCTCCTTCTTGATTTGGCAGCTACTCTATGAACCAAGGAGAAAGCTGAAAGTTATTTAATCTTGTGAGGGACGTGCCATCTCATGGAGTCATCTGAAAATGTTTTAATGGATGATCTGGGATTGGGATATAACTGTAGAAAGGTAGGGGAACAAGTTGGCTAGTGGCAGGCTGGAAGCTGGATGGTAGCTGGCAGGAAGGGGGAAATAGAAACAATTGGATCAGAAAAGCTGTGTTGACACCAAATTTGAAAAATATAAGTGTCATGCCATTGTGTGGCAAAATTGCTCATATCTGTTTCTTTTTTATCATTGTTTTAATTCTTATGTTATTATTTTATCATCATAAGTTATTATTTTAATAATTGCTGTCCTTTATTTTTGATTTTCCTGTTTTTATGACATACTATCTGGTAAAAACAGGAATTTATTTACTTTGGATTTTCCTGTTCTTACGAGAAACTATCTCGTAAAAACAGGAATTTATTTATTTTTGATTTTCCTGTTTTTACGAGAAACTATCTCGTAAAAACAGGAATTTATTTATTTTTGATTTTCCTGTTTTTATGAGATACTATCTCGTAAAAACAGGATTCCCCCTGACGCTTTGCTTCGAGACTGGCTGCTGCATTTATCAACCAGGGACGTGGTCAACACAGGTGCAAAAACCGCAATGTCGAGCAGATCCGACTTTGTGTGGGAACAACCGCAAATTCCTCAGGTGTCTGCGCAATGTGGACTAACTAATAACAATACCATCTACGCTGCTCAAAGACACAAATATCTCCCAATTTTTCAAACCAAGCGAGAAATAAAACTGAATAAGGTCTAACATGTGCAACATTTTCGTTACTTTTAAGATTCCTTGGTTTCTCATAAAAACAAGAAACTCGAAAACAAATTAATTCCTGTTTTTTCAAGATAGTTTCTCGTAAAAACAGGCAGATTTTTATTCAGTTTCATGTGAATGCAATACGCCACCGTATTTTTTACTTGTAGTTAATTAAAATAACCAACATTTGTTTCAACTCAGAGTACATTTTAAATGATTTAAATGACTGTCTAAATTACCCAGGTAAAGTCTGTAGCAAGTTGTGCTTCACGTTCTTCCTGTCTGGTTCCACTTGTTTTAACACCAGGATGATGTCGGCGTTTGTTGTATTTCCACCAACGTAGTTTAGCATCGTGCTGCACTTCCGACATACTGTTGTGTTTTTGTCCACGATACCCTTACCATCAGGGTCGTACTTAACACGGAAGCCAAAGTAGTCCCAAACGCCAGATCTGAATGATAGTAGAGACAGTGTTGGGGAAGTTACTTTTTAAAAGTAGTGTTTGCTCATAACTTGTTACTTCTCTCTATGAAAAGTAATTTTTCACGCTACTCATTACTTTTGTTACTTTTACATTGCTCAACCTTGGACTGAACCCCATATCTGTTCCTAAATGTGAAGGCCTACAAAAAGTTCTACTACAGAGAACACAACAGTTATTTCTTTTGTGCTCTTTATTTTACAGAATCATATCACATACTCTGTGGAATCAGAGCTCCTGTCCAGAGATTCTAGGTTAATAAAAACAAGCCCAAAATAATCAACATCCAGCTATTTCCCTTTCTTATGTGATATACTACTTTTTAAAAAGAAAAACATAAAGTGTGTTAATTTTCATCTATAGCCTATTACATTTCAATATCACAGTGCCAAGCATCTATTCAAGAAAAGAATGTTGCTTATAGTAAGCAGACCTGGCAACTTTGGCTCTGGAGCATGCTCCATGTGCGTGAGTGTGTTTGATAACCAGGAAACGAGGAAGTGGACAAACTGCCTACTGCAGTCGTGTTTTGCTTTATTGTTAAGAGCTGGAAGATAATCAGGAGGATTCACACTGACAGAAGAGCCCCAAGAAGAAACTTCATGTTAGAAAAGGCCCAGAAAGTCGCGACCCGCGGCCGTGACTAACGAGATTTGCTGCCCTTAGATGCTTATAACGAGCAGACATGGCAACGCTGCTCGTGCTTATGCGAGCAGCTGAGAAGGCAGCTTCAGTGTCAGATCTGTCTGTGGGAAAAGTAACATTGCGCCACATTACAATAGGAACTTTGTTTCGTGACCAAATTTTCAGTAGTAGTGCGTTACTTTACTTTTTACCTGAAATAGTTACGTTACTGCAACACTGACTGGAGGGTCTTCAGGTCTTCAGTTTCAGCTGAAGGTAAAGCACTCACCATGTTGCAGCGCCCTAGCATATGTAGCTTCTTCTGTCTCAGCAGCTTGGCCAAATGAAAGGGGAGGTGCTGCGCGCAGCTCAGCGGATCTGTGCTCAACAATGCAGCCCGGAGTAGTCGAACGCAGATTCACTGAACTTTCAGCACATAGCACCTCGTCAGAAGTTGATCAAATAAATAAATCCAAATTTGCGTATTGTTCGGGTCATAGGGTGTACCGAACCGAGGCCACCGTGTTGAACATTTCAATACAGATACATGTGTTGTTGCAGCCCTGTTCATTCAAATCAGTCATCAACACTGAGGTGAATTTTTCACCCTCAAAAAGAGAAGGGGCCATGATGACCATGATCAGCAACATGGTGGATGGTTCTACTGTCTTCTTCCTGTTCTCAAAACCAACATGTCCCAGAAAAGTCAGGATTAAAAACACATCCATTCAATAAAACATGAATCCTTCAGCACATGGACGTCTGCTTGGCTTCACTTGTCTTTTGTCATGGTTTAATTGCAGGCCCTCTCCTCCTCTCTCTACAGTCTATTGTTGTAGCTCTTCTGTGAAGTTTGGCGTATTTTCTCCGGTGGAAAATCACATTAAATCACCAGCAGCCATCTTGCCTTGTGCTGGCTGACTTGGTTCACACCACAGTCCATGAAAAGTGTTTAACTGGACACACAAATCTCTCCTTAGACTTTCACCTGGTTTCCCTTCATGGTTTCGTCTAAATACCAACAGAGCATGTAAAGGAACTCGATGCTGGCGTGCAGCTTTGTTTACTTCCTCCTCAGTCTGTGACGTCTTCTTAGGTGGACTTTACACAAGTACAATTTTGTAAGACTCTGGTAAAATAAACTATCGATCTACTGATATTGACATACAGAGACGTGTATTTGTCCATGACTCCGCATCTTTTTTGAAAACGGGTCTGCAGGTGGATGTCTGCGTATTCGTCTTCATGCCGTAGTTGGTATAAACAGATAAGTCCGAGAAAGACGGTGACCTCATAGCACCCCTCCTCCTTCCCGCCCCCAACCCACGCTGTCACACAACACCAACAACAACAACAATGGCGGCAGCCGGGCTGATTCTGATCTTGTTCCAGCAGCTACAAATATTGCTACGACTTTTATACCAACATTTGCTCACAGAACACCAACAACACCAGCTACAGCAACAAGTGCTCATGCAGCATGTTACGCGTACATGAGCACTTGTTGACGTGGAATCTACCTCGGAGCAGAACCAGACGGGCAACCCGACAGGATTTTGCGTGGATTTTGCGTTGTCATGTAAATACACAAGCCTATGTACAATACGATGTGTAAACATCAATACATGTTTTGATGCCAACGCCAAGACAATACGGGGCCGTCCTCGTGTGAGGAGGGCCTCAGTCTCTGTTTACTCTTGTTGCTTTATGGCTGTCACGTCACGGCTTCAGGCAAATGTGTTGAAGAAGCTGGATATGTTCAACTAAAAGGGCAAAAGAGGTGAAAGTTGTCATTCACAAGAAAATTTTCATTAAATTTCAATGTAGTTCAGCTGCAAGACAAACTGAAACTTGTGTTTGGTGTGAACTAGGGATGTAATGAAATGGTCCACTCACGAAATGATATGAAATACGAAACAGGGCTCACGATACAAAATTAAGATAATAAAAAAATCCCCAATAGTATGAAGTTGTGCAAAAAATCTAATTTTCTTTATTTTCTTCCTAATGCAGACATACAAAAAATATTGCTGCATCAGTACAAAATAAATGCTCTTTGAAAAAAAAAAATTGTAGTTTTTTCCCCTTATTTAGACTACAGTGCAAATACAAACATAAAATCTCAATAAAAAGTGCTTTGTTGTTGTAACAATCAGGATAAGTACATTCTTGAATGAAAAGGAAAACAAACAGCAGTCCTCAGAGCTGCAGTTTAGACCTATAAATGTCTGAACTTTGAACTATGATATTTAGCCTATAACAGTGCATATACTTCTGATCTTCAAGTATGATCAAATTCTGTCAACTCAACAGTAGATGCAAAAATCAAATATTGTTTTTTATGCAGACTTACACAAACATACAGTTGCTGCCTGTCTCCAGTTCAAAGTAGTTGGTAGTTGGCAGTATTACTTGCTGCAGTATACAGCGAACTGTAGCGGCATATTTTGCACATGGTTGTTGTTTTGTCCACAATCTTCTCACCGTTCTCTCGTCTTTTACATGGGAAGCCAAAATCTGAATTCCTCGACCTTGTCTTCCTCCATTCTGAAGCAAATGTTTTGCTACAGTAGGCAAGGAGGATAAAAAAATTACGCCCCTTCGTGTTTTTTTATTTTGTGCATCTTTGAATTTCATTTCGTCATTTTTTATTTTGCGAAATTCCGTGGCACGTAACTTCGTTGCACCCCTAGTGTGAACACAGCTTTAGAGTGTGAGACGCTTGGTGAGGCCTTCTTAAGAAAGACACAGGTGTTTTTGGCCCAAGTTGTATTGTATGTTGTATAATCAAAACCCTCTCTCCCAAGAAGCTCTTACTGACCTTAATCACAATTTAATAATCAACTTTTCTTCTCACTTTCTTCTTGAGAGAAGGATTTAATACAAGACTTCATACACTCATGGGGTGTATGAACAAAAACACCAAATAATAATAATAATAATAGTACATTTTATATTAGGCCGCCTTTCGGGACACTAAAGGTCACCTTACAAAAGATAAAAGGGCATTAAAAAAGCTATAAAAAGGTCTAAAAGCAAACAAAACAATACAATAAATAGTGCAAATTGTCAGACGGAGTAGGAGAGCTGAAACACTAAACATATATAAAGGTGTAAAAAAACTAAGCAAAATATCTGATGAATGACTTTAACCTTTTAATGCCTGAAAACACAAATTATTGTCAAATTTTGTTAGCTGAGATGTTCATTTCAATTTCAACTGAAATCCTAAAAAGTCAAAATTGACATAAAATTTAGCATATTATTATGTTCTGTATCTCATTTGATATGTTAGGTTCTTTTGGCAACTGTTTATCCATTTGAGGACATTTTTATCACTTATCTGATGTAATCAGATGTTTTTTACCTCCACCAAGGAGGTTATGTTTTCGGAAGAGTTTGTTTGTCTGTCTGTCCGTCTGTGAACAAAATAACTCAAAAAGTTATGGATGGATTTGGATTAAATTTTCAGGAAATGTTCAGCATAGGAAAAGGAAGAACTGATTCGATTTTGGTGTTGATCCGGATCAGCGTCTGGTCGCCATGACGAAAAATGTGATTTTTGTGAATAACTACTGAACTAAAATAGATATCATTATGAAACTAGTTGCTAATGGTATGTTTTCATGGTCAAGGAATCTAAATATTTAGATGAAATAAAGGTAAGACTAATATTTCTGGTGAAAATCACAATATGGGTGAGGACTGTGGCGTTGGCGGAGGTCTGCTCTCTCCGAGTGCTTTTCTAGTTTAGCAATTTGTTGATCATATTGATTAAATAGAGGTATCATAAAAGTATGTATCAAATTTGATACAAAATCAATCTTTATTTGTATAGCGCCAATTCAAAACAAGTGTTATCTCAAGACACTTAACAATAGAGCATAAAGCTCTTCATTTTATGGATACACATATATGCACATATACATATATACATATAAAGATACACATATACATATATATACAAATATACACATACATCATGAATCCCTCCAAAAGGCATTAAAGGGTAAAATACGTTTGGCTGTGGCTGTTTGCGTTAGCAAAATAATTTTTTAATGCCACTGGTTTTAGCTGGACCACCAAAAATTGTCAGCGTTACAGTGTAGATACATTTTCTTTGAGATTTTATCATACTAGTATCACATTATTAAATCATTTTACCACAGTGCTGTAAAATAAACTCTTCCAACACAACGGAGAGTCAATGGTTAAAATAAGTTTAAAAGTATATAATAATCTTGTGTATCAAATTACAACATCTTTTGGTTTGTCCCTTTGTTATATAATACATGAAAACAACATAATGAGCTTCATGACATCCTGCTCCGTACATGCTACCTAAACAGCCGTTTGCTGTATGAATGATGATGTTCCTCCTCTTTTTAAGGCACCACATAATACTTTAGACTGACAGGATGATTAAAGATCCCCACTGTGAGAAAAGGACAGATTGTTCCTGCTGGTTAAGGTCAGGCCCACATCCTGAGAAACACTGAAGTGGCACTGACGTACGTCGACAGATGTTGAGCTGATTGGTGCCTCCTGGTTCATGTATGGAAAAGGTGTCACTGTGACGTTAGCAGGTGTGTCACCACAACAGAAAGAAAAAGTTTAATAAACTCTGTTAAATAACAAGAGAGTTAAACCGCTGAAAATCCTTAGTTAACCTTAAGCATCGCATCAAGGCAACAAAAGGCAGAAGCATGTTTCATAGAACATAGAAAACACGTGAGGCATCTCCTATACGAGGAGCTGTGAGCAAGTTCCTGCAGCTTCAGATCTGGCCTGGAGGCAGACAGGTGCATAAGGAACCTTAAACACACAGGTAATTTACTAATCACAGGTTATCAAGAACTTATAGCCTCTGGTTCAGACTGAAACAAAGATTAAAGTCACATTACATGGATTATATGTCGTCTTCAGGACAAACTGGAAACAAACTGGGGCTGATGTGTCTGAAGCTGGAGCTAAATAACTGTCAAAGGTCAGACTGAAGCTCTCTTTATTTAAACTCTGAACACTTACTCTAAATATTCAGTGCTAAAAAACATATGTTGCATGTTTAAAGGTGTAGTCAGCGATCTTCTAATCTTCTAACCTTCTAATCTAATGCACTATTTGTCAAATTCACCGTATTTCTCCTCTCCATCCACAAGATGTCCCCACTGACAACATGTTGAAAAAAAAGTCCAGTTTCAATACACAGCCTTGGCTCTGAATTTCAGCAGGTAAATACTGTGGCTCACCAAAACAGAATACACCCCTCCCCCCCACATCGAGGGGGCGATCATAGTCAAGCACAGATCAGACAGAGGGGGGAGGGGGAGTTGTAGGTTGCGTAGCATGCGCAGTTAGCGTAAGAGAGAGATACAATAGGTGCAGTAGCAATGGCTGAAAAACAGCCCAAAAGAAAAAGGTCAGAGGAGTGAAAAGTGAAAAAGAAGGGCTATGACCATGAAAGAGCGAAGACCCGGGTCAACATTGGTGTTGCTTTCCGACGGTGGAGGGAACTCTGCAAGCTGAAAGACCTGAAAACGGACGCGGATGTCGCCGTCTGTCTGCTGGATAGGTTAGCAACATTAGCTTTGTGGTGCTTCACATAACAGTAACAGCCGTCGGACATTCATCTTATTGTCTAATCTGCCAGAATGTACTGTTGTTGTGATGTTATCAATAATGGCAGTCGAGTTGTCTGACGAGTCGGGGTTACCTTAGCTACGTTGGTCAGCGACGCAGTTTTTACGGCCGTTTCCATGACGATGCACGTACATCAGCTTTCGGTAGGTGGGTCTAAATTCGTTTATCAACAACCTCTCCACTCATTTTCTCCCACATCGCTGACTACACCTTTAAACTCATTTGTCACGATGCTTTTGAAACCCCAGCTCACAAAAACAAAAACTCCAAAAATGAAGAATCAATTTTTGCTCTTATGTTGTGGAAATAAATTCCAAATTAAAAAGAATTTCCCTCTTAAAGTCAAAGTGTGTCATAAAATGTTCATTATGTAATTTAAATATAGGCAGCTTTGTCTACTTTAACACTGTAAACTAAAATTGTTAACTCTGATCAATATTTAACGTCATTTAAAAAAAACAAATGGGAGCTAATAAAAGTGCTTATACACTACCTGATAGAACCTACCGTGTATATTTTCAGTCTTAATATTTTCAGACAATATCATAACTTACAATTGGAGTAAGTAAAAAAAAACTTGATTTTTCATTTATGTGATTCTACTGCAGAAAACATTTCAAAATTAATTGATTTAGTCTATATATTGTTCAGCCCTGACCAGCGTCCTAGGGTGTGATAAAAGGCGCTTTAAGAATATAGAAATAAAAAAGGATTCTTTTTCTTCTTCTTCTCATAATTATTATTATTATTATTGAAGCAGGAATCATAAATGGCCTCCTGCAGGCAAACCTGACCAACCAGACATAATTTATGATCCATAAAATGTTCAGAAAAAAATACTCTAATATTTATTAATTCATTTTTTTTCCTGACAAACAAAGCAACAACAATCTGATCAAATTTTCTGTAGAGTCTTACGTCCACATTACAGCTGTACTTCTAACAATAGAACATATCACCTGAAGATGTCTTATTAAAGTGCTGTGCAGCCTGGAAATGTAAAAACACCTGATCATAAAGATCAGGAGAGACTAAACTCCATCAGGTAAGGGTAAGTCTGTGAGGTAACAGGAGAAGTAACATGTGAATAGCAGGTTGTTCCAGCCTGACGTCGGCTTTCTGTAGATTTATCCATTATTTCCTCATTTTTGTGAATGAAATGGAAACTCTGAGAGCTTGTGTTTGTGGATCTGCTCGATAAACTCATTGTTTATTTACAGTGAAACAGCGCTGAGCCTCGCCGCTGACACGCTGTGTGTCTGTCAAAACAAGTCACTGATGAGACCGAGGCCATTGGCAGTGAAGTGATATAAAAGTTATTTGCAGACATGTTTTAAAGGAGTACTTCACCCAAAGAATGATATGCCTTCATTTTCTACTCACCCTCATGCTGAGCAACACTCTGGAGCACTTTTTTGATGTCTCAAATGCAGCCGGAGGTCCGGGGTGATTTTCACTGTCAACAAACTTCCATCCAACAGGGGACAATGGAGCCCGAAAGAAAAAGGTCCATAAAAGTCCACAAAAACGTGCCTATTTTCCTTCATACTGCTCGTCCGCTGTAATCCAAGTGTCCTGAGTGGGTAACGTCCATAATTAATTCGAAACGAGGTCATTTAGTACATTTTTCGAGCCTAAACAGTGCTATATCGTACTTCCGCAGTGCACGTCTACGCGCGCTCCCTGAACTATGTAAGCCGCGGCAGACCAATCCAGACGTTTGGATTACAGCGGACGAGCAGTATGAAGGAAAATAGGCACATTTTTGTGGACTTTTATGGACCTTTTTCTTTCGGGCTCCGTCGTCCCCTGTTAGATGGAAGTTTGTTGACAGCGAAAATCCCCCCGGACCTCTGGCTGCATTTGAGACATCAAAAAAGTGCTCCAGAGTGTTGCTCAGCATGAGGGTGAGTAGAAAATGAAGGCATATCATTCTTTGGGTGAAATATTCCTTTAAGTTGAGGCCATCATCAGACTCATCAGAAATATGTTACGATAATGTCACGCTATTCTTTACCAATAAAATAATGGCCTAAATGTTATGTGTTACTTTAGGTCAGGCAGCACCAAGTGGTCAGTGGTGTAAAAAGTCCTTGAAACCCATACTTGAGTAAAAGTAAAGATATCTTATATAAAATATACTCAACTAAAAGTGAAAGTCACTCACTAAAAAATCACTTAAGTAAAAGTCTTAAAGTAGCTACTATTAAATGTACTTAAGTATTAAAAGTAAAAGTACAAATAAAGAGAACAGGTACAAATTTTTGTTGCTTTTCCGAGCTTTATTAAAGCTTGGGTTGGCGATTTTGGAAAACTAGCATGAATTTGAAAGTAGTATCTCCTCAGGGCTCCGCCAAACGAAAGGTAAGCATTCTCCCGCGGACTCTTGATACGTATGAGCTCGGCTACACGCACCCAGTCTGTGCACGCCGGGAAAATGCACGCGCAGTAGGCGGGCAGAATGGCAACGGGATTTGATTGGTTTAAAAGCAGGTGTCCCGGCATGATTATTGGTTGGGGTTTTCCCTGTTTTACTCCGACTGTAGATTGCGGATATTTTTCATAATGTTCTTTAGACACATTATGAATTGATTACCATCTGGTTATAAAGACCATTTTAACCAGTATTACAAAAAGTGTGTCTAAATCAAATCGCCAACCCCAGCTTTAAGTTTGACTCTTCCTCCCTCCCTCAGCTCCCTTCACCTCTTACTCCCTCTCTCCATTCCTCCCTTACGTAAAGTCCACAAAGTTGCGGTTCATCTATAGCAGAAGTTGATTTTCAAAATTGCATGGGTTCAGTCGTGCTCCTCACGGGCTGAATACAAGTCCTGCAATGCTAAACAGTCGTTCACAGGCTGCAGAGGCAGGCAGAGGTGTGTTCAGCTTGACTGACAGCTTGCAGATGGCAGGGAATGATTTCAGTAGGTCCATATGATCTTATAATACATCCATGGGGTATTCCCGCAATTGCTAATGGACAAGGCTGCGTCCATCACGCTGTCGGTTGTTGTCTACACTGACGATCATATGCAGGCTGCGTGCGTGGTCTCACTGGGATGAGTCAAGAGGGTCTGATATTCGCCCGAGAGCATGAACAGTCTGTACGGTCCTCTTTAAAATAAAATGTGAAAATAAGTGTCATTTATATTCACATTTTATAAAGTAGCGAGTAACTAAGTTGCCAATTTAAAAGTACTGGAGTAAAAGTATCATTTTTTATTATTTAATGTAGTGAAGTAAAAGTGAAAGTTGAAAAAAACATATAAACTCAAGTAAAGTATAGATACTCCTAAAACATACTTAAGTACTGTAACTAAGTACTATTACTTCGTTCCTTTACACCACTGCAAGTGGTAGACTCTGGTCCAGAATGAGCTGAAGTATCGCTGCACTCTCCACGGGGCTGATCCTGTTCTCTTTCTAATTGTTTACTAGTCGAGTTGATCATTTGTTTCAGTTATTTTCATTGTTTCAGTGTTTTAAGCACTAGCTTGCTTCACATTTTGCAAGTTCTAGCATCCCCGTGTAGCACTGTTTGTGTGTGAGAACGATAAAGAGAAGTGAGTAAAAGATTGAAAGAGAGGGAGAGAGTTAAGGAGAGAGAGGACCTGTAACCTGTGTGAATAAAACATTTATCTTCTTATCACTTTGCTATATTATATCACAACATCACAGCAGAAAAGCTGTTAGAAATGATTTGACTTTTAAGAGTCAGTTTCTTGTATTCTAAAGATGTTGACTTTTTTTTCTAGAAGTGTAGGTCTTCATGAACAGTTTGAGCAAAGGAGCAATATCTGAGTTATATAATCTATTAATGTCTTTTGCATCAGGAAACTCTGATGATAAAAGGATGATATGGAGTGAGGATTTGGGAATTGAAATTTCTTGAGAGGGCTGGAAATCGATTTGTACTAAAATACACACTAGAACAATCAACACAAGATTAAGGCTGTTACAAAATAAATGGACAATGCGAACATACATCACACTAGTTAAATTAAATATATGTAATGGTTATATCCCAGATTGGTGCACAAAATATATGAAAGAAAAGGGGACATTATTTCATTGATTGTGGCAATATAGTAAAGTTAAAGTGTTTTGGGAGGAAGTAAGAAAAGCAATTGAAAAAAATGACCTCACAAGATCTTTTAATGAACCCTGTTTTTTAAGTCATTTTAGGATCTTATCCCACAAATAAATACACAACCAGTGAACGGATACTGATGGATTTGTGCCTTTAACATGCTAGAAAATCAATTGCATTATTTTGGAAAAAGACAAGTTGACCAAACATTATTTTTTGGGTTTGGCAGATGTTAATGACTTTACCTCTGGATAAAATAACATACATGCTGAACAATGAAGGACCTCGAATAGCAAAGATTAAGAAGCTGAAAGTTTGTTTTGTCTAAGAGCTTTTTGTTTGTTCTGTTTTTGTTTTTACTTTTTATACTAATTCTTTTTCTTGTGTGTTTGCTTATTTTGTATATTTGAGTACAGTCACATTAAATATGATGTTTTATCTTTTTATACTATATTTCTATCTGAATATCTGATTTCTGTAATCTGTACCACTGTGCAGGTCTGGATTGTTGTAAAGATGTTATATTGATGAAACTGCACTGAATGGCACAGGTGGTTTAATAAAAAGAAATGTAGGTCTTCATATTTTTTAGGCTGTGACCTCTCTAATTTAACAAATGAAAGATAAATATTCAGTCAGTGCTCTGTTTGCACTTGTTTTTCCTGAAATAGCCTCCTGTTATTCTGTTTTCTGAAGATGTAACTTGGCTGGTACCTCTGTAATTTAAGAGAAAAAATGGTGTTTGGCTCTGATTGCACTTTTAAAAAAATATATTTTTAGGGTTTTTCTGTTCTTAATTTGGCCTTAAACATAGGCCTTAAATTATTTTTCCTAGGACTACTTTTATTTTATGTTGATGGAGCTAGCCATGCACTCACTAAAACATATCCTGCATTAAAAACATGGACAATAAATATTGTTGGAACCATAAAAATGTGGACATATGGAGAGGCTATAAGACACAAACTGGACTTCAGTTCGGTCCTTTTATTGGAGGAAATTTTATTACATGGACTTCTTTGATTTTAATTGAATACCCCTGCATTAGGTGTCTCTGATGACTCGGATGAAGGCCACCGGTCTAAAAAAGTTGTTTGCTGACATCAGCTGTAGCTACACGATAGTTTTTCTTTGTCAGAGTTATTTGTCTCCATGCAGTCTAAGTTATTTTTGTGTCTGATATTATGGTATGTACCTTGTTGAACAGACAGCACAGTGCTGGAGCAGTTCCAAACACACAGGACTCAGATGAGACACATAAAGTTTCCTCTTGTAGTTGTTGTCATCTTGAGATGATGCCTCTCTGTTTTTAGTGACCTCTTCCAAGAAGGTTACGTCTCTGCTGCAGTTTGTTTGTCAGCACGATTACCCAAAAAGCTCCTGGACAGATTCAGAAGATGTTGGTTTTCAGCTTTTCTTTCTTTCATCTCAGACATGCAGGTTTTTCATGTACCTTAACATGAAACTTCTGCCTTCCTCAGAAGTGTCACTAGATGATCGGTGTGACGTGTTAAATCAGCTGATGTTACGGAGGAGTGATCCTCCTGTTAAACTTTCTGACTGTCTGCTCGCCTCTGCAGGACGCTGCTCCAGATGTGAGCATAAAAGAAAGAAAACCATTTCTATGTCATTTGAAGACATAATGAACACCGTTCACCTAACCATAAAAATTATTAGATTTTAGTGGTGATCCAGACGAGCAGCAGTAGCAAACGATCATTTTTGCTCAGTAACTGTCTAACTAATAATGATATCAACATGATTCTGAGTGCTGCGTGTCTGTTTTCAGGGTCATGAATCAGATTATGATGGTAAATTTGTCACAGAACTATAATTATAGATGCAACAGCAACATGCAAGCTCCTTTGGTGGAGGTTTGCTTTCTAGTTATTAGACAAGCTGCCAAATCAGCAGAGAGGAATCTTGAAATCTAGGGGTGTAACGGTACACAAAAATGACGGTTCGGTACGTACCTCTGATTTGGGGTCACGGTTCGGTACATTTTCGGTACAGAATGGGAACAACGCAAAACCATTTGCTTGTTAATGACGTTTATTAAACCAGAAATTTGTCATTATACAAACTTCAAAACCAAAATAAATTCAATGTGCTGCTTGGTAATACTAATAAGTTAAACAAAATAAATAAACAACAAATGTACAGTACAGGCCAAAAGTTTGGACACACCTTCTCATTCAACACGTTTTCTTTATTTCATCTCTAATTCCATTGTAGATTCTCACTGAAGTAATGATGCCACTCGTTTCTCTTAACTTAGCTGATTGGTTCTTGCCATAATATTAATTCTAACAGTTGTCTAATAGGGCTGTGGGCTGTGCATCAGCCTGACTTCTGAACAACACAAATGATGGTCCAACCCCATTAATAAGGCAAGAAACTCCATTAATTAACCCTGGAAAGGCACATCTGAGAAGAGAAAACCATTTCAGGTGACTACCTGTTGAAGCTCATAAAGAGAATGAAGAGTGTGCAAAGCAGTAATCAGAGCAAAGGGTGGATACTTAGAAGAAACTAGAATATAATATTGTTAAGTACACAATTCCACATGTGTTCATTCATAGTTTTGATACCTTCAGTGAGAATCTACAATGTAAATAGAGATGAAAATAAAGAAAACACATTGAATGAGAAGGTGTGTACAAACTTTTTTTCTTGTACTGTATGAAATTAAAAATAATGAGTTTCTTTTTAAATTCCTGGCTTAAATGTGGACAACTGGGTACCTTATACCAGGGCTCATTCACCTTTAGCATGTGTTTTAAACCAGCATTTTCCACAGCTGAATATGGTCTTAGATCTGATGCTATAAAAACGCTGATGGATGCTGTTATCACTTTGGCCCGATCTGAACTGTCTGGGAGAGGCTGCTTAAATGCAGACGAATTGTTGAATTTGCACTACAGTGTTTTTTTTCTTACCGTGGGAATCTTTACACTTGAGTGGTGCCGTTTCAAGTGAGTTAGCATGTTTGACGTGCTGTCAGAAAATACCCGACCTCAGCTGAACAGTATCGGCACACCGCCTTCGTTTTGTTTTTTAAATAAAGTGCAGTGCTGTTCACGTTTAGCATGCATGCTGAACTCGATGACTGGATCTGTCTTGAGCTGTTTTGGCGTCATCATCAGGATTAGGATTTGCTGCCCCACGCCAAACACTTCAGAGAGTGAATTTATTAATATTTTATGGCATTTTCATTTTCTGTCCATTTATAGTCTGTGCTGACAGAGATGGAGACTCGAGTTAAAGACTCGTACTCGAGTTGCACTTGAGTCACATTTTGGAGACTCGACTCGTACTCGACCCTGAAAGACTCAAGAATTGACTGGACTTGAGATCAAAGACTCGTAGGCAATCTTTATTTTATGGTGTTTTTTTAAGTGTGATGGGAACATTTGTTCGACTCCCCTCCCTTGCCTGGTGTCCCTCCCTCCCCCTAAATTCCACTGCACGCAAAAGCCCAGCGCAGCAGAGCGCAGTGGTCTTGCTTCGACAGACAAAACCCACTGAAAGCAGTGTGCCAAGCAGTGCCGCGCAGCCCTGTAGGGAGAGGGCTGATCCCCGGAGAGACACAGGCTCTCATGAGAATAGCGATGTCACACGCTCATAAAGCATGTTATAGACTGAGAAAAGAAATAAACAACACCTCGCTTTGCTTCTCTAAGGTCTCTTTGCTGGTCCTAACCACACAGCTTTGTGAATTATTTAACTTCTATCCACCTGTATCAGTGTAGAAAATATGTTTGGTGACATATACACAGTGTTATATATTTCTGTACCTCTACGATTCACTTTTCTTCGTCCATGGTGTCGTGTTGTCTCTGGGATCCTCTGACCGACTGCTGACCTGATGCTCGTGCCTCCGGTTTTGACATAATGACAAACAATTGAGGAAAACTACATTGGAGAGTCTGTGCATTGGTGCTTTCTTAACGATAGTGATTTTACGAGGTTTGGAACTACTACTTACCACTTTTTAAATTTATTTTATTGTATTGTTAAATGCCATATAGTTTCTTTTTGGCAGCTCATGGCAAGTTTGTTTTGCACCTGACCATGGCATACATGAGCACTGCAGAACCTTTTTCAGAAAGAAAAAAAAAGTCTGAATAAAAATCTGGATATACTGTATTTTTGCCAGAGGCTACATCATATTTATATATGTGTGTGTGTGTGTGTGTGTGTGTGTGTGTGTGTGTGTGTGTGTGTGTGTGTGTGTGTGTGTGTGTGTTAAGACTCGTGACTCGACTCGGACTCTAGATCAGAGACCCGTGGGCATCTCTGTACACTTAGACTTTCTTTTTAAACATGTAAGGGTGTGAACTTAAAACCTTACTTTGTCTGTTTAAACATATCCACGTAGACACAATGAACTTTCTCAGACTACTGAGCCTATCCGAGCTGATAGTGGGTGAGAGGCAGGGTGCACCCTGGACCAGCCAATCACAGGGCCACATACAGAGACAGACAACCACTCACATGAGAACTAAAGGCAACCAAATGAGCATGTTTTTAGTCAGTGGGAGGCCCTGATCACACAGCAATCAAACCAGCAACCATACCGCTGTAACATCGTGTAGCCCATTTCCACTTTCTACAAAACATTATCTTCACATTTTACGTGATCAAACTAAAATGTAATTCAGTCAGACCCTGCAGTGTGATTTTAAATACTGTAACTATGAAATGACATGAGGGCTCAGCTAAGTTATGGTGTCTCTAGAGTTGATACTGTTTTATAAACTTAAAAGTTTTTACTCGTGTTTTCTACACCCAGAATAAGACCTGACGATGACTCTTGAATAATATTACACTGGCTGATTCTGGGGGCCTGTTTACACAAGGTCCTATTATCCGAAGAGTTTTTTGGCCTCGCTGTTTCCATGGGAACAATACCTGGAGCTCAAATCACAAACTGTTGAAACCAGGGTGAAACAGACGTCACCGCATGGTCAGTACTCTGTCACATGAAGTCTGTGCACACATACCAGGAACAACAACAGCTTCATCGTCTACAGAGTAACATGTGAGCTGCTTACCGTGCTCACTTTGTTATCCAGACAAAAATATCCACACAGATTTGTTGTCCAGAAAAGAAACTCCTGCATCTCTGTGCGTCCTCTCACCATTGTTGTTTGTAAAGTTTGTCTTCTTTGTGTTGTAGCAGCGCTGTTTCTCTGCAGACCTACATTGCCATCTACTGGACTGGCATGCACACTACAGCAGTTTCATTAGTTTCTAGCGTCTCCGTCCAAACGCAGATTGAGTTTGAATACGCAAAGGAAAAACCTTTGTGTTTTGGTGACGGTGTCTTCATGTAAACAGGGCCTGAGGCTGTGGGGGCAGGAAGTGCTGGTGGGTTTGCTGGACAGCTTATTTCAAAAAAGCCCCAATCTGTGCTATGCTATATTGTTGTATCTGCACTATTGTATCTGCACCATTGTATCTGCACCATTGCGCGCCCGATGGGTAAAGTGGCCTCAAAGTGACAGCAGCTCCAGTTCCGAGATTAAGGCCGCATTTAAATGGCGCTGAAAACAGTCAAATCCGATACGTTTTCATTGCGTTTTGGCCTTGCGTCTACATGGAAACTCGTTGAAAACTGAAACTTTTGAAAACAGGCTCCAGAGTGGAAAGATTTGTATCTGCTCTTCATGCAGCCCCGTGTAAACCCGTATCAGAGCGTTTCAGGGTGAAACGCTGACGTCACCGCATGCGCAGTACTCTTTCAGATGAAGGCTACGCGCGCATACCAGGAACAACAACAGCTTCGGCCGTTTGCTAAGTAACGTGTTAGCCAAACAAAACTATCCAGACAGATTTGTTGTCCAGAAAAGAAACTCCTGCGTCTCTGTGCATCTGTTTTGTTTGTGAAAGTTTTTCTTCTTCGTATGTGTGTTGTCGCAGCGCCGCCTCTCTGCAGACCTACACCACCATCTACTGAACCGGCATGCACACTACAGTGGATTAACTCGTCTCCGAGTGTCATCGTCTAAACGCAGAAGAATTCTAAAATGCAAAAGAAAAATCTTTGCGTCTTTAAGTCAGGAGTTTCCATGTAAACATAGCCTAAGAGTTGGATTAAGGTGCTCAGTATGTGACGAGTGGTGGTATTGGGACATTAATGGTAAATATGGGCTGTTAGCATGGCCGTCAATGGGACCTGGGACACTTTGCAGTCAGTCCCTAGTGGGCTCTCTCTGAACTGCAGCCTTTTTTCACTTTGATCGACACCAGGAGTTGATGCTTGCAGAATAAACAGGCCGTCCTCACTGACAAAATCCAAGAGCTTATATAAACCGTTCTTATATAACACCTTCCTCCCTTCTTTAAGGCCCTTACACACCAAATGTCACATGTACACCCATGCACTGAGGGCAGAGGATGTAAAGAGCAGACCTGTGAATACTTGCCCCGTCTGCCACAGAGAAGCTGCTCCACAGCAGTTTGTTGTTGAGCATCAAACCCACAGACTCATTTACTGCAGGTCTAACAGACTGAACCGCTGGTCCACTGCCTGAATGAGCTGCAGCACTGTGATGATGTAAACTGACTCTTTTTCTTTTTGCAGTTGTTGGCGTGTTGGCCAGCCGGAGGCCAAAATCCGAAACGCTACAAGAGAGACTGGGTCATCCCAACGAAGAAGCTCATCGAGAACAAAGTGTACAAGGGCGAGAAACCGATTGGACGGGTAAGAAGTTTTCCACAATCTGAGCTCGTGCAACAGTGACATCATCAACGTTTGGTGCTGGGAGAGAAAGTGTCGAACTACATCTCTACAGCAGTCATGAAAAGAAAGCAAAAAGCTTTGAACCATAAAAATCAGGAAATGTTCTGTTTGTCAAATGCTGCTTCTCATGGAGCAAATGTTAAATATTCACATAAATTAAGCTGGAGACTGTTTATTTTTATGAAACATTTATTTAGCCAGGTCAGCCTCATATTCAGGATGTTTTCTGAACAATAAAAGACAAATAATCATTTGATTGATTTAAATGATGAAGGAAAAGTATAAAAAAAATATTCAAGACAAACATGTAACTTATGTAGAGGTATGAAAATAATATTTGTCCTTTTTTTCAGGAAGCACATTTATGTAAAAAGAAATGCACATAACTGTTTTAAAGTAAAAATAGAAATAGTCCATTATCTAAACTGCATATCCAGGAGCATTTAAACAGAGAAGTACTTGAGGTTTGACAGTGTGGTGTTTTATTATTATTTATTATTAAAACTGTTTTCAAATATGGGTTTTGAGCACTTAATTCATTTTAGAGACCACATAAAATTCTGGGGGGTAATTTCAAAGAAATAAGAAAAACTTTCTCTAATTATTACCTAAGAACGATTAAATTTACAGACCTCTAAAGAAAAGTGTTACCATAAACTGTTTTTTATAATCCCTCAGACTTCATCCTCTCGTATCACCTGACTTATTTAAAGGAGAATTTAATCATTTGAAACCACACATTTCTCTGTGAGGAGATATTTCTGATGTTTTATCCACGATGAGTCAAAAAGAAAATAAAAACATGGTGGCTCTTGTTTGGTTTGATGCAGCAGGAGCAGAAAAATCCAAACTTTGAAATAAAGGGTGGTATGATTCATGTTCACGCAGTACTTTAACTTTATGAACGGTTTTGGTCCGGACTTGTTACACAGAGCCTGGAGACAGAGTAAATGTTGAAAACCATCGAAGTAAAAAAGATCCTGTTATGCTGTTGAAGGTGTTCGTGTCCCGGCCTGATTTCTGATGTCATGTTTTCAGGTGGTATATAAATCTCAGCTTTATGATCAGCCTATCACGGTTGCCTAATTTGATTCTGATTCTGTCCAGCTTTTACAATCTGTTAGCCTCGGGCACCAAGAGTGACATACCTGATACTGACATTAATGTTTATATTAACACGTGGTTGCCATGGCGGTGGTTGTTACTGAGGTTTGCTGTGAAGACCTCAGGAGCAGGTCATGACTTTATGCTAAAGAAAAGAGTTTACCACAGCAGGAAGTGGATCTACAGTCTTATGGAGCCACTTCAGTTTCCTCTCTTTCTGAGCCCTGACTGGACCAGGCTGGACCAGCCCACTGTCATGACTGCAGTAAGATGCCCCGCAATGACATGGCAGAAACATAGTGACTAACGCCACTCTAAGGAAAAGCCTACTTGGGTTGTTTTGTGAGGGAGGCTCCATCAAACGGATGTTTACGGTGCAGTTTGGACGATGGCTGATGATTGACTTGAACTAAGCAAAAAATTTCAGACATTTCAGAAGCTGCATCTGTTTGTGTTATCAGAATCAGCTTTATTGACCAAGTACGTTCACAGCATAGATGGAATTTGGTTTCAGCCGGTGGTGAAATAACACCATATATATATTTATTGTATTCAAACAAACAAAAAAACGCCTCTTCATTTAAGGTTAAATTAAAAATGCATTGTAACTTGCATTACTGACATTTGTACCAAGTAAAATATTACAGTTTTTATGGTAATGCCTTTCATTACCATGTTACAGTAAAAAGGAATGCATTACAGTAATCACATTACTTTTGTAACGCATTACTCCCTACACTGGAAGTGACAAACTGAATTCACTGATGATAGTTTTTTTGATAAGGTCCAAAGACCATGTGGTAAAATCCTTAAATGAGCATTATTCAATCAGGACACAAGATGGCTGACGTGCAAAAGAAAAAGTACAATATACCAGTGGACTGACACCAAAAATGAAGGATCAATTTTTTGATAAAAACAAAGACTGGTGTTTGAAAAACTTAAACTGTTAAATATAAAAAAAGGTAATACAAAGTTGAATTTCAGTGAAGTTGGGATGCTGTGTAAAATGTAAATGTAATCTCTATAAATTGATTTGCAAGTCCTGTTTGACCCCTGCTCAGCTGGATACACTGTGAAGATAAACTTAATGTTCAAACTGATAAACTTCGATCAACTCTGATGCCTGAAACATGTTTTACGCATGTGTATAAACATCCACAGACACATTTGTGAGCTGAGGACAATTGTTGAAGTTTTGTAGGTGGAATTCTTTAAACTTTAGTTTGGACTCCATTGCTGAATTTTGTTCCTCATGATGCGACAGACATTTTCATTAGGATGCAGGTCTGGAGTCCAGGTGATCCAGTCCAGTACCTGCACTCTTCTACACTGAGGCCGCGCTGATGTAACACAGAATGAGTCCTGACTTTGTCTTTCTGAAATGAGCAGGGACGAACCTTAAAAAAAAACATTGCATGGATGACAGCATGTTTCCAAAACCTGTATGTACCATTCAGCATTAAGAGTGCCTTAACAAATGTGCAGGTTACCTATGCCACGGGCACTAACACATCCCCATACCATCACAGATTCTGGATTTAGACCTCTTTAGCCCAGAGGACAACACATCCATGGTTTATAAAAACAATCTGAGATGTGGACTCAGACCACAGCAGACTTTCCCACTTTGCATCGGTCCATCCCAGAGGGGCTCGTGTGCTGTTTAATTTTGGTAGAGTTTTAAGTTCCCAAGACCATGTGATAATAAGACTCTTAAACTGTTGACTATTTGCTCTTACAGTCATTCACAAAGTGTTGAACCTCTGCCAAACTTTACCAAACCAAACCTTTAATACTCAGTGCTGTCACTCACCTGCGTCCATATACAGTCCTACTCACCATTATTGGCCCCCATGAAGTTTAAGTACACAATGTGACAGTGCAATTTCTTTACAAACCTCTCTAACTTTGCTCTGCATCACTTTATCAGACTCAAACTTGGCAGAAGTAATGTTCACATATTAAGGTTTGTAAATTATACTTCATTAGCTACTATGATCATTTTTAAGTGCCACCTCTTGAAGCCTACAAGGAAAAGAACACTCTACCAACAATTAGGCGTGGTGGAGGTTCCATAATGGTTTGGGGCTGCTTTGCTGCATCGGGTACTGGAGGCCTTGACCGTATCACAGGAATCATGAAATCAGAGAGCATAATGTCCTACCCAGTGTAAGAAAACTTGGTTTGAGTTGAAGATCGTGGGCCCTCCAGCAAGACAAAGACCCAAAGCACACATCCAAAAGCACACAGGAATGGTTGAAAAGGAAAAAAATGGCCTGTTTTAAAATGGCCAGCAATGAGTCCTGATCTCAGTCCGATTGAAAATCTTTGGTATGGCTGAAATCTGCCATTGGGGAAAAGAAACCTGCAAATGTTCAAGAACTTGAACAATCTGCATAGGAAGAGTGGGAGAAAATACCAGCTGAGAAGAGCAAGAAGCTTATAGATGGCTACAAGAAACATTTGGAGGCTGTCATCAGTGCCAAAGGGTGTGCAACAAAATACTGAAGAGGGGTGCCATTACTGCTGCACATGCTTTCTTTCAGTTCTCTCTTTGAAATTACAATATGTAACTTTTAAAAATGTTTTTTATTTGTTTAAGTATTTTGGACCTTCAATCAAAAGATCCTGATGACATAAATTTGGTACATTTCAATTTATTTCTGAATTTATTGTTAAAGTAATGAAAATAATGACGGGGTGCCAATAACACTGAGCAGGACTGTAGGCTGCTCACCTGTGTAATGTTCCAACAGGTCTTATTTCAATGTTTCTAGACTTTCCCAGTCTTTTGTTGCCTTGTCCCAGATTTTTTCGAACATACTTCCAGCAATAAACTTTATAACAAAAAGTTTGAACATGAACTATCTTTTATTTGTAGTGACTTAAGCTGAATAAAGGTAGAATCATGTGATGGACAGAGTGATGTAAGTTTTTTCATCATGAATAATGTTTCTGATGTTTTGATTGTTTTGATTATTCCCAGATCAGGTCGGACTATGACAAGGGAACGTCATTGTTCTACTTTCTGTCGGGTCCGGGTGCAACCGAAGAACCAATGAACGTCTTCATTGTGGACCAGAAGAGTGGACTGGTCTATGTCCAAGGAAAGCTGGATCGAGAGCAGAGGGAGATCTACATCGTGAGTATGAAACGTCACAAACTGCACAAATGGTGTAGCTTTACCAATCAGAATAAATCAGTGGGATTAAAGACAACATTAGAGCACAACCAGAAGACTGATTCAACTCCAAACCCTCAGCACAACGTGTTTGTTTTACACTACACCAAGTCATGTCTCAGTCAGCGGTAAGAAAACACCAAAACATTATCATAGTAAAGTAAAAAACAAACATGTAAAGTTAGTTAGTGCTCACAGTTTTTGATGTGTGACAACACCTATTTAGATGCTATAAAACTCATCTTTTTTTAATTCTCTTTATATTGAAATGTGTCATTGTATCACTTTTCAATGTATCTTGAAAATACATTCTTTTCCAACAAAAAGAACAATAACAAAAAAAGTTAAGTTGCATAAGTTATTACAAAATAGGTTATTTAACATTAGAGTGACCTTATTGGGGAAAAAAATGTCCTTAACACTTACAATGAGTTTACTTATATGAAACTATTATGCCAAATTCCACTTTAGGAGTTAATTAGTCATATAAATCCACTTGCCGTTTATCAACATATCTTTTTAGCAAGCAATAATATCAACCAAAAGATAGGGCCGAAAAAAAAGAAAAGAAATTAATCAATAAATAATAATAATAATAAAAAGAAACAGAAATAAGAATTAAAAAACACAATAATTAAATAACACATAATAACACATGCATATAAATTTAGGATAAAAATAATACTACAAATTTGTATCCCAAACAGTGATAAAAATTATACTTATCACAAAAATATTCATAATACTAACAATATCACATGAACTAGAAATACAAGTAGCACTAACAATCTGGAATCTGTAGCAGTGAACCAAGGGGATGTCAGCTTGTCTTTATCTATTAATGTGCAGCCTATTTGTTCTTACAAATTCTGTCCATTTTTGCCAAAGTCCTTTAAACTATAGAACTCATCTTAAAGTCTGTATTTCCATCAGGCATATATCTAAAAGTGAGACTTATTTGTAATTACTTAGGAACTCCTCATAGAATCTTTAAGTTTACAGCAGCAAAAAGCAATCGCGCCCATAATCTGCAGTACTTGCTTTATCACAAGATCCTTATTACAAAATATGTTGCAACACGCATCTTCAAGCACTAAAAGTCTCCTTAATTTTGGGACATTTCTACAGTTTACTCTTGTTTTGTGTCAGTAATGGTAAGCCATCAGTGTCTCCCCAGACCGTAAATCTGTTCTCCCTGTTTTTCTCTCTGTTGAGTATGAGTAGCTTCATGGTCTGATGGTTGTGTTCAGCCTCTCTCACTAAAGTCCAGACTCAGACACAGAAGCAGCGCTGATGGAAACCCACTGCGGTAAAATCATCAGCAGATGGACAGCGTGCTGACTCGTGACTCGCTGCCTGTAGCTGGTTCCCAGAATCACTGACTTAGGCCCCATCCACACAAAGACGAAACGCTTAACGTTTCCAAAACGATCGTCATAGAGACGAAGGCGTCTCAGAAAATGTGTGCGTCTATATGAATGCACTCAATACGCATGAAAACGCTGTAAAACACATGCCAGACCTCTAGGGGCGCTGTAACGATATGACGGAAACAAGCAGAAACAGATGTAAAAACAGTGGGCATGTGCACTTGCGGCAAAAGTTGTAAACAGAGATTGTGATAAAGTGATCATAAAGTGCTGTAATGTGTCCTCGATAATTGTTTGTTCAGCTCAGTGGTGATTGAGAAGAAGGAGATTTTGCTGCAACAGGGATAGTAGGGTCACTAGCTTCATCAGCACATATGCTACACCGTACGCCGCCATTGTTGTTGTTGTTGTTGCCGCGTGAGGCGCATGTGTGTCAATGACGATATGAAACTATGACGTAAGCGTATCAGGAAAGTTGCGGAGAGCCAGTAAACACGGAGCTGTGTATACGGCATTTCAAAATCTTTCCACTCTGGAACCTGGTTTCAAAAATGATCGTTTACAGACCCCCGAAACGCCGTCTTCATATGGATGATGCGCAGATTCAGCAAAAAATGTATGCGTTTAGACCTTGGTTTGGCTTCATGTGGATGGGGCCTTAGTTTCCTGCTTCATAAATTATCGCAGTGGCGATGGCATGTGGCTGTCAGCAGCAAAAGCGTCAAAAAAGTCAGTCTTGTCTAAGTCCCTTGAGATGTGGCATCTCTATTCAAGAGGGACCTCATGTTAAGCCAAAAACATCATTTCCTCTGTTCACATGGAAACACTCTGAATAGTGTTTTTAAAATCTTCACCTTGCCAGAACTTGTTTTCAGTTCCTTTAACAGCAGTTTACATGTGGGCAGAAGGCCAAAACAGGAAGAATGGTTTTTCAAGGATACTTGCCTATATGTGTCTTATTCAAGCAAAGACTAGGGATGGGCATTTATGTGATTTTATTGATACTAGGAGTGGGAGAAAAAAATCGATTCACATAAGTATCGCGATTTTTTTGTCTGCCAATTATTAAATCAATTTTTTTGTTCAAGATTCAACCCCCCGCCCCCCAGAACCCTTTAGGCACTAAAGTCGCAAAATTGCGACAAGCGACATTGCTGAATAAAACAGGCCATAGCTGTTACAATAGTGCTGAACAGTGTTTCTACTTTTCACCAGCAGATAGTGGACAGGTGACAGGTTTCTATTCAAAGTTTTGTGTATATTTATTTTAAACACACACACCGGACCGAGGGACCGAGGGACGCGAGTGTGGCTGTAGAGCGGAGCAGAGAGAGAGTAAGAGTACTCACAATGCTGAGAGTACTTTGTGAAGAACTGTCTGAATCTGAATCTGAGGAGTATTTACTCTCTGAGGATGATGGTCAGTCGTCCAGTGAGGACGAAACTGGCGGCATGTGTGCGCACAGCGGGAGCGCACCATTACAGTCCCCGAGCAGCACATACCGAGGCTGATGCTTTGCCTCTCCGTGGGTGAGCGCCGAGGAGGGGACGTGGTCTGGGGTGCAGGGAAGCTCAAAACACCGCGAAAAGTGACGGTGTTAGCGGGAATGAGAAAGACCGCGGAGCTCTGGGCAGACAGACGAGGGAGAAGCCGGGGGTAAAAAGCTTGATAGCAAAATTGAATATTATCTTGAAAAAACTCTGGTGCCTGAAGGGTTAATAATCCACTTTTAAAGTCAGTCCAGTCTTTTGAAGAGAGAGTATAAAATGCTGGTTAAAATATATTGCCGAATAAATCCTAAAAACAGACTCACATGTGATGTGTATTTTTCCTGTTATAGTCTGTAGGCATCATCATTGTTCATCTTTTTCACTGGGGTTAAAAAAACTTACTAAAGATGGAAAAAATCAGCAATATCATAGAGACACAATTTAAATTGAATCGGCACCTGAAAAATTGCAATAAATCAAATCGGGAGAAAAGTGAATCGTCCCAGCCCTAATCGAAACCAATGTTATTAATGATCCTGCTTATTGATTCAATTCTTTAACAATTCTCTTATTGATTCCTGCAGATTTTTCATGTGGGCAAATGTTGGCCTGCAGATTTTCAGTGTCAACAATGTCAAACACACGTCACAGCGTAGATAACTGCTTCTGCAAAGTGTTTCCACTCTCTTAAGGCTGTGCAATAGGAGCTTTTTGTATAGAATTAAGCCATTATTCTGATGCTTCTGAACCCTGTCAGTAGAAGAAATTGATAAGGGAACTGATAAGCAAAAAGGCTCATGATATCGACTCTTTGATGGAGCTGTTAACGATTCTCCACTGGAATAGGTTTTTGATTCCCATCCCTAGCAAAGGCACACACAAACGTGTCTCGGCTCAGTCTGGTGGTCTGTTTTTCAGGCTGTCACGTGTCAGTGTGTCCTTGGGCAGGACACTAAACTCCAGGTTACTGCTGCATCAGAAGCATGTAAAGGGAATGAAGGGCGTGAATGTGTTAGCTGAGGACAGCTCAAACACAAACTTTGATCATCAGTAAGTGAACATGAGTGTGAGCGACCTGTTTAGAAACAGCAGATCAACACTGGTGCGTTCAACCCAGAGCATTTTGTTGTGGCTCATTTTTAAGTGTGTGAAATCACTGTACCCACCAATCAGTGGGATTACATGCTATATCCACGTTAGCATAATTCACAGGGATCAGTGTGTGCTGTGCTTCCAAGACTCGTTTAAAGTGACACTGTGAATTATTCAGCTTTAGTTTGATCTTGAATCTGTCATGTACATAACATCATGTCTGCCAGCAGACACACCTGAGCTACAGCTGACACTTTGAGAGCTTTGATTTATAAGAACTATAACACACCTATGTAAAATCAAGCACCTTAAACCTTTGTCTCTGAGCTCTGACTGTGCCCTGCATAAAGACAAAAATCTGATCGGACACGCCCAAAGCGCCCTCATACTGTGCGTTAGATGCCACATAAATTTTCCTCTGATTGCTGAAGGGCCTTAATTGTCACATATTTCAGAGCAGACTTAAAGCAATCAGAATGACAGTCAGAGTATGAAGGGTGTGGATGTGAGAGCACAGGTGGGTGTGTCCTGTGGCATTAAAATGTTCTGAGTAATCATGAGACTAGAAGAGCAAGTCCATTTACCATTTACTTAACAACTCAAACAAAGTAAGGGAAATTAATTTGTTGATTGAGCAACTGAGCTCAAAGTGTTGGTTATCCCCGCCAAAAAAAACATTACAAAATGCCCTGCGATGCTCCTCTGTTGGTGTTCACTCTTGTGTTGAGCTTAAATTACTCCCAGGTGTGTGACTGGCATATGGACAGAAAAACAGGGGTGGGCAACTTTCATCACCAAGAGGGCTACATAAAAACATTTTTCCCAGCCTGAGGGCCACATTGTTACACATTTTTGGAAATTCTCCAGGGGAAAAAGGATGTTGGCGAAATATCATTAGAAAATTTAAATTAATCCTAAAATGAGCATACCAATATTCATATGTTACATGACAAATAAAAGTTTTTACACATAATTAAATGAACTTGAAAAAGAATTTAAGCAAATTTAGCCAAAATATATGAAATTAAAGCCCACAAAGCAATTTTCAAATCAATAAAATCATGAGTGTTCCAACATTTTTAACCTCTGGATCCCAAACCCGCCGGCGGGTTCAAAAACGCACTTATTTTAAAACGACTGGCATTTACAAACAGTTTGTCCTATTAAAAAGCCGTAAAAAGTGGCGTTTTTGTCAGATTCTCAAGTTTTTGAGGGTACCTGGATGTATCACACATGACGTCGGCAACATTCGAACAATGGCGGAAAAGACCGACAATTTTGCGCGACTGCCGTCAACATCGCATTTAAAAAATCTGCAGAAAAAAAAACGTTTGCTCTAGCTCGATTCTGTAAAAAACAAATAATTTTACACATCTTACAGCTTTTAACATGCCTTAAATGGTCAATATGTCCTGTATCTACTTCTAAAGAATTATTTGAATATTGCCTTCCATTTGCCTGCTGTCATTTCAGCCTGTGTCTGTTCATCACCAATCAGCATGCTCCATATGTCGGCTCTGTGTCTCCAGAGACTGTTTCAGGGCAGCAAGACCCCCCAAAACAGTTTCAAGGTGGTCCCTTGCAACAGTTTCAGGGGAGTCCTGTCGCCTTGTACATAGTTATTCACCGTTTTCATTGTTCTGAAAATAAATATTCAGAAAATCCGTCTGTTTTTCTTTATTGAATAGTTTCTTGCATTCTGGTTATGTTATATTGCTATGCGACATTGTTGAATTATATCTGGCTTCAGCCCCTAGTTCTCCTGAGCACATAGAGGTGTAGAACTTGATATTGCAGTGAAAAATGAGTCCACAGTGAGTAAAAATGTGACAGAAACAAAAACGGCCCAAAATTCCAATCAACTTATAAGGTCCCAGAATGTGTAGTTTCTGTAAAGGTAGAACCACACCACTTTTTTCCTGTGTTCCTTATGCTGGAGGGTACCTGAAAGTGTGTTGTATATACTCCCACCCTATTTTTAGAATTTTTTAAAATCAGAAAATCAGAAAAATTAAATTTTTGTTTCTCTTTTTTCTGATGATTTACAGCCTTTAAATTTTGTTACAATGCATGAAGACATAATTGAGTTATATCAGCTTATAGCCATGGTTGTCCTGAATCCATAGAGGTGCTGGACTTCACTTTACAGAGAAAAATGAGACCACAGTGAGTAAAAATATGACAGAAGCAGAAAACGCTCAGAAATGGCTTGGGATTCAGAGGGTTAAAGCTCAAGGATTTTACTGCAGCCATATTATGAATATAGTCTTGAGTAATACTTGATAAAATGTTCCAGTGCTTCATGAAAGAGATTTGGAGACACTTTAATAGCAAAGTGGGCTGTAAATAACTTACCAAAGCCAATAAAAATATCAGTCTTGATTATGTAGAATTATTCTGATTCGATATTTGAGTTTTCTTCGTATTTACAATTGCTGATTTGAAAGTGAATGGCGGTCCACATTTAGTGAGGCAGAGGGCCACACATGGCCCCTGGGCCGCCAGTTGCCCACCCCCGCGGTAAAACAATCCTGCCCACCAAATATTAAACAGAATCTGATGTGATGTGATTATAAATGTAATGTACTTTATTGTAGTTTATTGTATTTTAATCTTTTAGATTGCCTACTGACAACTGGCTGGGAACAATGTCTCCGTCACTGTTAATGCTGAAGTGCTTTTCAGCCAAAGGATTTAACAAATTATTAATCAAAATCAGTTCATTGATGATATATGTCTTTTCCTCAGAAAACACAGACTCTAGTCTTCCTGCTGTAGCAGGCAACACCAAATGGTTGACCTCAGTCGAGATCTGGACTGTTGATGGTTCTGTCTGGACCCATGACCAAATCTCTGATAAATTCACAAGATAGATTTTATTTGAGCATTTAATTTTTTCCGACAGTCGCGGATATACAGCGGGCGCTGCTACTCCAGCTAACACTAGAACCACTACTGTGGTCTGAACACAAGCCTGTCATGAGTGCTCCTAAATATTTGTGCTGTTTGTTTTCTTAAGCTTATAAGTTTGTTTAATGAAGCACTAAAGAGGAGCGAGATATGATGATTCATTCAGTGGAGGTGATTTACTCCCCGCTATCCTGTTTGCAGCACGAGCTGCAGCAGCCACAAACAGCAGCAAACAAGAGGCAGAGACGGATAAGCTGTGTGTGCAAAAACATGAGACCTTTGTCACCTGCAGGGTTTAAATCAGGCATGTCCAAAGTCCGGCCCAGGGGCCATTTGCGGCCCGTGTTCAAATTTTCACTAGCCCGCAGTCTCTGTTATAAAGCGGCCCACTTGCACCGTTGACTGCTGTATAAAATACTCGTGTACAAAAAGCCTATTTTAAATTTCACCCGAAGATGGCAGTAGTGCTGTGGCCACATTCTTGTGGCACTTGACACTTGACCTATTGTCATCATTTCAGCCCATCCCATTTCAAACATGTTTCAAATGTTTAGTCAGTGCTCTGTACGCACTTGTTTTTCCTAAAAAAGAGCTTCCTTTATTACCTCCGCCAAGGAGGTTATGTTTTTGGGAGAGTTTGTTTGTCTGTCTGTTCGTCTGTCTGTGAACAAAATAACTCAGAAAGTTATGGATGGATTTTGATGAAATTTTCAGGAAATGTTCAGCATGGGAAAAGGAAGAACTGATTCAATTTTGGTGTTTATCCGGATCACCGTCAGGATCCGCCATGACGAAAAATGTGATTTTTTTTTAATAACTACTGAACTAAAATAGAAATCATTATGAATCCAATTGCTCATGGTATGTTTTCATGGTCTAGGAATCTAAATATTTCGATGAAATAAAAGTAGGACTAATATTTTTGGTGAAAATCACAATATGGGTGAGAACTGTGGCGCTGGTGGAGGTCTGCGCTCTCCAAGTGCTTTTCTAGTTTAGCATTTCTTGAAGATGTTGACTTTTTTACTTGATGTGTAGGCCTCCAATTCTTGGCTGTGACCTCTTTAATTTAACACTCGGTCTACCAGAATTCTGACACTACTGGAACTACCATGGCAGTCATTTTGACTGCTCAGACATTTTTTGAAATAAGATGGATAATAAATAAAAAAATCAAATAATAATTTGATGAAAAGTGTTAAAAATGCACCATGACACAAAATAAAAATTAAAATGAATGAGATTTTTATTTATGGACACCAACATAACTTCTGAACTTACACATGCAAACTTGGACTGAATTCCTTTTCTTTTTCAAATACAATCAAATTCCTTCCGTCTTCAAAATAGGTTGGTGTCATCATAAGACACTGTGACTGTAACAGAGAACTGATTAACCATCATAAATGCTCTTGTGTTTGGCACAGTAGTTGCTGCTAATATTTTGGGATGTTGCCCTGTCAGCTAAACGGTAAAGCCTTAAAAGTTTTATTTCCTGGAATACTCCTCTTATCAGATCATTTCCAATTCATGGCACACTTGATAGACCAAAAAGATATATATTTATAAGAAAACCATACTATAATGTAAACTAGAAAGGCACGCAGAGAGCGCAGACCTCTGCCAACCAGCTCAGCTCAGTGGCTTTTCTGCTCTGATTGGACAGCTGAGTGTCCACTCATATCTCTCCATGTGGAGAATGCTGTGTTCCATTTACATCGGAAGGGGGGAGAGGGGATTGTTATCACCATTTCAGTTACCAACTTGGAAAAACGTGCCAATCTACAGGCTATTGTTAGCCATTATGTTAGCAGAAGTCCTCCTGGCATTGCAAGGGAAGCTGGGAAATGTAGTGTGGCATAGCCTTGAAACACATTCATGTCAGTTTGCAAATAAAGTACAGTTTCCATGATGATGTAAATGAATGGGATTTGCCATTATAAACTTCAGTGTTCTGTGTCATCAACCTGGATCTGATCAGCACCTGGTAAATTTTTTAATGTAAATCTATTTAGTAGTTGCATAATCTTGCTAACAGACAAACAGACAGACCCCAGCGAAAACATTACCTCATTGGTTGAGGTCATTATTTCGAAGGCCACGTGTAGCACCTTTGCAGGCCACCAGTGGGTCCTGGACCACAGGTTGTTAACCACTGGTCTATATATAGACTAAGAAGCTCTCAACAACACATAAAACTAATACAAGCTTACATTACAGTATGAGAGTAAGGATTCCTACTGTAGACTTCATACCTTGAAAATTAGCAGATGTCAGTAAATGTTTAATTTGATGTTTCCAGTCATCTTTTTTTTTCTGAGTCACTCCCTGAGCTAGATGAACCTTCTTCCAAGCACCAAGAGACATTACTCTCTGAACCTGCTCTGGTTCTTCCTTGTCAAGGCTGTGAAGCAAGAGTAAAGCCTCCTTATTTGTAATTCGCCTTATCACTTTTGCCTTTCTTGTTAGCTAGATTTTAGCATCACTATAAATTTTTCAGAAGGAAAACCACCCAGTAGCTTCAAAGAGTATAAAAAACAAACAAACAATCAATAGAGCAGAAGAAAGAGCTGCTAAATATAACAAGTGAAAAATCGTACCCCTTTTAAATTGCATGCAGTCAAAATGACTGCCAATGGTAGTTCTAGTGTTAAGAGAATAAATGGTTATTGGCTCCATTTGAACTTTTTATTTTATTTTAGGTTTTTCTTTTTTGAATCTGAAATTAAAGGCTTTAAATGAATCTGTCTAGAACTATTTTAATTGTGGTAAAAAGCTAGCTGTGCACTCAGTAAAACATACTTTTCATTAAAATTGACAATAAATGTTGAAACCATGAAAATATAGACATAGGGGAAGGCTATGAGACACAAACTGGACTTTGGTTTGGACCTTTTATTCTACTAATTGGACCTTGGTGACTTTTAATTGAATACCCCGGGGCGAGAGGGTTGTTTTACCTCTCCCAGTGGAGTGGTGTTCGATGTCCAAGTGGGATAGCATTCAGTGCTTCCTGGTTTCAAGGTCAAAAGTACAGTGACACAACACTAAGACTGAGGAGGACCCAATCAAAATCTCCAAAAGCATTTGATACAGTCAAAGGTTCTGTACACAAAGTGAAAAACAGAACAGGCAGAGGTATCTATCAAAAGGCAAAAAGGCAAAGTCATAAAAATACTTTAGAGATCTGTACACAGACGAAGACTCGAGGTGAAACAACTTCCTGGCAAAGAACCAGAATAAAAACACACACAAGGTAATCAGAGAAGGACGGGCAGAAAACAAAACCTGACACGAGAAACAAGGGTGAGACTTTCAAAGTAAAACAGGAATGACAAGGCATGACACATGATAAGGAAAACAGAGACAGGTTAACTAAACCTGAGGGTGTGAAACTTCCAGTCAATGCAGGTTTAAATAAGGTTTCATTTTTCAAATTTCATATGTATTTACTTGGAAGGATTTTATATGGTAATCAATATTTTTATCTATATGCCTTGTAAAATAAAACAGCTGAGTTCCCATTAAACAAATAAACATCAGGCGTAGCAGCATGTTTTGCTCCAGGTTAACGCCAGGTCTGATTTATAAGGCACAGCCTATAATACAGTTAAACACACATGCAAATGATGAGCTAATAACTGACAGCAAACACTTAAATTGTGATTAATTCAGAAAGAAACATGATCAGACTGTAGCTCATCAGTCCATGTGGTTTATTTATGTCTCAGGTTTGCTTCTCCTCCCTCTGTGTGTCAACAAACGCATGTTGGCGTATGAGAGTGCAGTTACACTCAACAACCATAGAGGTCACTAGAGAGCAGAAAGCTGGACCCCTATGCTGCGTTCCAGCCAACCCAAAACTCATGTTTTTCCCACCTGTAACTTGTGAAAGTTCACTGGAACGGCTGTCGAACTCGTAACTTCCAGCCCGTGAACTCGTACCAGATCGATGTACTCCAAGTTACGACTTATGACATCACATCACTGAGTGAACAATATGGCAGCCTTTAAATCATGACAAACACTGGCCGTTTTCGAATTTGCCTCCTATACTAGCAGTGCACATTGATCCAATCAAAATGTAGTATGTAGTATACAGTATGCAAACAAAAGCGACGTTACAGTATGCAGAAAATACCCGGATGATGAACTGATTCAGGAAAAAATTCACAGTATGCATCGGACCAGCCTGCTTCACCTACTGTTACCCACAATGCAAAGCGGCTGAAGTGAAGCTTCAACAACCGGAGCAGCACACGAGAAAAAATATATGAGCTACTGTTTGTTATCTTTACCTGTTCAACACGTAATAGGGGTGGGAAATACTGTGAATTTTGGTACCAATCCGATACTAAGTAAATACAAGGCTAGTATCGCCAATACCGATACTTTTTCCATGAAATGTAACGATAAATGAATAATTTTGTAATTTTGCCTTGAGTTGGTTGATTATGATTTTGATAAAACACAGCACAAAGATTTAAGGCAATAAAAATGCTTTTTATTAATGAACCACAACAATAGAACAAAATTTTAAGTGGCCCTAATGAGCAGTCGTACGACATCACATAAAATTATATAAATTAATTCCTCTCCGAAATAATACCTATTCTCCACCACTGACTGTTTCATATAAAATGCTGCTTCAGGCAATATCTGCAGATTAATAACTGAAATGTCAACATGTACTCATGGTTTGTTTGTTTTGTACAATTAAAATAAAGTTTGGGAAATAGATCAGCTGTGGCCTACTTCTGCTTTGCTCAAACTGGAAACCAGCGCAGCTACAAAATAAACCTACAGAACAGTCAGACTATAGACTACATTCAAGTGTAGAAGGCAGTATGCAGTGCCTACTACAAACTATTTTATTCTTTACCTCCAGCCTGTCCTCCTAAATCCCTCCTGTCTGTTCCTTGACAAAAATGTATTGATGCATGGCACATGAACAGTGGGACAGTTTGAGATCCAGCAGAAATTTTGATGGTTTGGTTATAGTCTGATAAATATATAACCAAAACCAAAAAGGGCTACCGATAAGTGTATTTCCAACAATATGAATGTATAAGGTCATGTTATTTATTCAAGGTTTTATTGTATTTGTTCTTGTTTAATTCTTGGTCTTCAATGGCTGCTGCCTTTCAATATACAAATAATACATTGGATAATAAATAAAATCACCAAAACAGGTATGTCTCGGCATTAAATATAAGCTTTTTTTAGTTATAAAGTTATATACTATAATTTTTTTTTTATTTTAAGAACCATGCTATATAGCTGCTATAAAGCTTTTTACTGTCTTCGATTATGTTTAAGCTTAAAAATAAAGAAAATCAGGTTTGTTTTTTTCTGAGAACTAAACATAAAGTTTTGTTTGCCATAGACCTGATGGCCTCAGTGTTGATTTAATGCATCTGCAGACGCGTAACACTTACTGCTGCGTCAGCGCCGTGTAAATGAGTTTTAAGGGTGTGGATGTTAGTTAATACTGATTGACAGCTGACATGGAAACTCCAAACATCAGGAAGTGAATGTGAGTGTGATAAAGTAGATTATCAGTTCAAGTGAATTGACAATTTTTACAAACTTTTTTACACGTCCTTATCTTTGATCACTAAAAAGCATTTAGATTTTGGCATTTCTTAAAAAACTGTTTGGCTCCCTTGTGCTTTGGCAGCTGCTGGCACCAAGTACCTAATCCATTACCTGCATTGCATCTGTTACAACAGAAATACCCGTTTCAAAGCATAAGTACTCTGCACTGTAATTTAATTCCGCGTCTTGTGGTTGAAACTAGCACACTGGCATGTTTACGTGAAGACTAACTGTCTCCCAAAGTGAATTCAAAACACTGCTCTGAGTTATCTACGACCTGGGAAACCTTTGAGAAAACAGTTTGGAGATAATTGTGTGATTGTTTTGATTTCTCTTCAACAGCTCACAGGAGTCGCACGGTTCCATAACGGCAGCGTGGCTGAGGGCAAAATAGACCTGCAGTTTGAGGTGGAGGACGAGAATGACAACGCACCTGTTTTCCCCCCGCTGCCTCCAGCGACCATCAATGAGTCCAGCCCGGCAGGTAAGATATGGCAACAAACACATGGCACCAACTGTGAACTTAAAGATGCTCTGGTGTCTGGCATGAGGAAATGCTCTGACCTATTTATCCAAATTTAGCCCAGGTTCATGCATCAACCTTCAGACAGAGGTGACTGTGTTGTTCCTTTGTGCCTATAGTCAAGACACTTTTTCTGTCCGCTCATCTCACACCTGGAGCTCAGTTCTCGAACACGAACTCCCAACCCTGACCTCTATTACCAAACAGCTTAAAGCTTGGCTACTGAAAAACCAACACTGTTGCTATAACCAGGCCTAAACTTGTGTATTTGTCCCATGTATCTATTTTGTCAACGGCTCCATCTCCAATTTTTACTGAACAATGTGCAATGCAACTAGCACTTTATATTCCTAGGTACTCTAGGCATCAGAAATTACCATCAATGGTATTAGATTACTATAATATGCAATCAAGCATTAGGCAATAAAATTAGCACTTTATATTTTTTGGGCAATTTGCAATACAATAATGCACTTTACACTTTAGCACTCTGCTCTTTAACCAGCCCCTTGGCCTAAATGTTTTTTGATGATCAACTATGTTTGCTTTGTTTTGTTTTGTCTTGTTTTGTTTTTATTTTGTATAAATGTTTTGTACAACATCAACCTGCCAATGGGACAAGAGATGGAAATTAGCCACATGGCTATAATCTCACATGTGTACATTTATATGTTCATTAAGATGTACTGTCCCATTTCCTTCTTTAAAAATAAACAAAACTACAAATCTAGCAGTGGCGGCTGCTGGTCGGTCAGGGAGGGGAAGCTCATTTTTTTCCAGCCTACATCATAAATTTGTTTATTTATTTAAATGTAAATTCTACCCTCCGTTCCTTTTCAAGAAAATGATCTGTGACCCTGTCGTACCAACTAGATGTTTTTTCCAGGGATGTTACCAGAGCTCTCTCAATGGCCAGCAGAGCTAGACTGCTTAAACAGTCTTGGCCCATTGTGTTGTGGGTGTAAGACTTGAGCCTCTTTAAACAGGAGAAGCTCCTCTCCAGAACAACTGAATGTAAAACTTAGAAGATGCTCCGGTGGAGGGTTATACTTCAAGATCTCTGATTGGCTCATTTCACTGTCAATCAAAAAGGGATTCGGCCTCAGACAGATCATCCAATCATCACGCAGAAGCCGAGCGTCCAGACATACACACACATCAAAAACTACCGCTACGTAACTAGAAAGAGATACATTACCTCGTCGCTTTGCATCCTGTAAGTTGTTGAAAAAAGAAGTTGTGAAGCAATGCAGAGTTCTGAGGAAGGTCCGAGCTGCATTCATTAGCATCACAACAAACACGCTTTGGCTTGGGTCACGTCTTTTGGTGCGTTCAAGTTATAGTCAGAAGTAGGAATTTCCTCCTGGGAACTCGGTGAAAATTTCCGAGGAGATGAAATATTTAAAAAACAGATTGTAAGAACAAACATAAAACAGCACTGTATTTCTGTTGCTGGGGTTAATATTTGGAACAAGTTGGACCCAGAGCAAAAAGACTATTTATCATTATTTCAATTCAAAAAGAAAACCAAGCAAAACATTTTAAATTCCTATGTTGAGAATGACCAATGACTGTTAAAAAAAAAAAAAAAAGGTTGAAAAGTCTTTGCATCCAGTATATTTTGTTTTGTGTCTTGTATTAAAGCATTGTGATGAATATCGGTTTAAAAAAGAATTGGCAGTTTCTGTTAAAACTGTGATGTATGGACTGTTAGCCATCTATATGTTTTAAAAACTGTGTAACTTGTGTTGGGGGCGGGTAAAATAAGCTTCAGCTTCAGCCTGCTCTTTTTCAGACTACCATGTTGTTTTGTTGCTGTTTCTCGCTCAGTTAACAAGATTGTCTGAATAAACTTAAATAAACTTGAAACTTGAAAAAACTTGAAACTTGAAACCATGCCACCCCCGAGTTGACAATGGAAGATGGATGCCCCCAGTGTGAACAGTTATTTAGCTCCTGTAATAATCCATTTATTTGCACTTCTGACTGGGGTGTGTGGCTCTAGATCAGCTGTATACATAGTATTGTTAGACTTATATTTACAAAAATGCTGCCATAGTGATAACCACATTCTTCATGTGATATTTGTGAACAACAACGCAGGGCGTAGCAGAGTAGCAGAGTCTTTATGTCACTTTATGTCAATAGATTCTCCTCACAGCACCTTTAAAGGTGTTTTTTTTTTTTTCAACATAAATCAGAGTTAATATTCTGCCCTCAAACAGTAAAGCTCTGCTATTAACATTTTTTTTTTTACAGGTCAGAGTTAAAAGAGTGGAATTACAGCTAATACTCAGGTGACTTTTAATGTCAGTTTAAATATATAAAGAAAGAACCTTGGCCAGCTGTATGCTTTCACATGTCATTTTATCAGTTTGTCAATCAGCCTTGTTTGTAAAGCGCCAAATTAAAACAAGTGTTAAGTCGAAACACTTTACAATGGAGCAGGCTGAAGACAAACTCCTCATTTTATGTAATCTCTCGTCATGGCAGCAAGAAATCAAACGTTAACCAAACAAAACGATTGTGTTCAAAGCTTAAATATGACAGATCAAGCAGTGTTAATTAGCATAAGCAGATCAGAGAGAGAACACAAGACAAACAGCGTTACAGTGTAAACAGAAAGTGATGATCCCACCAGGAAGTCAACATTACTGTCTTACAATAACATTCTCACAGATACTAAAACAGGCTGTCCAGTGTGTTTTACTCACGCAAAAAGAATAGAGCCAAGGATTTGTGCAGGGAAAGAAGTCATGACCAGCTTAAAGCCCAGATATGTTCAATGCACAGTTTTAAAAAAATCTTTCATAGACATAAACCTGTCTGATTGTGCCGGTCTTAACTGGAGACTTTGATAATTAATGAGGTTTTTCTTTACAAGGAAGTGTCTGACCTGACTTTCTGATTATTAGTGTGGCACAATTAAAGCACAGGAAGTGATGCACCTGTGATATCAAGGTACACAAACCATCACCTTTGCACCCTGCACTTTTGGCTTTTATTTATTTATGAATATAAATATAACGGTTTTTCCACCTCTGTGGAAAAATGTGATTCTTATTATCTGTGACTTTTAGAGACAGAGCACTTTTAACGCCAAGGGAAATACTTAAAGCTCAGATAATGAGTGATTTATTGTCAATCTTTGAGAATAATTAATGTTGACAATATGATTTAACATTAATGCATTCCTGTGTATTAAAAACTTGGATTTCAGTAGGGTCATCCAAGTACCTCCTGTAAGACTTTTCCTTTCTGTTTTCCATCCAGGGACTTTAATCACCAGGGTTTTAGCCACCGACGCAGACAAAGAAAATACTTCCCACTCAGACATATCCTACAGGCTTGTGAAACAGGAGCCCTCAGACGGCACCGGCCTCTTTTACATCAACAGGAACACCGGAAACCTCTTCGTAAAAGAAAACTTGTTGGACAGAGAGGTCAGAAGAAAAAAAGAATCAGATGAGCTTAAAGGAACAACAGAATAGTTTCACCTCTTATTGACTTGTTTCTTTTGTTACAGAAACAAAACTCCTACAAATTAACCATTACAGCGAGTGATTTGGGCGGGAAACCCGGAGGCCTCACGAGCACTGGGACTATGGATATCATCGTGGGGGACATCAACGATAACAAACCCAGCCTGGAAAAAGACGAGGTATCATTATTATTTTCATCATTAAAAATGTTAGAATGTAAATGAAGTACTGAGTCCTAGAACACAGACTGAATTACTATTTAATTAGGGATGTGTACCGTGGACCGGCACTTTCATGTACCGGTCCACAACAGGGTCGATACCCGAACACCGTTAAGAATCTGGAAAAACGGTACCATTATCGATACATAAACGTCTCTTCAACTGTCACATAATTATGACACTACCGCCGTCCGGCTCAAGCATGTCGGTGAGGGCTAAGCGCTCAAAGGTTTGAGCTCACTTTAACAAAGTTAATGAAAACTGGGCCTGATGCAATCTTTGTCAGAGAGAAGTTGAGTCCAAGGGGGGAAATACTAGCAACATCACCAAACACTTGGAGCGCATGCATAGTATAAAGCTAAAGGAGTGCAGGCTGTTTGATTGCTATAGCAACACGAGTAGAGTTAGCAGCCCAGCTAACACTAAAGACTGCAGCACTGACAGAGACAGAGACTCTATTATCCTCCCCTTTGGTAAAGACCCTGCAGAAAACAAAACAGTCACACGGAGTTAAACTCTTGATGAAGCGCCGCTGCACTCAGCCGTATAACTTGGATGAAAAGCCGACGGCACAGCTCTCCTCAGATGATTCAGAGCTATAAATGCCCGCTCGGAGTGGAAACTCTTTGTTTACTGAGGTCAAGAGAGCACCGGATGTGACTGACGGTCAAGCTGCGCTCACAGCGCCCTCTGTTGGATGAAACGGTCCACTGCTCCAGGTGCCCTGATGTGCTGCTACACTCAATATTTTACATTTGAATATTTATTTACTATTCAGTTACAGATATTCATCCTCATATTCAAACGGTTATACGACTATCTAATATAAAGTGACAGCCCTAGTAGTCATCATTACAGCATTGATTTTAGCCCCACTGATATATGGGTCTGTCTGTACATGCAGTCTGTTGTGTGGCATGAAGGGGTTTATGCCATCTCCTTAGCTTTCTTTTTGCCTCTGAGAAGTGCATTACTTCTATTCTGTTGAAGCTTTATTATTACCTTGCAGTAATAAAAAAGGCTGAATCTTTTAATATCTTGTAAAGTCTTTATTTTTTACACAAAATTATGTGTTGTAGTATCGATAACAGTATCGATAAGTATTGATACCGATAAGGAGTATCAGTATCTGTATCGGTATCGATGAAATCATAATGATATACATCCCTACTATTTATGCTAGCTAATGTTATTTTTTTCATGAGTTTTTGGTAAAATGGCCGAATCAGCAACAACAATAATAATATTAACAACAAAAATGATTGTTGTAATGAAAGTTGTTTTCAAGTGCTTAAATGGACCAGCTCCACAAGTGATGTCTCAGAACTTTACAAAGACAGACAGCTGTAGGACAATAACAAGGAACATAATGAAACAAAACTGTAAAATCCAAAGGTGCAGGACAACGTTTGGGCAGTCATCCCTCTCAGTGCAGGCATACACCTCTGGGATTCCTTACCATCTGAAATTAAATCACAAACAGAACTTAAAAAGTTCAGTGCAAAAGTTAAACAGCAGCAGAAATGTGAACCATAACTCCTCACAAGTAATTATCAGAATACTATTTTAATAATCTTTAATGTTAAATGTAACTTGTGTTTTAGCCTCTAATTTACTACAACTGTGTCTATTTATTCATGGTACTTATTGACTATATTCACCGTATTACTGTTTTTGTATAACTGTATCTTTATTCTGTATATTTTATTGTACTCTAAATCCTGACCAGGGAAAAAGACTGCAAATTAGCTGAAACTACATGTCTTATATTCACATTTTCCCATTTTCTGTGGTAATGTTGTATGTATCATCCCTGTAAAATAAACATTAAATAAATAAATAGTGATAATTATTTTTAGTTATAGTCCCCTTTCTCAGCACAAAGAAAAATAACTTGAAGATGGAGAAAGAGTCGATGTCTCATGGGAGGGAGTTCCAGAGGCAGCTGAAGGCTGTAAAGCTCGCTGTGGAGAAGCGGTGAATGAAAGAAGACCTGGGGGAGCGGGAGGATGTGTTGGTATGTGGAAGTTCAGCGAATGTTATAGAGGAGAAAGGTTGTGGATGGTCTTGAAGATGAAGAGCAAGATCTTGAAGAATGGGAGTGGTGTGATTAATAGCACTGGTTTGGGTGAACATGCAAGCCTCTGATTTTGGACAAGTTAAACATTATGGAGAGATTTTTGAGGGAGGCCAAAAGGAAGTCAGCTGCAGTAATCGATCCAGGATTTGACCAAAGAGTGAACAAGAACAGCTGTGGTGTCGGGTTTGAAGGAGGGATGAAGGTGGCTGAAGCTGGATGTATACAGATTGTTATGAATATGAGCTTGGAAATGTACACTATATTTCCAAAAGTATTCTCTCACCTGTCTTGACTCACATATGAACTTAAGTAAATGGTAAATGGTAAATGAACTTGAGCTTATATAGCGCTTTTCTAGTCTTGGACTACTCAAAGCTGCTTTACACCGCAGGTCACACCTACCCATTCACACCCATTCGCTCTCACATTCACTCACTGATGGTTCAGGATTTCTATGTTAGTTATCCATCAGTATCTCTAACACATTCACGCCCTTTCATGCCATCCCATTCCTAATCCATAGGGTTCAATCTGACGTGGGTCTGCTATAACAGCTTCAACTCTTCTGAAGGCTGTCCACAAGGTTTAGGAGTGTTTATGGGAATTTTTGGCCATTCTTCCAGAAGAGCATTTGTGAGCTCACACACATGTTGGACCAGAAGGCCTGGCTCTCAGTCTCTGCTCTAATTCATCCCAAAGGTGTTCTATGGGGTTGAGGTCAGGACTCTGTGCAGGTCAGTCAAGTTGATCCACAGCAGACTCTGTCCTCCATGTCTTTATGGACCTGCTTTGTGCTCTGGTGCACAGTCATGTTGGAAGAGGAAGGGGCCAGCTCCAAACTGTTCCCACAAAGTTGGAGCATGGAATTGTCCAAAATGTCTTGGTGTGCTGAAGCATTCAGAGTTCCTTTGACTGGAACTAAGGGGCCAAGCCCAGCTCCTGAAAAACACCCCCACACCATAATCCCCCCTCCACCAAACTTTACACTTGGCACAATGCAGTCCCACAAGTATGGTTCTCCTGGCAACCTCCAAACCCAGACTGGTCCATCAGATTGTCAGATGGAGAAGCGTGATTGGTCACTCCAGAGAACGCGTCTCCACTGCTCTAGAGTCCAGTGGCGGTGTGCTTTACACCACTGCATCCACGCTTTGCATTGCACTTGGTGATGTGAGGCTTGGATGCAGCTGCTCGGCCATGGAAACCCATCCATGAAGCTCTCTGCACTGTTCTTGAGCTAATCTGAAGGCCACATGAAGTTTGGAGGAAGTTTGGTTCCAGGAAGTTGAAAGTAAACCAGGATTTAATTTCCTAAGGACAATCTAGGAAGGAGGTGACAGAAGGTTGAGTTTGGTTTGATGTAAAGGTAGAGCTGTGTGTCATCTGCCTAACAATGAAAATTGAAGTTCAAGACTTCCGGTTTGGATAATGGCGGAGTAGGTCGCAAGCCGGGAGAGCTCTGAAAACATCTTGCTCTAAATCCTTACATACGGGATACTTCAGTTCAAAAAACTGACTGTGCGATTTGTGACACTTTGCTGCAACATGGGGAAATCCTCAAGAAAGCAAAATCAAAACTCCGACGAAAACTTCAATGATGAGGACCAACACGAGGCAATGCTAGCGGCAGGAGGTGCTAAACAGGAGGCTAACAACACACCGCTCACACTTGCAGACATGGAGAGACTTCTAAGCTCGATGGAGGCACGCATTGTTGAAAAGCTATCTGCCCAGCTCTCTGCTGATCGGGCCACCATCGACCGGCATGACCTAACTATTCAACAAATGGAGATATCTCTCAACGACATGGAAACTAGACTTTCCACGCTGAGTCCTCCTGTGCAGCCCTCACCAGAGAAAAACGAGGCCCTTAAACTTAAGGTTGACGACTTGGAAAATAGATCGAGGCGAAACAACATCCGCGTGATTGGCTTACCTGAAGGAACTGAGGGCCAACAGCCAACATCGTTCATGGAAACATTCCTCGTGGAGCTGTTCGGTGCAGATGCCTTCCTGACCACCCCAACCGTTGATAGAGCTCACCGAGTCGCCATGCCGAGGAAAAAACAAGACGAACCTCCGCGACCATTTATCGCTCGGATCCACCATTACCAGACGAAGGAGCGGGTCCTCAGGCTAGCGAGAGAGGCCGGATCCTTAACCTTCCGAGGCTCCAGGATCTACATCTACCCCGACTACAGTGTTGAAGTGTCCAAGAAGAGAGCGGCGTTCTCCTCCATTAAACCAGCGCTCCGGAACGCCGGCTTCGAGTACAGGATGTTCTTCCCAGCTAAGCTACAGATCCTCGACAAGAACGGGCGTGAAAAGATCTTCGTGATCGCCCCAAGAGGTCTCCTCCTTCCTCCAGCAAAGCCGACCGCCCTCTCCAACATAATTCGCCCTCTTTAAACATAATCCCACAGGTTATGCGGGACAGTGGTGAGTGACTGTAAACTGTTGTTATATGGCGGCGATTAAAAGCAATAAGCTCCAGATTTCTACCTCAAATGGACCGCTTTTCATTTAATTATTGCACCTTGTTTAACCCAGAGACAGTATTTAAAAATGGGAGACACTGCCATCATTTTTGTTTATTGTATTTTAATTTTGCCTCTTCCCTTACTTTTACTGTGTTGTTTATATTTACCTGGATCACTCTGGCACGTGAGTGCGCGGTCCCGCGTGCCTGCTCGCCCCCGTGAGAACAACAGACTCAGCAGTTTATCCATCATGTTTCTCCCTCAGCGGTTGGACGGGTGACCACTCCTCCACTCCCCCCTTAAGTTGTTGAACTCTTTTCTTACTTAAAGTGCCTTTGCACAGTTTGATTTATACTTGTACTCTTTCTTTTTCCTTATGGAAGTTCAGAAGTTCCTTTCTTATTCTTGTTAAACAGAGCTCAAAGTGAGTTAGACGCGTAATGTTATTAGATGAGAAGAGTAAAGTTAAAACCTCTCTCTCTCTCAGATGGAGGTTTTCCAGTTGTTATCTTTTTTTTGTTTTTTTTTTCTTGTTCCCCCCTCACCTTTCACTACTTCTTTCGCTGGATTGATTAGGGATGCCTTCACTACTAAGTAAAGTAGACCAGACGGTCCATTTTGTATCACTAAATGCTAAGGGGTAAATGAAGGGGTTAAAAGGCAGAAAATTCTATCTTACCTACAGCACCTTCACACAGATATAGCTTTCCTACAAGAAACACACCTTAAAAACAGTCATATTAATTGTCTTAAGAAGAGTTGGGTTGGCCAAATATTCCACTCACGATTCAACGCCAAAGCCAGGGGACTGCAATCCTCATTCGCCAAAATATTCCTTTTCAGATGAAAGAGGTTATCACAGATACTAATGGGAGATTTGTGATAGTATCTGGTCTGCTCTTTTGCCAGCTTGGTCATTATGGTTAATATCTACGCCCAAATTTTGATGACTATAACTTCTTTAATAAACTTTTCTATGATACCTTGCGATAGTAACTATAACTTAATAATTGGGGGCGACTTTTAATTGTGTCCTGAATACATCATTAGACAGGTCATCAACGCCAATCTGTCACGAAATCGCCAGATTGATCAAGGATTTTATGATTAAGAACGGTGTTTCTGATATTTGGAGATTCATAAATGGCAGTAAAAGGCTTTCATTCTTCTCTAACACTCATCATACATATACCCGCATTGATTACTTTCTTCTTGATAACAGAATAATTGGAAATGTTAGCTCTTGTTCATACCATAGCATCACTGTTTCAGATCATGGAGCTGTTTCTTTTCATATAGCTTTACCTAAATGCTTTTGTCCTCTCGCTACTGGAGGCTAAATCCTCCTTTTAGCAGATGAAAAATTTTTGAATCATATCTCCACCCAAATTGATTTTTTTTAAACACTAACACCTCCCCAGAAATCTCCCACTCCACTCTCTGGGAAACTCTTAAATGTTATCTTAGAGGGCAGATAATAGAGTACTCCTCAAGAGCAAAAAACAAAGAAACCTTAAACTTAATACTATTACACAATCCATTGCAAATATAGACAGGCTATATTCAACCTCTCCTTCCCCAGCCCTATTTAAAGAGAGACTACGTCTGAAAACAGAGTATGACCTATTGACCACAGATCAGGCCTCCTATCTACTATCCAAGGCAAGATTAAATATCTATGACTCAGGTGACAAAGCTGGTAAGCTTTTGGCACAACAGGCACGCCAAACCCAATCCTCACGCTTGATTTTGAAAATTTGTAGTTCAGATGGGGAGATGACTACAGATCCTGCTGGAATAAATAATATTTTTAAACAATATTATACCAAACTATACACCTCTGAGTGCTCTGATAACCCTTCGGAACTAAGTTCTTTCTTTGACAAACTCACCTTCCCATCTGTCTCTGCTAAACATAATACTCTTCTAGGTCAAGAAATATCAAAGTTAGAAATTCTTGAAGCAATTAAATCACTAAAAAGTTGTAAAACCCCTGGACCAGATGGATACTCATCCGAATTTTACAAAAAATTTGCTACCAAATTTTGTCCTCTGCTTCAATCAATGTTTAATGAATCCTTATCATCCGGCTGCTTGCCCCCCACGTTGAACCAAGCTGCAATAACCCTTATCCCAAAAAGTGGGAAGGACCCTCTCCAGTGTGCTTCATTCCGCCCTATTTCCTTACTGAATATTGACTACAAAATCCTCTCTAAAATCTTAGCTATGAGACTAGAAAAAGTTATTTCTCAAATAATCCCGCCTGACCAAACTGGATTTATTCCAGGCAGATACTCCAGCTCAAATATTAGGCGCCTCTTAAATATTATTTACTCCTCTTCTCCAAACTCACCAGAATTTGTAATAATGCTTGACGCTGAAAAAGCGTTCGATAGAGTGGAGTGGCGTTATTTATTTTATACTCTTCAGAAATTTAAAATTGATGAAAACTTTATCTCGTGGGTGAAGCTTCTTTACTCCAAACCCCTGGCAGCCATGATAACAAATGGACAAATGTCTGATTATTTCCCCCTGGGTAGAGGCACTTGCCAAGGCTGCAGTCTGTCCCCTTTACTCTTCGCCTTGGCCATTGAGCCTTTAGCTATCGCCCTCAGGCAGTCAACAGACTTTGAAGGAATTCAACGAGGAGGGTTAGAACACAAAATATCCTTGTATGCGGACGACATACTCCTTTATGTTGCTAACCCCCTAACATCTATTCCATACATCCATCAGCTTCTGATCAAATATGGCAGGTTCTCAGGTTACCGGATCAATTTCGACAAAAGTGAAATATTTCCTATCAACAAATCAGCATCTCTAATTCAAACCTCCAACTTTCCTTTTAAAGTGGCTCGCCAAAGCTTTAAATATCTCGGTGTTGAGGTCACCCCCACATTCTCATCCCTTTTCACTAAAAATTTTATTGTACTATTAAGTAAATGCAAGGGAGATATGGAAAGATGGGCAAACCTTCCCCTATCTGTCACAGGTCGAGTTAACCTTATCAAAATGATTGTCCTACCCAAATTCCTATATCTTTTCCAAAATATACCCATTCTTATAAAAAAACACTTTTTCAAATTGCTGGACACTACCATACTGTCATTTATATGGCTTGGTAAAACACACAAAATTAAAAAGTCTGCCTTACAGAGACCTAAGGAGCTTGCTGGCCTTGCCCTTCCTAACTTTATGTTTTATTATTGGGCCTGCAACATAAAATCCATGCTATATTGGCTTGGGGATAACACTCTTGATGGCTCTGACGTATGGGTTCAGATGGAACGTCACTGCTGTCCTTATGACTTGAGTTCTTTTCTATGTGCTCCCTCTTCTCCTTCTCATACACTGATCTCATCTAGCCCAGTAGTTGAGCATACTATTAAAATCTGGGTTCAATTTCGAAGACATTTTAAGCTACAAATTACCTCCAAATACTCCCCCCTTAGAAACAACTTTAACTTTCCCCCCTCCCTCACTGACAACTCCTTTAACCTCTGGTACTCAAAGGGGATTAAGACAATTTCAGATTTGTACATTGACAATAAGTTTGGCTCTTTTGCTCAAATCTCTGAGCTATTTAACCTGCCTAAAACTCATTTTTTTAGATACCTCCAAGTAAGGCATTTTATCCAAAGTAGTAACCTTTCATTTCCCGGGCCCCCCCCTAAAAATATTATTGATGTTATTCTTTCATTATCCCCATTTACTTAAAAGCCTTATTTCTATCCTCTACAAAAACATCTACAATATTACACCACACTCTCTTGATGATATAAGAAAGCTCTGGGGGGACGACCTGGGTATGGAACTAACAGACAACAAATGGCAAACAATACTTAACCTAATAAACTATTCCTCCCCATCTGCTCGACATCGATTGATACAACTTAAAATAATCTTAAGAACTCACTGGACTAATGCCAGGCTGGCAAAGACATTCCCACATGTGGATCCTTCATGCCCTCGTTGTAAGACCCAACCCGCAGATCTTATACATATGTTTTGGTCCTGTAGTAACCTTAGTAGCTTTTGGACCAGCATCTTTAATGCTTACTCCCAGATGCTTCAAGTTGACCTACCACCTGATCCGCTGTGTGCTTTGTTTGGATATTCTCATAAAATTCACCACTGTCTAAAGAAAGCTCACATAATAATAGCATTCACATCCTTGATTGCTAGAAGGCTTATTTTGCTCCTTTGGAAATCACAAACACCTCCCACCTTTAACAGATGGATCAAAGATATAATGCACTTTTTGAAGCTGGAGAAAATAAAATTTACACTAAAAGGCTCTTTACAGGACTTTAGGACAGTTTGGACTCCCTTCTTGAAGTACTATGATAGTTTGAAGACTTCTCTAGAAAAAGATGATTGATTTTGTAATGGTGAAATAGAGGACACCCCCCCCTCTTTCTCCCCCCCCCCTTTTTTTTTATTTTTTTTTGTATTTATTTTTTTTTGTCTTATTATTATTATTATGATTATTATTTATTCTATTTGTTTTTTACTCATATTATTAGTGCTTTTTATATTTCCCTTATTTCAGTTGATATTGATCCTAATCACTGAAGTGTTTTTTCACTTTCTTTTAGATAAATCAACACACTTTCTTTAATATCCTTTATGCTGATTTTTAGTATTTTGCAAAGCTTATACAACTGTGTACTTGTAAAATATCCGACGAGGACTCATTGCATTGTAACCTCCGGGTTGAGGGAACGTTCGGGTTGTGGGATGGGCTGGGTGGGATAGGGGTTATAAAGTCTTTTACTTTATTGCAATGCAAGTAAGAATATGCTTATGTAACCTTTTTATATCACATGTATGGCAAATGAATATATGTTTAAGCTATATACTGAAACTCAATAAAAAATGTTAAACATAAAATTGAAGTTCAATTTATGCAAGATATGGTTGAGTGGAAGTAGGATGGGGGCTGGGGACAGTACCCTGAGGAACACCAGGAGTCAGAGGAGAGGGCTGTGAACTAAAGGATTTGAGTTGGTTGAACCGAGTGTGGCCAGAGAGTAGGATTGAACCTGTCAAGAGGTTTGTGTGTGATCAGTCTGAAGAAGTGTTACTGTGGGATGGAAACAAAGGCTGCACTCAGATCAAATAAAACCTGAGTTGGTCTGTGTTAAAACAAAACAGCTTAAGAGGACACTTGTAACTGAGCAGCTAACCAGGACTTAAAAGAATGTCAGGGATATTGAATTGAAACTAACAAAGTCAAAACACTAACCTGACCAGGTGAGGCCATGTAAGTTACTTTGTGTTGCACCTTTCAAAGTCAACCATCAGTCCTCATTTCTCTTTCTTCTTTCTCCACCAACTCAAACCTCCAACGTAGCAAAGTGCTGCTAACGGTGGATTCATGTTGGGTCTGAAATATAAAGGAAATAAATAAATAAATAAATACAGTAAAAACTGAAGAATGAAGACGGGGACGAGTATGGCTTTGAGTTGCTGTTTGTAAAGTGCGTCTTTATAGTGTTTTGATTTTGCACTATACAAGTATGACCTGATTGATTGATTGATTAAACAGGACTATAGAAAGGGCTTCACATAACACATGAGAGCACAATAGGGAAGGAAATTGAAAACTTACGTTTATAACCAGTAACAAAAAGCTGAATTAATCTGTATCACTTGTCTATTTGTTTTTGAATTTTCTCATTAATTCCTTTTATTAGGTTGTGGCTGCCTTGTAAATCAGCTAAGACATGTTCTGACCAGAGGCAGGTGTGATCATGGCAGACAAACAGAAGCAGTCAAAAGTTTTGCTCAATATCACACGAGCTGTACAGTCTCCAGCATTTATAATGAAACACAAATCTGAGGAGAGACATGTCTTTGTTTTTATAACTTTTTCACACAGAAAAATCTGCAGGAATCAAAAAGAAAATTGATAAAGAATTCAACAACATGCAGAATCAAAAATGGCATTGGTGTTTATCAAATGTTTATAATACCCATCCTAAGAGCACACTGATAATAAAAGAAATCATAATAAAACATTTATGAAAGGAATCCTAAATCTAACATCTTTACTGGAAACCTTATTTCTGTTTTTACAGCTTTGTTAAAAAGTTTATTTCAGTGTAAACTTAGACTGCCTGCAGGAGATGAAATTCAGTGTTTAAACAGGACCTGATGCAGATATATTCTTCCAGGGCATGTTTTCACCATTCATATTTTACAGAAACTAATTTATTTTTTACTCTGTCGCCTTGGTAGCAGGTGGATCTGCCAGATTCCATCTGTCATCAGGGAGACTCATTTTGCAGAGCTTCAAGCTGAAGCATTGAGCACAGTCTGATCAGTCAGGGCCCTTTAAGGACAAAGAAGTTGAACTTACAAGCATGTCAATGAAAAGATGGGCCTGCAGGCCTGTAAACACTTTCTGCTTATGTTGACATTAGCATTGGGTCTTTTTTATCAGACCTTGAAACACTTTAAAGAAGAACAAAACACAACTCTGAAAATATTTATTCATGGAAATAAATTGCGAACTGATTTCAACAAGAGTTTGATGTTTAATCCGTCTTGCATTATTCAGTTGGGCAACCATGCTGCCTACTACAATGTCTGATCGGCCCTAAATATATAGTACTGTTGAAACAATTGACCAGTCACCTTCTATTTTCTAAAGAACTGTCCCTCATGTATATCCTGGTATGTGTAACAGTCTATTAGAAATGTCAGGTTATGTGCGATGTTCCTGGAAAGTTTTTGGTTCCACCTAAATGTTCCGAGTATTGACCAATAGCATGTGAATTCACACCAAATGAAGTCTCCTAGCATGTAACTTAAAGGATGTTTCCACGAAAATAATGCACATCAATGACTCAACTCGACGTGTTTGGTGTCGTGGGAAAAACCTTTGGACCCTCCAGCTGTGAAAACAGATGTCTGTGCGTTTTCACATCAGGCCCACTTGTTTCGAACCGTACTGTAAGCAGTTAGCCGCTCCTGTAATGAGTAGATGTAAAATTCATGTAAACAAACGGGCACTTGCAGATAAGTAGCAGGATTTGTAAGTATTTACTCAGTTTTGACCACTAAAATTAAAACTCGCTTCTGAGCGATATTAAGATATCTTTGCGTTTTTACAGAGTTACCATGGTAACCATTTCCTACACCAGCCAACCAATGTTCACGTGTCACTAGCTGTGTTCGAAATCGTCCACTCATTCACTCACTCACTATCCCCTCTGTAGTGTAAATGAAATAGTGGACTACATAGAGAATGACCAAACGACATTTCGGACACTACACTGAAATTTTCTAAACGTCATAGCGTAGCTGATGAGCCGTTATTCCTGTGACGGAAGTGGACGCGCCAAAATTCATGTAAACAAACCGGGCACTCGGGAGGATAAGTAGCAAATTTTGAAGCTGTTTACAGCCACTAAAAGACGTTAAAGAGCTAAGCTACGAACGTGTTAAAGATACTTTAATGTTTTTTTTACATTTATGAATGAAAGCAGCGCCTAACAGCCTTCATTCTCTTCTTCTTCTATGGAAAAACATGACCGCATTGCATTGTGGTATATGGGAGCACAATAATGGGTACGTTGTATGTACACACACTTTTGTGGGTATTTTGTAGTGCACTATATAGTGAATGAAATTAACTGCTGAGAATTTGAACAACACGACAAAATGGCGAACACACTATAGAGTACACTATATCCGTGATAGTGAGCGATTTCGAACACAGCTACTCTCTTCTACATTTTCCTTCAAGTGTGTTTTTTTATCGTGTTTGAGACAGCATCAGCGACCTTCTGGACCCTCGTAAATCATCGTAATCCTCAACCAGAATGAACAAATCCACAAATTGAGTAAGCAAAAGATTCAACCGCGGGATTAACAGGAAGTAAATAATGAAGGACTTTACCCATAATTCAGTGCTTCCAATACCCATAATGCATCAAAAGTAGATCGGTTTGGACCACTTTGTTTCACACCAGTGAAACTGCACCAAATGTAGGGAGATGGAGCGGATCGAGACCACCCCTTCATGGAGGTCTCAGACCGGCTGATTTGGTGTGCACCAAAGTGCGGTGGTTGCATTCACATTGATACTAACGTACCAAACCCTGGACCAAAACTTCTTTGGTGCACACTAAATATGGTTGGTGTGAAAGCGCCCTAAGTCTCCCGTTATTAAACCAAATGCTGCCTTATTCTGCTTCATAGCTCACAGTTAGACATGATGCACAACAAGTAAATAACAAAACTGTCTGTGTTGTTGTGCCGTAGTATTCAGGAAGCATCATGGAGAACACGGCCAAAGTGGAAGTGATGAGGTTCAAAGTGATCGATGATGATCAGGAGGGAACCGACAACTGGGTGGCTGTTTTCGACATCGTCAGTGGAAATGAAGACGGGACGTTCAGCATATCGACTGATCCCAAAACCAATGAGGGCATACTGATGCTGGAGAAGGTAGATCTGTGATAGTTGATTCAGAAAGTGTGTTCTGTTTTGTCTAAAGTCTTAGATTTTCAGCAGCGAAAGTATGTTTTTACAATAACCATAATTAAAACATTTTGATTTAATAAAACAGGAATTTATGGGTAAAAAATCAGACTTACATGAAACTCTTAAGATGTTAGTTGGAGCCCCTGTTGTAATCCATTTTGACATATTTTAAGGAAGTTCACGAGCAGTTATATTCTTATGATCATGAGCCATTATGATGCTGTTTTATATGAGTAGTGATTAAGATATTAAAGACTTGTTTGTAAAAACAGCTATAAGAACTTTCCTTTAACCCTTTAACTCCCAGCTCAACTGCTTTTCTAATATGTTGAAAAAAAATAAGTCATTGTTTTTTTAGGATATAGAAAAAACTGCAAACAAACCAAAAGAACTTATATTCTCTTTGTGTGGGATTTAAAGGTTTAAAAGGTTATGTTTTTATTACAATTACCATCATTATTTAAAATACTGAACCACATACTGATATGATTATTTATTTATTCATCAGAAACATTTTTTGTGTCAAACACAATATCAATTATTTAAAGTTTTTCTTTGATAGTTTCTGTATTTATTGAACATTTTGGCCTTTTTCTGATGGATTTTGTCCAAAAGATTTGTGCATTTTTATATCATCACATTAACTGTTTAAACCTTTAAATCACACACCAAGAAAATATCTGATGTTTGGCTTGTTTGTAGTTTTCTCTGTTCCCTGAAATGTTTGCAGACTCATATCAATAATCTCATTTGTTCTGTTTTTTAAAAACATTAAAAAATTTGAATTTATTGATGGTCTCCCCTCTGTGGAGGCTGACATAGTGATCCGCCATGTTGTCTACGGCTGGGTTTTGGGGCCAAAAAGAACAAAACGTGATTTTTGAATATCTTTTGAGTCTAAAAGTTTACAAAAACTTGAATCATCACCTTAGCTGACCTATAATCTATCAAAATAATAGTTACAAACATGAATGACAAACCCTCACCTGCTAACTTTTGTAAATGATGCCCTGTTCACCATCCTTTTTGGTCTTCACCGTCTCTTATGCTGCGGCCACACTGGACGCGAATTCGCAAAGACGCGCGTAGAGAAACAGACAAAGTCAATGCAAAGACGCATTTGGACGCAGATTCGCCCTGGGCGGCGCGTTGGACGCGTTTGGCGCATTTGGGGCGTCAAAAGCGTCTACACTCGAGCTGAAAATATTAAACTTCTGACGCAAATTTGATGACATTCCCCCCAACGTCATTGATTTGATGACGTGTGACACTCCGGCTCAAACCCCTCTGAAAGATGGAGGAGAGGTTGATCTGCGCTGTTTGCTATCATCTGGAGCTATACGATTGGACGTGTGTGCTCTATAGAGACCAGAACAAAAAGGAGCAGGCTTGGCCGAAAGTCTCTGAGGAGACAGGTTTTGAAGGTAAGTTCTGTAAATATTCGTTTCCAGCTGGATTTGCCTGCACGGGTCATCACTGAGTCCGACTGGCTCCGGCTCTCTACTCCACCTGCGCAGTGACACGCGTTGCTCCTCAGCTTGTCAAATGGTCCAGCGTCCAGCCTCGGGCGTTACGTGCGGTGCGTCACAGGCACTAGGTGCGTTTACATACGCCAATCCGCATCCGGTGTGGCCGTAGCATAAGTGATGTGATGTTTTAGAAACAGATGGGCTCATTCCAACATCTGAGCACTAGATGTCGCTAAAATGCCAATTTATACACACTGTACCTTTAAGACAAAATAATGTGGCCACGGTCCCAGATTGAGCTTTTATTGTCTGTTTGAATATCATCCAATGCTGTTTTAGGATTAAGATTAATGTAACAAAAATGAATATCATCTAAATTTGAGCCACATAGCTTATAACAGACTGGGCTATCCTACTTTTTGAGGGCCGTAGTGCTCATGCCTCGCTGCAGGAAGGCTGCTGGTTCAATCCCTGTATGGGTCACGGCCTGCATGTGTGATCCTCTCTGGGATTTATCCTCCCACAGACCAACACAAGCATGTTTCTGAAGTATTTATAATGCATAAAGAGGGCTTTGTAGAAACTGTAACTGTATGTTTTCTACGTTTGCATTTGTGCATCCTGCAGTTTAAGACGACAGAGTGACATTTAACCCGTCCATGTGTTTTGTTTCCCCTTCAGCCGGTTGACTTTGAAGAAAGCCCAGGGATTGAGCTGGGGGTGGTGGTGTCTAATGCTGCTCCTCTCATTGGAGATGGAGGAGGTGATGGAGGCGGTGATGGGGGAGGAGGAGGAGGAGGAGGAGGAGGAGGAGGAGGAGGAGATGGTGAAGGAGAAGGAGATGGAGATGGAGATGGAGATGGAGAAGGAGAAGGAGATGGAGATGGAGATGGAGATGGAGATGGAGGAGGTGGTGGTGGAGGAGGAGGAGGAGGAGGAGGTGGAGGTGGAGGAGGAGGCGGTAGTGGGGGAGGAGGAGGTGGAGGAGGTGGAAGTGCAGAAGTTGGAGCTGGAGCATCAGCAGAAGTCGGAGGTGGAGGTGGAGGATCAGGATCGGGGTCTGGATCAGGATCTGGGCCTGGTGCCGGCGCTGGAGGAGGCCGGGTTGTGAAGAAGAAGAAGAAGAAGAGGCCGAGGAAGGGCAAAGTCTACCCGGTGAACATCGCAGTGCTGAACGAGCGCGAGGGCTTCGCCTTCAGGCCTCTCGTGAAGCCGGTCGCCGTGTCGGAAAACCCAGAGGACACTCCGCTGAACGAGGTGATCGCCGCCTTCCCTGCCACGGACACCGACACCGGAGAGAAGGCAGAGAACGTTCAGTGAGTAAAAAACACTCTTCACTTTTGATGTAACGCTGAAAAACACATGCACATTAAGGCTGCGTTTACACAGATTCAGATTTTCTGGATCTATTTGATTCGATATTACAAGGTCTCAAATCGATTCGATTCACAATTCAATTCCATATTTATTCAGTCTGGGATATCTTAGTTAAAATAGTGCTGTAAATTTAAAAAGTGACCTTTTGACCTGGTACATCATTAAAAATTGTTTTAACATGAAGAACTAAACCCAAAGCAGCTACATTAATCATATTTTAATGATATGCATTAATGCATATTCTGCATATTACTTGTTTTTTGTCCAACTCATATTTTCCTTTGTACTTGTTAAATCTAAAATACTGTCCATCCAAACATCAGCTTTTAAACTTGCCAGTGGTGCCCATATAGAGCTTCACCATGTTTGTTTGCACTAGGCCTGTGCTCAAAACATCGATACGACAAAATATCATCATGCACACCTTGGGGATACGTGTATCGATACGGATTCTACAGAATCGATACAGCCTCAATGTTTGGAGAGTTGTTGTAAATAATCTTTGGGTAATATTAACAATGCACAGATCAAAGTTGAAGCCAAGCTACATCATGAAACACAGTTTCAAATTTAAACTTAGGTGTCTACCATCTTTGGGGACCTGAATTAAAGTTATTAAGTTGTAGAGCCATTTAAAACTCAACCTTGCTCTTTTTTCTTCTTGTAATAAAAAACAAAGTTGCTGGGAATTCTGTTTAAAGCGCAGTCAATGTTCACAGTTTATGTGTATCGGGATACGTATCATATCGTGAGATTGCTGGAAATACCCAGCTCGAGTTTGCAGTAACATCTCATGAGATCTTGTTCAGTAGAAAGCAACACTAAACGCTGATCACACCAGACGAGCAGGGTTGATACCACAGGCTGCTTCTCTGCACATCCAAAGAAGAAAAAACTACCCAAGTTAAAAGATCCATCTTTGGATTTTATGGATCCATTATGAACCAGTTAAAGGAAAATCGATTTAAATCCATTAAATCCATTTTTTTAACTCAGCCCTAATTTACATGGGGCTGAATACAGTCAAACCTGATACGTTTTCTTTGGCCTTGTGTTTCCATGGATACAAGCTGCTTACCATGCTCGCTTTGTTATCCACACAAAACTATCCAGAAAAGAAACTCCTGCGTCTTTGTGCGTCCACTCACCATTGTTGTTTGTGAAAAGTTTTTCTTCTTTGTGTTGTAGCAGCGCTGCCTCTCTGCAGACCTACATCGCCATCTACTGGACTGGCATGCACACTACAGTGTGTTTATTCTTCTCCAGCGTCTCCGTCTGAACGCAAAAGAATTTGAAAACGCAAAGGAAAGATCTTTGTGTTTTTAAGTCAGGAGTGTCAGTGTAAACGTAGCCTAAAAACATCGGCGGAGGTGGAACATGTCTAATGAGCCTCTTGCTCAGCGACTTAAGTGAATAATTACACATTTGAACGAATACAGAAACTCCTGATGAACTAATGTAGGTCATCAGGACGATCACAAGAGAGGTGGAAAAACAAAAAAACATACGGATTTTACTACTAGTTAGACAGTTATTGAGCAAAAACTATTATTCACCTTTGGCAGTAGACTGGATCACCACTAAAATCTGATCATTTCTAAGTTGGGCCATTAACAACATCACCAGAAAATATCAGTAAAATCTGTCCCGTAGCTTTTGCATAACCTTGCAAACAAAAAAAAGAAAAATTCAAATGGAGAAACAGACACTCAGCAGTAAAAACATAACCTGCTCATCAGCAGTGTAGTGCAGCCCTGGGAGTTTGATACAGAGGATCACAAAGATCATGAAACATCAGGTTATCTCACTGCCTTATGCTGATTTGTTGTTTTTATGTTATTTTAACTTTTCTGTTGTATTTTAAAATGACCCTCAAACTCTTAGCTCACACCCAGTCTGTGGCCAGTTTGTTTGTCCCTCTAAACCCACCCACTGTCTCTTCTGTCAAAACAGTTTTTCAACATGCAAAGGGCTGGTTCAGTATGTTTATGTGGGGTTTGAATTAGGGCAGAACAATTAACTGCAAATCAGATTAAATCGCAGTATGGCTTGTTGCAATTTTCAAATCGCAGACCCAAAATCTGTTGAACATTTTGGCATTTAGATGTAGTTTCTTGTAATTTCATGCCTATTTTAACCTTTTTCAACCCAGTTTTTACAACTTTATGCCTATCTTGCTCCCATTCATCTTTTTTTTTTTGGCCACTGTCAGAACATGTTTGGAATTTTTTACATGGTTTTTGAAATTTAATCCCAATTTTGCTGCTATAATCAATTTTCCTTAGTCACTTTTGAATTTTTTTGCCTTTTTTTTGCAATTTCATACCTACTTTGCACCGATTAACTTTTTTCCCACTTTCGTACCATTTTTTTTTTTACCGTTTTTACAATTTCATACCTATTTTGCTTCTGTTCTTCACTTCTCCACTTTTCTCAAATCTTTTATCCTTAGATTAATTTAACGTCATATTGGTTTTACTATAAAAAGATCTACTGCTTATACTTGTTTAAGAATACATAAGATGAGGAACATTAAAACAATCGCAGAGTAAATAACAATATTGGGGAAAAATATCTCAATTAGGGGTTCATTTTGAGGTTGAGGTTCATTTTAATAGTGGCTTATTTTAGCCACAGTGATTTTGATCAGTGTTGTTACAGTAAGGAGAGAAGTGTCACTAGTTAACTTTGCTGTACGTCACAGCAGATAGAGACAAAATTTTTAGTTGGTTTATGGCATATTAGATCAAAACACACAAAAATCTGTTGTTACACTTTACTGAGCATGTTTAAAAGCTTTTCTTTTCTTCTTGTACCTTAAAGGAAGTCGTCTCAGGTTACAGAAGCACACATTTGTCTGATAAGTTTCCTTAAAATAGTGATATAACTTGCAGTAAAAACATGTTGTAATATCACAGAACTTTTATTTCATTCAGCCTCAGTAGATAGTAATAAACTAGCCATGGTCTAAGTGTCATTTGTTTGGGCAGGAACAGCTCACACACACTTTTATTATAATGACAGTGGCAAGATTTATAGAAAAATGGTAATATAACTTGCAGAAAAAATACACTGGAATGTGTAACTCTTACCCAATTTCATGTCGTGTCAAGCAGCTGAGCATCACTGCTTAAGGTCCACAGTATTCAATTAACTCTGTTTTATTACTGTCAAAATAACAGTGGCAAGCTTTAATAAAAAACACAAAGGCTACTGGAAATACACACTCCTAGTTTTTTCCTGCGAACATTTTCAGAATTCCTGCCCACAGCTTTAGAGACGCATAATCATCAGCATTCATCAAAACGATAAATTCGTTTTTAAATGGAAACTGAGCATCGGTTTTATCTTGGGATCTTTCCTCAGAACTAACGTTAGCCTGCCAAGTTTGTCTGCAATGTCAACAGTCGTAAAATGATTTGATCAACAGGCTTGACAAAGAAAATGGTTTGGCAAAGACACAAACGACATATTTTATAGCTGAATCATTTTTCAACTGCATCGAAGCAGAACAGCAGCAGACGGATGATTCTTAAATAACTGCGATCTACATTCCAGGTTTTATTAATGGTGCCAAAGCTAAGTGAGAGTTCAACAAGGTCCTCATTATAAAAAAGAAAAGAGGACGGAGTGATGCCAGTGTGTGCACTGTAAGCATAAACAACCAGAGTTCATGTGTAAGGTTAATGTTCCTCCAGTCTTTAAAAAACCTGTTGAGCAAAGCAGAATGCCTCGTGTCCTGATTTTGTCACATCAGTTAAGAAAGTGACTGAATTTACCACAGCACTCATACTTCTGAGTATATGTTTTAAAATATTTATTACCATGGACTGTAGTTAAGTAGGTACTTTATTCATCCTCTTAGGAAATTCAGGAATTCAGTAGCAGAAGGTTGTAAACAATCCAGGTCACGATCTCCTGCCTTTGTTCAGTCTGATGTTTTTGGGAACAAAGAAGCTCCTAAACTTGTCAAGGTGCACGGCTAAGTACTAACATCATTGACCTCCCCTCTGATTGTGATGGGCTCAGACCTCCTGAAGTCGATGACCATCTCCTTGGTATTGGACGTGTTCAGTAGGAGTAGGTTTCCACAGCTTATAGTGCTTGATAGGGGGTGTAACGAAATGGTCAACTCATGAAACTATGCAAATACGAAACAGGGCTCACGATACGAAATAAAGATTATAGAAAATCCCCAACAGTAGGAAGTTGTGCAAAAATCTTATTTTCTTTATTTTCTTCCTAATGCAGACATACAAAAATATTGCTGCATCAGTACAAAATAAATGCTCTTTGAAAAAAAAACAAAATTGTATTTTTTTCCCCTTATTTAGACTACAGTGCAAATACAAACATAAAATCTCAATAAAAAGTGCTTTGTTGTTGTAACAATCAGGATAAGTACATTCTTGAATGAAAAGGAAAACAAACAGCAGTCCTCAGAGCTGCAGTTTAGACCTATAAATGTCTGAACTGTGAACTATAATATTTAGCCTATAACAGTGCATATACTTCTGATCTTCAAGTATGATCAAATTCTGTCAACTCAACAGTAGATGCAAAAATCAAATATTGTTTTTTATGCAGACTTACACAAACATACAGTTGCTGCCTGTCTCCAGTTCAAAGTAGTTGGTAGTTGTACTCGCCGCAGTATACGGTGAACTGTAGCGACATATTTTGCACACGGTTTTTGTTTTGTCCACAATCTTCTCACCGTTCTCTCGTCTTTTACATGGGAAGCCAAAATAGGTCCACACAACCGATTTATTTGGTGAAGGAGCGTCAGCTAATTCCTCGACCTCGTCTTCCTCCATTCTGAAGCGAGTGTTTTGCTACAGTAGGAGAGGAGGGTAAAAATCACCAGTCTCAGTGGTGCTCGTGCACCTTCGCATTTTTTTTCATGCTTTTATTTTGTACGTCTTTAAATTTTATTTCGTCATTTTTTATTTTGCGAAATTTCGTGGCATGGAATTTCGTATCACCCCTAGTGCTTAAGTCTGTAAAGACCCTTGAAGGTCCCTGTTCTCCTCTTCCTGCCCAGTCTTGATACAACAGCAACTGCCGTGTCATCAGAGAATTTCTTAATATGTCAGAACTCAGACTGAGGGCCCTAATTTCCTGGTGCAGCGCAGCGTGGCAGAGCGTGTTGAGCCTGGCGCAGTGGTAGTTTCATACGGCCGACCCCTGTGCGCAGCCAATTTGGCAATTTGGTAGGCTGTGCCAAGATGGGGGTGGTGGTGCACCGGGGGGAGGTGCCGACAGATTCAGGTTGATTTCCTGCCTAAAAACTGTGCAGAAGGTGCACTGAAATAGCCCTGCAGAGCAGACGGACCTGCCTGGTTCTGAAATCATGCTTATCCATCTTGCAAGCCTCCATTGTCCAACAGTTTCACTCGGCTTAATGCTTAACGGCCCAATCAGGGAAGAGAGGCGGGAGCAGCGGACAAGACGACAACAGGAAGTGACTTGACAGGAAGTGTTTAAAAATAAGGGCAGCTAATGCTGGTTAGCCTGTGGTCATCATGGTTACTCAGTGATACTTGGTGATATCTGCTCTGCTCAGAAGTTTACTTCGTAGGGATTGTCTTTGACAAAGTTCCTGTCACATTTAAGTGTTAAATGATAAATCTGTGGTATAGTTTAAAGTTAAGCGTTAGTCTTAAGGTAGTTAAGCTAATGGCTAACAAGGGCAAACAACAGTTAACAGCCATTAGCCGTTAGCCGTAGCAGCCAACAGCAGTTAGCCACTGCAGCTAACAGCCATTAACTGTTGTTTGCTCCTGTTAGCCGTTAGCCACTATGTTTAGCTGCTTAGTAAGCTATGTCATAGCAGCGCTGCTTGATATGGATTGGTCTGTGATGAGTGCGGTGAGCCAAAAAGTCATCCAATCACAAGCTGCTGTTGTTTTTGAAGGTTCTGCTCCTGAAAACATTTTCTCAGGGCTCCTTCCCAGATGGATTAGTGAAATATTTCCAATATGAAACTGTCCATCCGGTGTGTCAGATTAGTGCCAAAAGCTCGCGAGCTACCAACCTGGTCTATTCTCGGCGTAGGTAAAGCGCACTTGGTGCTGTGGTCATTTGGTTGATGGATGCACAGTGCCCACACGTCACCAAAGCTTCAGAGGCAGGTCTTCAGAGTATCAGGCACATTTTAATGCAATAAACAACCACAACAATCACTATTTAATGTAACCGTCTGAACCAGCATATACATTTGTATCTATTTTAACTGTCCCGTCACATCTGATGTTGGATTAAAGCCGTTTGTCATCATGGAAACTTAACCTGACAGCAGCTGGAAGTGTGACACAAAGTAACGAGTTGCACCTGTCTACAAAATTAGAGCCTCTTTTTTTTTAAAGTAAACAGGAATGGAGCCAGAACCGTCCCCTGAGGAACCCCAGGGTTGCTCACTGCTGTCAGAGAACACAGCTCCTTAAAAACTGTGAGGTAGTCATGATCCAAAGAAGTGAAGGAGGGATCAACCCCCATGCCCTCATGCTTATTTATCATCATTGTCATCATAACCTGTCTGATCAGCATCACTGCTCACGAGCAGGCTGACACAAGTCCTCAGCTGCATTGTACACAACCCCTTAAAATTCCTTTATCCAAATATTGATTTGGTTCACCACCCAAATGTTATTACTTCTTACTTGTGCCATGATAAACATTCACTGGTAATGGCATCAAACTGTCGTTGAACTTCTAAGCAAATATTAGAAAACTGTCCCATGTCTCAGTGTTAATGAATCACGAGAAAAAGTCTTGAATCACCATCAACATTTAACTGATTCCTACATTTCAAATTGTAAGAAAAAGGTGGGAAAACACACAGTGTTAACAAATCCAGAAAAAAAAATCCTGGATCTGAAATGTTATCACCAACTGCCACGACCGACACTCCCCATTTTATTAAAATCAGTTGAGAACATTTTGAATAATTGTAAATGTGGATATGTGGATAAATGCAATAATACAGAATTTTAACTAACGCCTTGAAAAGTTTGTTGATTCACATCTGCCTTTGGATCACAACTAAAAGCCGTCACTTCTCTTTTTGCAACTGTGACTAAAATCTGAATACCTATGTGTACCTATGTGCAGTTTTATCAATATATTATTTTTACTTTAATTAATTTAATATTTTGAAGTCAAACACAGCCCGAGAGTGTTTACAGCAGGGCAGAAACAGATCAGCGGGTTTTTCAGGCTTCAACAAAATTGTTCCGTGGACATCTTTGAAATGTGAAATGTGTGATCTTTAACGCTGTATTGGCAGCTACGTGATGGTTTATTGTTGCACCGCTCTCTCCACAGATATGCCAAAGGTTACGACCCTGACAACTGGCTGCTGATTGACCCAGAAACAGGAGAGATCCGACTCCAGAAGGCTCCCGACAGAGAGTCTCCTTTCGTGGTCAACGGAACCTACTACGCTAAAATTGTTGCTCTTAGTGAGGGTGAGCTGTATTAACATTTTACACAGATTTATATCAACCATGCAGTGCAGCTGAGTCCACCTGATTCAGTGTCTGTCCATCTTATAAAGCTCCAATCTGCAACAATTGTACTCTGCCCAAAACAGCACGACCCAATCAGAGTCCTTTAGAGCAGGAAGAGGTGGGACAACAGCAGGAAGTGACTGCTCGTACAGAGATTAGCTTAGATGGTAACAGCTTCAGTAGCACAAGGCTCTAACGGTGTGATCTCAGGTCAGGGGGAGGTTTTGTGTTGGCTTGTGAGGGTGGGAGGTCAGTGATTAACCAACCTCATGTACTTATAGTACTTTTAAATAAAACTGGTTTTATTAGGAGTTATTTTCCCCCACAGTTTAATGGGTCTTATTGTTTGTTTGGGATGTTAGTATTTTATTAAGTAATGATGGAACTTCGTAATACAAATATTATTGTTATTTTTATTATTTACCTCCAACTTTCAAACTAAACGTGTAGTTTTTAAGGATGCACTGAATATTCGGTGGCCGAATATATTCTGCCCGATATTGCAAAAAAAGCCATATTCGGCCGTCGGTGGAGTGAGCTAATAGCAAGGCCGAATAGTACCGTGTGACGAAATGACGAAACCACTTCCACAGCTCTCCTCAGATGATTCGGAGCTGTTAATGTCCGCTCAGAGTGGAAACTCTTTGTTTACTGAGGTCAAGAGAGCACCGGATGTGTCTGACGGTCAATCTGTGCTCACAGCGCCCTCTGTTGGACAGAACGGTCCACTGCTCCAGGCCTGATGTGCCACCACACTCGAATATAAGGTGACAGCCTTAACCCTTTAACTCCCTGCTCATCCGCTTGGCAGAGGTCATAAAATTCCATATTTAATGTGTAAAATAAACATAACAAATCACTGTTTGTTTCTGTAAACATTCTATGACACACAAAAAAACTGCAAACAAATCAAAATAACCAATATTCTGTTTGTGGTTTGAAAAGCCAAAAGCTACTATTTTTACCATCATTATTTTAGATACTTCACCATTTACTGATATGATACATATGTGCATATAAAGTCTGTTTTTCATCAAAACCTTTGTGTTTGTCAAAGTCAATATCATCTATCTTAAGTTATTTTTGCAATTTTTACAGACATTTCTGCCTTTTTAATTGATTTTCTCCCAATTATTTGTGCATTTTTATGTCACCATACAATCAACTATTGGCTTTAAAACCATTCAATCTCACACCATGAAAATGTTTTTTTTTGTTTGTTTTTGGTTTTCTCTGAAGTGTTAATGGAACCAAACAGTGATTTGATTTGTTCTGTTTCTTAAAACATTAAACACCCATGAATTTAATGATGACCTCTGCGGAACAGTTGAGCGGGTAGTTAAAGAGTTAAAGCAGACTTGTGTCAAAAGGACAGTTATTTATTTGTTGGTATTAAAGGCCATGGTTTTTCCATGTTTTTTTAGCACCGTTTTCTCGTGATAACGACTTAATTTCAGTCGTTTTCCCGAGATCACGAGTTATTTATGTCCTTATCCCATGATAACGACTTATTTATGTCGAGATCTCGAGAAAACAAGCTTCGTTATCCCGAGATAACAACATAAATAACTCGAGATCTCGGGATAACGACTGAAATTAAGTTGTTATCACGAGAAAACGGTGCTAAAAAAACATGGAAAAACCATGGCCTTTTAGGGCTTCCGTAGTTTATATTCACTTCAATTCACTTTGGTTTTTTTAATGCATGTTTTGTTTTGTTTGAAGGCTTAATATGAATGAAAAACTTTGTTGGGCTTTTTTTGAAAAGCAAAGACTACTGGAATATTAAAACATGTCATAATATTCAATAAACAATTACTTTCTTTTAAATACATGTCTAAAAATGTACTCTAAGCTATTAATGCACTATTAAAAAATATAGTGAACTACTTCGCCTCCGCATTGGACATTGGATATTCGGTATTCTGTATTCGGCCAAGCGTTTATATTTTATTCGGCTTCGGCCACAAATTTTCATTTTTGGTAGTTTTTATTTTAATTATAGCCAAACATTTATCAAGTTCTAAGTATAACTGTTACCTAAGCTTACTTGACATTGATGAGTTTGTTTTACTGTGATGCCTGCTAACCACAGTTTGTCAGTTAGCTTGATTAGACTTTGCTCTACCGTTAAATGGTCGGTGTGGTGGAAGAATAAGAATAAGTTCAATTTAATGTTGTATGCTAAGTAATTTCATGGTTCAGCAGGATAAAAAAAAAGATAGGTGATAAGGGTCTCCCCCCGTGAGTGCGAAGTGTGCATCAACATCGCTGTAGTCGATTAACTGTATCTTACCCGGATACAACAGAGCTGTTTTCTGATTGGCTGATATGTAGCTCTATGTTATTTTTTGATTGGCTGATGGGGAGTTGATGTTATGGCTGGGTCGTGTCAAACTCTCATTCAGCTCTATGATGCTCGGAGCCTCTTTCTCCTCGTTCCATGAGTGCATCTACAGCGTTGTAACTCGGTGGGCGTTAAACAGTAACATTTTCATCATACCAGAGAAATTCCAGGTTTGGCATGTGAGTGTGTGGAAAGTGTGTCACACGCTGAACACGTGAGACCTGAGAGTCCTGGTAGCAGATCTGTCAGATTTTGACCACATTTGTTCTTTAACTTAAAAACAATAAAACACTTCAAACTTTTCTATGTTAAGGACATTTTTGCTCCACTTCTGACATGTTTTGATGAGAGTTTCTTCAATGATCTGATTGGCCCGTAATAAATGTTGATTGACAGGATGTCCGTCCAATCACCTGCCGGATGTGTTTTTTTAAGGTTCTTCCCTCCCAAAACTTCCTATGGGCTCTTTAGCAGTGAGCTTAATGGTCTGTTTGGTCTGTCGGGTGAGGAGCTACAGGTGAGACAGCAGAGAGCTGGTGGAAGTTTGGATTGAGCATCAAGCCTGTGGGATTCTTCTGTATTTTGGATTTTTGATGAACAAATGATCTGCAGCAAACAGCAAATTCTGAAACATCTTTTTGATCAATGAAGATGAGTTAAAGCATTGGTAGCTGTGTAAATGGTGCATAAACAACTAATTAAAAAGGCAATCAAAAATGCTTGCATTGGGGCCCCTCGCAATTTTTTTGTCCTTGTGAGCAGTCTGTTAGCAACTGTCCCTTAAACACATAACACTGAAGTTCAAGTCAGCCAATGTTAGATGTGTTTCACTTTTTAGATTTTAGATGAAAAATGCATCACAAACCTTATTTTAGATATTTTTATAAAAAATTGTTCCAAAACTCCATATAGGCCTACTGTTAGCCTTGGGACCTAAAAAATGCTAAGTGATAACTCACTTTGAGCAACGACAGACTAATGGCCCTTTTCCACTAGCCCTACTCTACTGGACTCGACTTTACCCGGCTCTACTCCAGGTGACGTTATTTTGAGCGCGACACAACAATCTGTGGCTTTTTGTCACAAAGCGAGTAAAAAAGGAAAGCAGAAGAAGGCTGCAGGTGGTAAGAAGAAATACCCCTTGAGAAGCACAGGAGAGTTTTGGAAGCTATACAACAGAATGAAGCCGAGGACGAGAGCAATCCAGCTGCAAAGAAAAGACGTATGAGGGTAAGCTAACGGTAGCTACCGCTAGCATGCTAGCTCGTCGCGCTCATGGCTCGTCGATGACGTCATTGTCTGACCAATCAGTAGTCGGCAGTCGGTGACATCATCTTTCAGTATGGACTCAGCTCGCTTGGAACCAGAGCGGAGTAGGTACTAAAACTAGCTTGTTTTAGGAGGTACCAGGCTAGTGGAAACACGCTGCTAATCGAGTAGGGCCGAGTAGAGTAGGGCCAAGGCGTGCTAGTGGAAAAGGGCCGTTAGAATCCATTCGACATCTGAATATGATTTTTTTAAAGTCCCTAAAGACTTTCCATAGACTATAGCCCTGACAGAAAACTTAAATATACCCTTGATGCTATAAAAGCACTTTTTATCTGGGGTGTCAGATTTATTGAGCTCTTCTTTCATTCATGTGTCAGTACTTTTTAGCTTTGGTAAGAGAAGTAGAACATTTACAGCCTTTCTCATAACAGAGTTTATTTCCAAAGCTTTATTTCTGAACATGTCTTCTTGATCTTCACAGAAATGCCTTTTAAGATGGTCACAGGAACAATAGCTCTGCAGGTGGGAGACATCAATGATAACTGCCCGACGCTGGCTAGCACCGTGGAGTACATCTGCTCAAACGCCGAAGTGGTAAACGTGACAGCGAAGGATGACGATGGAGATCCAAATGCAGACCCGTTCAACTTCATCATCCTGGAGGAGCAAACCAAGGGGAAATGGAGGATTGAACCTCGAAATGGTAAAGTGCATTTCTTTATAACATTATTTTTACTTTGTCATACCTGGACACACATGTTTACCTGTAGGACTTTTAAAGGCTAGCAATGTTGATAGAGCTCTGTCTTTTCAATACAGCGCATAAAGAAATAATTTTTAGCACCTTTAAATAGTTTTCACAACTACTTGCTATGATAGGAGTTTCCAAATATTTCCAACTGAAGCATATTATGTTGTGAACAGCATGGCAAAGAAACAAACTTACATTTTACGGACTAACAATAAATGATCAACGCATGTGGAGCACAACTCAGTCGATATACCTGAATATTCCCATTGAGTTTGTCACCTTTCAGCGGCTGGATCTGCCTCATCCAACTTCTGTCATATGGCAGATCTATCTGATCAGCTCCAATCTACAATGATTGTGAGAGGTCCAAAGTGGCACGGCCCTATCAGCATCCATGAGGGAGACAATAGCAGGAAGCGGCTGCACATACAGAGGTTAGCATAGATGCTAACAGCCTCAGCAGCAGTTCTATCAGATCTTGACCACATATCTTTATTTCATAAAAAACAAAAACAAAAAACACTACAAACTTCTCCATAGAAAGGATCTTGTTGCTCCACTTCTGACATGTTTTGAGTTTGTTCAACAAATTGGCTCAAAGTTCAGCAGCTCATCGGGGTGCTGGTTTAGCAGAGTGGTTAGCAACCAGGCACGTCCCATATACATGCTTCTGCTGGTCCAGGTTCAAATCCAGCCTGTGGTCAGAGTGTCTTCTCCTACTCTCTCTCCCCCTTTCACAAGCCTATCCACTGTCTCTCTCCTATCAATAAAGGCACAAAATGACCAAAAAATACATTTAAAAAAAAAAATTACTCAAGGACCAAAACTATTAAATGTTCTCCCTGTAATTCACACATTTATTATTGTGTTTTGGGACCAATTTTTTGAAATTTTATTTTATAAATAGATTTTAAAGGGACTGTGAGGAGTTTCTAAGTAATTCCAAAAAAATCTCTTTTAGATATATGACTGATAGAAATACACACTTTAAGATGAGTTTATAGCATCTAAATAAGTTAGCTATAAATGCTATTCCTTAGCTTCACAGTCAGGTCGGACAGGGCTGGACTGGCCTGGATACTCAACTTCAGGAACAAGACAATTAAAACTAGAGCAAATTTATATTATTCAGACACGTCTTAGAGCACCGGGCTGTAAGTAGCCATATATAGCCGGCTACAAAACTACAATACTAAGTTTTCCAAAAATTGCTTGTTGTCACACATCAAAAACTACCGCTACGTAACTAGAAAGAGATACATTACCTCGTGGTTTTGCATCCTGTAAGTTGTTGAAAAAAGAAGTTGTAAAGCAATGCAGAGTTCTGAGGAAGGTCTGAGCTGCATTCATTAGCATCACAACAAACACACGCTTTGGCTTGGGTCACGTCTTTGATGCGTTCCAGTTGTAGTCAGAAGAAGAAATTTCTGAATTCAGAGTAGGAAACTGCAACTGGAACGTCCCCTGAAGTCTGAATTTCCTCCTGGGAACTCGGTGAAACCTCGCCACCCCTGAGTTGACAATGGAAGATGGATGCCCCCAGTGTGAACAGTTATTTAGCTCCTGTAATAATCCATTTATTTGCTCTTCTGACTGGGGTGTGTGGCTCTAGATCAGCTGTATACATAGTATTGTTAGACTTATATTTACAAAAATGCTGCCATAGTGATAATCACATTCTTCATGTGATATTTGTGAACAACAACACAGGGCGTGCTAACAACAGCTAACAATAGCCTGGTAGATCGGCATGTTTTCCGACTTTGTAACTGGAAGGCCGATAAGTCGGAGATGATGTCACTCCCAGTTCTGAGGTTACTGGAACGCAGCATTACAACAGTCGCCACGCGTGCTCATGGGTAGCAGAGTCTTTATGTCACCAGTAATAGATTCTCCTCACAGTCCCTTTAAATTAATCGGTTAACAGTATTTTTTTTGCCAAATATTGGTATCAGCATCGGCCTCAAAAAATCCATATCAGTCAGGCCCTACCATGTACCAACAAAATCTTTTGAAAATGTTCCTTGTGTTTTGGAGGTTTTTTTATGTCCGCCTCGTGTCTCTGGACCTCCTCAGGTGTTGAAACACCAACCTGAGGAACACGTGGTCTGTGACGCTGAATATTAAAATAAAAGGATTTAAAACTCTCCTCTCCTGAAACCTCACAGTCCTCTCCCTCTGTCCCTGCAGGCACCAGTGTCTCCCTCAGGGCTTTGACTCTCCTGTGGCCTGGACACTACCAGGTGGCCTTCATGATCCAGGATAGGCAGGGTCTGGCCTGCCCGGAGCCCCAGTACCTGAAACTGGAGGTTTGCTACTGTGAGGAGGGGGAGACCTGCCAGGCTGCAGGTGTGGACGGGGGGGCCGGGGGGACGGCCAATGAAAAGGAAAAGTCTTCTCATTTTGGAGGGCTGGGAGTGGCGATGCTGATCCTGGGACTGCTGACACTGCTCGGTAAGAGTGCACCAAACACCACGAGGTGGGATGATGGATTAAGTTTTTCCTTAATAAGCATTTAAAACTCCTTCAACAGTTACTTCTCCAACAGTCAGGATCATCTGTTACTGTAACAGTGAACAATAGTGGGGAGAATGATTCAATCGGAGCTGTTAACAGAGACTCTCAGGAGAGTTTGGTCAGACATGAAACAGTTTTTACAACAATAACTGAGGTTTGACTTTAAGACACATTTAAAATACTAATGTGTGACTGCTAAATGCTACTCACCTGAGAATGGACATGCTTTCACTGTGATGGAAAAATCGAGCTCTGCTGCTACTTTGTAAGACTCATTTTATTCTCATCTCATTAAAACTAGGAGTGTCAAATTATCGCGTTAATTTAGATTATTTAATTACAGTCATAATTAATGCACAATTTTGTTTAATCTCGTTAATCTAATTTCTAATCTAATTTCACTGTTTTGGTATTTTTAGAGGGTCACGCCTTAAAATACCAGAGCAGCTGGTGATTGGATGATCAGTCCACTTGTCACAATCTTCACAGACCAATCACATCAAGCCACAGTATGACGTAGCAGCTCGACCCTGTTGTTAGCCGTTAGCTTGAACAACAAGTGCTTCAGTCCTCAGACTATCGTCTTATCTCACATTAAATGATTCCACACAGATGTGTCATCTGCCACATGTGACATGAATCTGTCCAAGACAAAACCACCAAGTTCTCCTGGTAAACCTCGGAGGAGGGCAGATTTGATATCGAAGGGTAACCATGACTAAGGCTCGGCGTTGTTAGCGCAGCATTTCAGCGTCTCTCTCGGTTTCCCGGTGGTCATCTCCGGTCAGGAGAAGAGCAAAATCATGAATTCACTTGAGAAAGCTTACAGTGACGTGCTTCGCTCCTTTTTTAAAGGAGAAATCGAGTCCATGGAGAACAATCTTCTGATCTGCCACAATAATCTAATGAATTTCAATGAAAATACCTCAAGTTGAGGCTATAAATGCTATTCCTTAGCTAAGTGGTCAGGTCGGACAGCCGGCAACAAAACTACGATACTTAGTTGCTTGTTGTCACACATTAAAAACTACCGCTACGTAACTAGAAAGAGATACATTGCCCCGGGCTTTGCATCCTGTAAGTTTTTGAAAAAAGAAGTAGTAAAGCAATGCAGAGTTCTGAGGAAGGTCCGAGCTGCATTCATTAGCATCACAACAAACACACGCTTTGGCTTGGGTCACGTCTTTTGGTGCGTTACAGTTGTAGTCAGAAGAAGAAATTTCTGAATTCAGAGTAGGAAACTGCAACTGGAACATCCCCTGAAGTCTGAATTTCCTACTGGGAACTCGGTGAAACCTCGCCACCCCCGAGTTGACAATGGAAGATGGATGCCCCCAGTGTGAACAGTTATTTAGCTCCTGTAATAATCCATTTATTTGCACTTCTGACTGGGGTGTGTGGCTCTAGATCAGCTGTATACATAGTATTGTTAGACTTATATTTACAAAAATGCTGCCATAGTGATAATCACATTCTTCATGTGATATTTGTGAACAACAACAACACAGGGCGTGCTAACAACAGCTAACAATAGCCTGGTAGATCAGCATGTTTTTTTCAGACTTCAACTTGAACGCTGTTAAGTCGGAGATGATGTCACTCCCAGTTCAGAGGTTACTGGAACGCAGCATTACGACAGTCGCCGCGCGTGCTCATGGGTAGCAGAGTCTTTATGTCGCCGGTAATAGATTCTCCTCATAGTCCCTTTAAATAACTACTTTTTTAAAATAAAAAGTACAGCAGCTGAGAAGTTGTGTCAAAATGTCTTAAAAATTTGTAGCTGTATCTTTAGCTAAGTAGCTTTAGCCCTCTGTTAGCATTGCGGGGTATTATCACTTTCTACTGTTAAGAAGTGTGAGACAACACTCTCTCCCCTCAAACAGAAGCACATGTTTTCTAAGTTTCTGTTATGGTGAGGAAAAAGCTTACAGACCAAAGAAAAGGGTGTGCGACCTTCTTTTGAGCCACGATTCACCATTTGAGAATCCCTGCTCTTGCAGGCTCCCAGGCAAAGCTTTTATACTTATTCTTTTTATTTAAAATTGTAAAGTTACTGAGAGCTCTTGGCGAGCAATATTCAGGCTGCTTTTGTGAGGTATGACAGCCAAAACAAAACCCATTTATCAAAAACTGACATATCCCTTTAGCTGGGTTACAGACACACAGGAGGGACAATCATTTACCATCTAAATACAAAATTAAAAAAACTGCTCAGATGTAACTTAGTTATATTAAAAAGCCAGTAAATAATGTTTTATTTGTAGAGAAATGTTTTTTCTCTTTAAATTGCTGTTCAGTAAATCCTATTTTGCTTCCTCACAGTCTTTGCCACGTGCATGCCTTAACTCTTTTTGCTCTTTTGTTTCAGTTGTGGGTCTCTTGGTGATTTCCTGCACATGTGGAATGACAGGAAGCTTCATTGAGCTTCCTTTTGATACCAGAGACCACCTGATTGTCTACCACACTGAGGGCAACGGAGAAGACAGGGTATGATTACATGTTAACAGACCCTCTGCTTTCAGAAGAGGATTTTTATTTAAATATCTGTGTATTTTCTTGCTCTAAAATATTCTAAGTGATCAAAGAATTATTTAATATATATTCATTGTTATTCATTCCACCCTAGTTATTTGATTAATTACTTCATTTCTCTTCACAATTTTGTATTTTCATCTGTTTTTTCCACCTCCCCTTAGTGTTTGTTCATTCATAACATGCTTTCTGAGTCTGTTTAAAGCCAGAAATCCTCCCAAGTAACATTTTAGTGTTGTGTTTATGTGTTTTGTCTTCAGCACTACAATTATCCTGTCTGTACCTATAACTAAGGCACAGCTGTTAAAACACACCAAGCATGTACAAAGTATTCTGACAAACCTGTCCTAGTATAGCTGTGCAAAACATTGCTGCAGTTTCAGACATATGAAGCTTATTTGTGGCACTTCTACACTGTAAAAAGGTTGTTGTAGATTTTACAGTAACTTACTGTCAACAAGATGCCAGTGAGTTACTGTAAATGTCTTTAGAGTAAAACAACTCTATTTTAAATAACAGCAGTAGTCTGTATTTTCTATGATACTTTTACTACTGTAATTTTTATTCAAGGTGTCATAACTGTCTTTTATTTACGGCTTAATTACTGCATTAACAAAAGCATTCATTTAGAGTAATATTATCATATTCTAGTCTACAACTTTTTAAATGTACAACCCCAAAACCAGTGAAGTTGCTGTATGTTAAATTTACAATGATTTATAAATCCTTTTCAACTTATATTCAATTGAATACACAGCAAAGACAAGATATTTAATGTTCAAACTGAGAAACTTTATTTTCTTTTGCAAATAATCATCAACTTAGAATTTAATGGCAGCAACACATTGCAAAAAAGTTGTCACAGGGTCATTTTTACCACTGTGTTACATCGCCTTTCCTTTTAACAACACTCAGTAGCGTTTGGGAACTGGGGAGACCAATTTTGAAGCTTTTCAGGTGGAATTCTTTCCCATTCTTCCTTGATGTACAGCTTAAGTTGTTCAACAGTCCGGGGTCTCCGTTGTTGTATTTTACGCTTCATAATGCTCCACACATTTTCAATGGGGGACAGGTCTGGACTACAGGCAGGCCAGTCTAGTACCTGCACTCTTTTACTCTGAAGCCACGCTGTTGTAACACGTGCAGAATGTGGCTTGGCATTGTCTTGCTGAAATAAGCAGGGCGTCCATGAAAAAGACGTTGCTTAGATGGCAACATGTGTTGCTCCAAAACCTGTATGTACCTTTCAGCATTAATGGTGCCTTCACAGATGTGTAAGTTACCCATGCCTTGGGCACTACACCCCCATACCATCACAGATGCTGGCTTTTGAACTTTGAGCCTATAACAGTCCAGATGGTTCTTTTCCTCTTTGGTCCGGAGGACACGACGACCACAGTTTCCAAAACAATTGTAAATGTGGACTGGTCAGACCACAGAACACTTTTCCACTTTGCATCAGTCCATCTTAGATGAGCTCGGGCCCAGTGAAGCCGGCGGCGTTTCTGGGTGTTGTTGATAAATGGCTTTGGCTTTGCATAGTAGAGTTTTAACTTGCACTTACAGATGTAGGCGAACTGTAGTTACTGACAGTGGTTTTCTGAAGTGTTCCTGAGCCCATGTGGTGATATCCTTTACACAGTGATGCCGGTTTTTGATGCAGTACCGCCTGAGGGATTGAAGGTCACGGGCATTCAATGTTGGTTTTGGGCCTTGCTGCTTCTCCAGATTCTCTGAACCTTTTGATGATATTACGGACCGTAGATGATGAAATCCCTAAATTCCTTGCAATAGCTGGTTGAAATGTTGTTCTTAAACTGTTGGACAATTTGCTCACATTTGTTCACAAAGTGGTGACCCTCGCCCCATCCTTGTTTGTGAATGACTGAGCATTTCAGGGAAGCTGCTTTTATACCCAATCATGGCACCCACCTGTTCCCAATTAGCCTGTTCACCTGTGGGATGTTCCAAATAAGTGTTTGATGAGCATTCCTCAACTTTCTCAGTCTTTTTTGACACTTGTGCAGCTTTTTTGAAACATGTTGCAGGGATCAAATTTCAAATGAGCTAATATTTGAAAAAAAAAAACAAAGTTTACCAGTTCAAACATTAAATATCTTGTCTTTGCTGTGTATTCAATTGAATATAAGTTGAAAAGGATTTGCAAATCATTGTATTCTGTTTTTATTTACGATTTACATAACGTGCCAACTTCACTGGTTTTGGGGTTGTATTTTAAATTACGGTGAACTTGCTGTATGTTTGTTTATATTACTATATCTTTAACTATTTTACTGATAATTTCTTAGGAAGATAAAAAAAGAAATGTGCAAGACTTTTTATCAAATAAAATATTTTTACACAAACAGTTGTTTCATTTAAACATAAACATTTACTAATTTTTTTACATGCTGTTGGTCAATTTTTCTGAGAGAAAAAAATAATTTAATCTATTATCCTTTTCAGTTACCTAAAGTATATACAGTTGGTAACTATAGATTTTATGGTTCAATAGCGTTCATGTTACAAAAGTCTGTGTTTTCCCACAATCATTTTGCCATTTACAGCGATTTACTGAATAGATTTTTTACTGTAGATATTACGGTAAAGTACTGTTATATTTACAAAAATTAGTCGCAGTGTACTACAACTATTATAACAAAAGTTCTTTATGTTACTTCTCTCTTATTTGGTTGTTGTGACTTCCAAACGCTCAGGTATATTGGTTTTCATGCTTGGGAAAATAAGTACATGTGCATCATAATCTGCAGCATGACTCAAAAATCTTAAAAAGGCTCCCCATTTTGATGCAACAACTGTGTTTAACTCAAAAACTGACAAATATCTTCTGTGTGTGATTTAGGACGTCCCTCTGCTCAGCTCACCAGTCCAAACCACACGCGTAATGGCTAACAATGTGGCCTCAGGCCCCACAGCCAACACCTTTCAGACCTACACGACTGTCAATGGAACCAAGACCAACGCCAAGATCCAGCAGAACCACTTTGGGGAGTTGGGGAGGAGCTGGAGAGAGTCCAGAGAGAGCTGCAGAGAGCTCTACTCAACAGAAGAAACCCTGCTGCGGTCCGACAGCATCGATGCTATCGCGCTCTCTGATGAGTTCCTGCAGGATTACTACACACAGGTGAGAGCTTTAAGGGTGATGCATTCTTGACTTCCTAACAAACTAAAGCCCGGCTCACATTAAAGCATTGTGAACATCAGTAAACATGCTGTAAAACAGCACTGATGCCTCTGTCCACGTGGAAACAAGATCAGTCTTAAGAGCAGTCTGAGGCCAATTTCATACAATCGTCCATCTAACAAACTCATCTTAAGACAAAGCTTTCCAATGTGTATCCCCAGAGTTCTGCCTCAGTCTTTACAAAGGATTCAGAATGATTTTAAGTCAGATGAAAACACACCTCTTTGACATTTTGGCAGTGTTTGGCTGTTACTGTGCTTAAAAGTGGCATTTTACCCTTTTTTGTCTTTGTTGATGTTTTTAGTATTTTGATTACCTTCCTAATTTTTGTTATTCATTTAATTATGTGTTTTGTCCCCGTACAGCTCTTTGGGACTCAGGTCTGTGAAAGTCGCTATGTAGCTAAACTTTTACTTTTTCTTACGAGAATAAAAAATTACATAACCACTTATTTCGCATGTTAGTGATAAAAAATGTCCAGCCCACTAGACAGTAGTCTTAAGATGTCCATGTCATTTTACAGTCTGGTCCAATTGGGGACTTTTCAGCTCTATAGCTGATTAACAGACATAAAACTGTAAAACTTGAAGGCTAATAATCTGCTAACAAACTGGGCAGAGGGGCCAAACAGTATTATACTATGTAGCTGTTGAACATCACAGCTACTAAGGAATATAGTCTTTTATGGCCATTCCTCAGAGTGAACTGTTTTTAGCCATGGGTTTTGTCACTGTTTTATTATCTGTACCATCCTGTGTCTGGCCCAAATTGGATAGTGGGAGAGGAAGTCTGTAGCCAGTCCTCACAGCGAGGTGAGGAGGTCAATTGGTCAGAAAGAGTGTAAGAATCTCTGTCCTTGAAGAGTTTAAGTTATTTCACAACAGCATATCAAAAGTATCATTTGTTCAAACTAGAGCACACGACTAAAAGAAGTTGTACTTAGACATATTTGATTGTGCAATAACAGGACGGAGGCATTTCTTGAGTTAATTTCGGTGGCCAAGTTCTTCATGGCATGTCGGTACTTTTAATGATATATTTGCATCATGAAACCTCAGTAGTCAATAGTGGAAATGGGTTTTGTCACAGTTTTATTGTCCGTACCATCCTGTCAGGCCCAAATTGGATAGTGGGGGGAGGAAGTCTGTAGCCAGTCCTCACAGCGAGGTGAGGAGGTCAAATGGTCAGAAAGAGTGTAAGAATCTCAATCCTTGAAGAGTTTAAGTTATTTCACAACAGCAAATCTCTTTAAAGTATCATTTGTTCAAACTAGAACACACAAGTAAAAGAAGTCATACTTAGACATGTTTGTTATTGTCATACCAGAATGGAGGCAGTTGTTGATTTAATTTCGGTGGCCTAATACTTCATGGCATGTCGGTATTTTTCATGAAATATTTGTCCCATGAAACCCCAGTAGTCAATAGTGGAAATGGGTTTTGTCACTGTTTTATTATCTGTACCATCCTGTCAGGCCCAAATTGGATAGTGGGGGGAGGAAGTCTGTAGCCAGTCCTCACAGCGAGGTGAGGAGGTCAAATGGTCAGAAAATGTGTGAAAATCTCTGTCCTTGAAGAGTTAAAGTTATTTCACAACAACACATCTCTTTAAAGTATCATTTGTTCAAACTAGAACACACAACTAAAAGAAGTTGTACTTAGGCATGTTTGTTATTGTCATACCAGAATGGAGGCAGTTGTTGATTTAATTTCGATGGCCTAATTCTTCATGGCATGTCGGTATTTTTCATGAAATATTTGTCCCGTGAAACCCCAGTAGTCAAAAGCGGAAATGGGTTTTGTCACTGTTTTATTGTCTGTACCATCCTGTGTCTGGCCCAAGTGGATAGTGGGAGAGGAAGTCTGTAGCCAGTCCTCACAGCGAGGTGAGGAGGTCAAATGGTCAGAAAATGTGTGAAAATCTCTGTCCTTGAAGAGTTAAAGTTATTTCACAACAACACATCTCTTTAAAGTATCATTTGTTCAAACTAGAACACACAACTAAAAGAAGTTGTACTTAGACATGTTTGATTGTGTAATACCAGAATGGAGGCGGCTCTTGATTTAATTTCGTTGGCCTAATTCTTCATGGCATGTCGGTACTTTTAATAAAGTATTTGTGTCACGAAACCCAAATAATCATTTATATTAAAATAAGATTTGGCATCCATGGAGCTTTTACACAGGAATGACAGCTGTCTTTTTTCCAAAGTCAATACACAAGACTCATAGGATCATGTGAAGATGTTATTCAAAGTACCTTCAAACATCAGAGCTGATATTTAGGACATTTGTGCAAGCATGTTTTAACAGTACTGGATGAACGACTAAAACTTGAAGAGACAAATGTATGACGTTTTATGTTTCTGTGGATCTCTTTGCAGAAGTCAAACTGTGCAGCAGGAGCGAAGGACGGCCTCCTGATACACAGCTTTGAGGGTTCTGGTTCCCTTGCTGGTTCAGTGAGCTGCAGTAGTATCCTGCGAGAGTCTGAAGACGACCTGCAGTTCCTTGATGACATTGGACCAAAATTCAAGACACTTGCTGACATCTGTCTGCCCCCAAGACCTCAGACACCTCCAAAAATAACCATCCCTACAGAGAAGAAAGTTGACCTCATTTCTGAATCTTACATGGACATTAAGCCAGAGGAAATCCACAATGTCCATAAGGTTCAGTCTTGTAGTGGTGCTGTTGGCTTTAACAGAGAATCCACCGGCCAGGTGCTTAAGCATAAGTCCACCAGTGTCATGGGTTACAATGAAGCAGCTTCCAGCACTCACAAGAAGACTTTACTCAACAGCAACATGATTCCTCAGTCACCTCATGTCAGTCCTGTAACTAAAGCTATGCTGCCCCCTCCTGGTCCTATGTATGTACTACAAGAGCAGCCGATCTTCTACGCCACCACCCCTGTCATGCAGCCAATGCACTACATCGTCCAGCCACAGCTGCAGAGCTCTGTGCTGCTGGCTGAGGCCCCAAACATGGAAGGCATGGTCCTGCTTAACGGGAATTCAGGAAACTTTGAGAACATAGTGGTTGATGGAAGTCAGGGAGTGGGGGTTCAGCAAAGACCTGATGGCTCAGGAAAGGTGAGAGGTGTCAGGAGGGGTGGTCGTAGGATGTCCGAGGGTGGAGCTGGGAGGGAATATTATTCTATGGGTGGACCAGTAACAGAATGGCCTGATGTCAGAGGCGGTGGTCGTAGATTCTCAGAGAGTGGGGCAGCGGCAGAGTACTGTTCTGTTGGGGCACCAATAGTAGGGTGGGCAAATGGCACAGGAGAGTTGTTGGGTGTCAGAGGTGGTGGACAAAGGCTGTCAGAAGGTGGGGTTGGGATGGCGCATTATCCTACTGGGACACCAATAGTAGGGTGGGCGAATAGCACAGGGGGACTGGGAGGTGTCAGGGTGAGTGGGCGAAGGCTGTCCGAGGGTGGAGTTGGGATGGCGCATTACTCCATCGCGACACCAATAATAGGTCTGCCCCATGGCACAGCAGAGGTGGTGGGTGTCAGAAGTGTTGGGCGAAGGCTTTCAGAAGGAGAAGCTGGGATGGAGCACTACTCCATTGGGGCACCTGTAACAGGACTGTCCCACGGCACAGCAGAGGTGGGGGGTATGCGAGGTGTTGGGCGAAGGCTGTCAGAGGGTGAAGTTGGGATGGAGCACTACTCCATTGGGGCACCTGTGATAGGACTGCCCTATGGCACAGCGGAGGTGGTGGGTGTCAGAAGTGTTGGGCGAAGGCTGTCAGATGTCGTCACTGGGGTGGAGCATTACCCCATTGGACTACCTAATGGCACAGGAGAGGTGGTTGGTGTCAGAAAGGGTGGTCGTAAGCTCAGGTCAGAAGGTGGAGCTGGGACAGAGCGTTATTCTGTTGGGATAAAGATTATTGAAAATGGAGGGGAGGAACTGCCAGTATTAACTAAGAAACAAGAAAAGAAAAAAGCTAAGTCAAAAGCATCAGAAGGGAAAAATCAAGTGCATCAAAATTAATATCAAATTGTCTCCCCCATCCTCCGAAGACAAGCCCTTACTCTGCATAACCCACACACATAAAACTAAAAGATCCTTGAAGAAACTTTAGAGGTTCTTCAGTTTGCAGCTGTGGAGGAACCACTTTAGGTGCTTTGAGGAACCTTTGAAAAAGGGGTCCACTGGCCTTTTGTCAACCAAGTAGCACTTGGATTAGAAGCTGCTTCTGCCCCTACAACAAAGTAGACCAGGCAGAAGAGCCATGTTTAGTCACTTCTGTCGTTTTCTGCAGTGCTGTAGCGTCACATACAGACACTGCATGTCTTTATATTCACCTTATTCCGCCCTGCCTACTTTCAGTTATCCCTTACTCCCATATTTTGCCACTAAAACTGAGCTCAAAAGATCAGACAGCATCTTATTGGCTCATCGGCAGTGTTGGGGAAGTTACTTTGAAAAAGTAGTGTTTGCTCGTTACTCGTTACTTCTGAAAAAATAACTTGTTACTTTACTTAATTACCCTCCATGAAAAGTAACTTTTCAAGTTACTTGTTACTTTTCCGTTACTTTTACATTGCTTGATCATGGACAGAACCCCATATCTGTTCTTTAATGTGAAGGCCTACAAAAAGTTCTACCACAGAGAATATAACAGTTTTTTGTGCTCTTTATTTTACAAAATGTCACATACCCTGTGGAATCAGAGCTCCTGTCCAGTGTTTCCACATTTTTCTTCTGAAATAAGTAACCTGGTCGATAAAAACAAGCCCAAAATAATCAACCTCCAGCTATTTCCTTTCGTACTGTGATATATTACTTTTTAAAAAGAGAAATCTACATAAAGTGTGTTAATGTTCATCTACATTACATTTCAATATCACAGCGCTAAGTATCTATTCAAGAAAAGACCGTCTCTTATAACAAGCAGACCTGGCAACTTTGGCTCTGGAGCATGCGCTATGTGCATGGGGGCGTGCATATAACCAGGAAACGAGGAAGTGGACAAACTGCCTACTGCATTCATGTTTTCCTTTATGTAAGGAGCTGGAAGGTAATCAGGGGGATTCACACAGACTTAAGAGCCCCAAGAAGAAACTTCACGTTTAGAAACAAGCCCAAAAACACCACAACCCGCAGCCATGACTCACGAGATTTTCGGCCCTTAGACGCTTATAATGAGCAGACTTGCTTGCTGGAAGGCAGCTTCAGTGTCAGATCTGTCCAGGAGAAATGTAACGTTGCGCTGCATTATAAAAGGAACTGCGTTTCGTTACCAAATTTTCAATAGTAGCGCGTTACTTTACTTTTTACCCAAAAAAGTAGTTTCGTTATTGTAGCGCGTTACTTTGTAACACATTACACACAACACTGCTCATCGGTCATGTGTTTTGAAATGGGAGGATGACATGATGGACTTGCCAAGAGAATCTCTTTTCAAAGGTTTTTAAAAGCACCTGAAGAAGTTCCTCAGTTTTAAGCTGAAGAGCCTCTGAAGGTTCTTCAAGGATCATTTTAGGTGTATCACACCTGGCTCGTTTGGGGCAGCTGTTCCAGAACAACAACTAACCCCTCCTAAAGTTCGGTTCGTTTGGGCACATGTGAACAAAGCAATCTCACTTGGATGTGGGACAAAACAAGCAGGTCAAGATCATCAAAATAGGAGGTCTCGGCTCAATTTGATTGAGAACACAAACACCTCAGCAACCAAAACAACTGACTCACACCTGTGGTTCACACTGTAGTAGTGGGGGGCTGTAATGAGCCTGGCTGCCAATCATTCAGTCAAAACAATAGAAGAAGAAGGATGATGCAGCAACAGCAGGAGAAGAAGAATCTGAGTGAAACGAGTCGTGGGCTGACGTGGAAAAGGGAGGAAATAAAATGCCTCATAGAAATCTGGGCAGGAGAGAAAATTTGCCAAATAGATAGATAGATAGATAGATAGATAGATAGATAGATAGATAGATAGATAGATAGATAAATACTTTATTGATCCCCCGTAGGAGAAATTCAGTTGTCCAGCAGCTGTACATACACACACATACACATTCAAAAACAGGTTAAAAGTCACTAACAATAGAAATAAATAAATAAAAAGGTGCGCATGTTCAGACTGAGCTGTTATACAGTCTTATAGCAGCAGGAACAAAAGATGTTTTAAGCCTTTCCGCTGGATGCTGGACACTGCACATAAAAACACAGAGGGTGTACAAACTCATGAGTCAGTATATAAGTGACAGATAAACGCTTTAAACCGGTTCGCCACACACGCTGCTAATGCTTCATGGCTGTTGTAAGAAGAGAAGAAAACTCCCCCCCCGCCCTCCGCTAAGATTTATGACCAATGACCAACATTTGATTGGACATGACGTTTGTTTACAACTTTGAACCCCAAGAGACTTTAGCCGTGTGAACACAAACAAACCAAGAGACACCTGAAACAACTGCATCGATTTTACCCCTGAATCAGCACAAAGCAAACGAGCCACAGGTGTGAATACACCTTTAGTTTTTATCTTTATCTAAACACTGAGTAAATCATTGACCATCTCCTTCATGTACATCATTGTACACTATTATGATTTGGTGGTCTTGTAATTTAAGGTCATGCAGTCCTGGCATGCCTGGCTTTATTTTTTCTTGGTGCACAATCACAACAAGGGGCTACCTGAGGTGCTGAGAGATCAGATTAATCCTGTATGCAAAACAGAACCAGCAGTCCTGAATATGAGTCAGATGAGCCTGTATGCTCATCTTTACAATGCTGGTCCTTAGTCTTGGTAGTCTCTGGCTATCATCAGCACATGAGACTTTTTGTGCCAGTGGGTCGTATGTTAATGCTCAACATGAAGCCATATCCTCTAAAGCAGTGGCCGGCAACAAACGGCCCACGGGCCAAAATTGGCCTGTCTCCAATAATATCTGGCCTGCTAGATGAAATTAAAAAGATGATTTGAAAGGGGAAGGGACGTGCTGGCCAGCTGGGAAACCAAGAAAGCTCCTGAACGGTTGGCACACCTAGATGGCCGCAGCGCGCGCAACTGTAAATTTCAATCAGCAGCCGCCCCCCGTTGGACAAACACAAGCCACCGCAATCGGGAACATCACGGCCGCGCAGCTGACAAAATTACACGGCCAGCGGTCGTCAGTCCAGCAAAAATTCCTGGGCTGACTTTCAGCCTCAGCACGTCCCAGAAAAGGAGTATTTAAAAAAAAAAAAAAAGTTAAATTATTTAGCTACTATCACAAAAACGACAATCATAGCCCAATCCTGAAAGTCTTTATTTATAAATCTTTAATACAAATGCGTTAGTTGGGCTCAAAGAAGTGTTTATTTTCAAAGTGGAAATTACTCACGTTTTTGTTAAATGTGTGGGGAAAATATAGTTGGCTCTGGCACATTTATGATGACTTAAAAGACAGTCTGTGTAACAAGTCGCTGATCACTCCTCAACAGAAGGCAGACATCATGCTGAAGCACTTACTGGATCTGCTGGAGTTTGCAGATAAACTTTAAGACCAATGAGTTAAGGGTTGTATTATATTACAGATTCTGCATTAAAGGATTTGATCATATGTGTTATAATGTTTAAATAAGGTAAATAAAAGCATTGCACTAGTTTTTTCTTATTCTGCACGTTTGGTGTTTCTTTTTTTATGGATTTGACTTGTCTTGCTGTTGTGTAAATAATGCTGGTGTGTTGTTTTTATAATCTTTATTACACTTTTATAATTCTCAGCTCTTTGTATTTGTACATAAGATACACACAGGTGTAATAAAAAGGCATTGGGGGTATTTATCAGTGTTGTTGTGGCTCCTCTCTGACAAACTCCTCCTCCAGTGTGATATGATTGAGTGATGATGATGTCCTGCTCTGCAGCTTTTGTTTGACCAAAACTCTAATAAAAACTGATTGATATGAAATGAAACTGAAACTGGTCACTTTCTTTGTGCAAGAATTCATCTTCAATCAGTCAATAAAAGTTTATATAGCACAGTTCAAACAAATTCAATTGGAGCTCAAAGTGCCATACATCAAGACAAAAGACGGACAAAGGATGTATGTATATCAGTGGCGATTGCTCTAATGCTGCATTCACACCGGACACGAATTGACGCGCGTAAAGCCTAAGACGCGCCGCGCTTAACGCCCAAGGCTGGACGCTGGACATTTTGACAAGCTGAGGGACGACGCGCGTCCTGGCGCAGGCGCAGTAGAGAGCCGGAGCTTGTCAGACTCAGTGATGACCCGTGCAGGCAAATCCAGCTGGAAACAAATATTTACAGAACTTACCTTCAAAACCTGTCTCCTCAGAGACTTTCACCCAAGTCTGCTCCTTTTTGTTCTGGTCTCTGTAGAGTGCACACGTCGAGTAGTATAGCTCCGGATGATAGCAAACAGTGCAGATAAACCTCTCCTCCATCTTTGAGAGGGGGTTTGAGCAGGAGCAGGAGACCGGGGCGTCACACGTCATCAAATCAAATCAAATCTGTCTCCTTGGCGACTTTCACCCAAGCCTGCTCCCTTTTGTTCCAGTCTCTGTAGAGTACACACACCGAATAGTATAGCTCCGGATGATAGCAAACAGCGCAGATAAACCTCTCCTCCATCTTACAGAGGGCTTTGAGCGGGAGCAGGGGCACGTGGCGTCATACGTCATCAAATCAATGACGTCGGGAGGGGTATGTCATCGCTGATTGCCTGCCGCGTCACAGCGTCAAGCAAACAGGAGTCGAAAGTTCAATATTTTCAACTCGAGCGTCGAGGCATCGGGCGTCGAAGGCGTCAAACGCCTCGGCGCTCGGCGCCTCAGCAGCGCCCGCGCATCACGCGCCGCATTGACTTTTTATGTAATCTCGACGCGCGTCTGTGCAAATTCACGTCCAGTGTGAACACACCATAAGACTGCAAGGGAAGCTCAGCTTCCCCTAAAATGACCCCCCAAAGAGTGTTGATATGTCCTGCTGTGTGTACATTTCATTGACTAAATATGCTCTAGAATACCTTCATCTTTTGTTCAGAATCAGCTACTTATCACAGGTAACTGGAGCGACTTCCTTCTCATTCATCCCCGCAGCGTCTCAGCGCTTTAACACAGTCGGACGCTGAGCGTCTTCTGACTTCGATGGGGAAGCGTAGAGTGGGTTGTTCCACTGTGGAAACTGGGCCGGTCATTGGATAAGCGCTGGGCTTTGTCCGCCCATTGGGCGCTCAGCGTCTCTGGGGGTCTATGAGGCAGTGGGCTGGCCTGGACGCCCGGCTTCTGCATGATGATTGGATGATCTGTCTGAGGCCGAATCCCTTTTTGTTTGACAGTGAAATGAGCCAATCAGCGATCTTGAAGTATAACCCTCCACCGGAGCATCTTCTAAGTTTTACATTCAGTTGTTCTGGACTTATCCGGAGGCTTTATCGATCACCAGTGACTTTATCTTTCTTAAAAACGACTAGCGTTGTGTTTGAAGATTCTCTCCTGTCACTTTTTCTTTTTACGAACGAGCATCTGTAGCTGGGGAGCTTCTCTCCCTCTCACTCACACTCACAGCCTGTCAATAGTCTCACGTAGCTGCTCCAGCTGCGAGCAAGCTGCACATCATGGCAGATAGTATGAATGTTGTTAACCAGATTTTGGCGAGGCCATTTGATAGTCTTCCTTACAAAGAGAAAATTAGAGTTAAACAGCAGGGCAGATCAACTCCTAAGATTGGTATAGTTCAAAAGGTGGGAAAAGAAACAGGTCTTTTCAGCATTCCTGGTATGACAAGGTGAGCTGGCTCATTGGAAGTGCTGTCACAAATAAAATGTGTTGTCTGGTCAAAAGTGGGTTTTGGGCAATAAAATCCTTGGAAAAGACACCTAGTTGGTACAACAGGGTCACAGATCATTTACATTAAAAAAAAAAATTATGATGTAGGCCAGAAAAAAAATGAGCTTCCCCTCCTTGATTGACCAGCAGCCGCCACTGCTCTCTCTATATACATGTATATATATATATGTCTATATATATATATATATATATATATATATATATATATATATATATATATATATATATATATATATATATATATATACATATATATATATATATATATATATATATATATATATATATATATATATATATATATATATATATATATATATATATATATATATATATATATATATATATATATATATACTTACAGCAACCCTCTGAAGCGTAAATGAATTTGCCCTCATTGCTGAATCACATACTCAGTCAAACCCATCCACCCTCTGATGGTTGTTGGAGTAGATGGATCCTCTTCAGTGATCTACAGCTCTGTTGGCAGAGTCTTGGCTGGTCCATGACAGGAGAGAGTTTACCCTAACGGCTGTATGGAGGTCCCATGCAGTTATGTTTCAACCATGTAACCCTTTCACCCACATTTTATAGGATACAAAGAAAGTTTTGATGTATGGAAAATGCCTCTTTGCAGAATGTTACAGTTAAACAAACAAACTTTTTTAGTTGGCCTGTAGCTGGATGGAACTTTGTTACATTCGCTGGGAGGGGATGATTAAAGATTGACTGGCCTGTATCGCCAGTTGTTCATCAACATAACACTTATACGCCTTGTTATACCTTTACTGCATTTACATGCCACTAACGCAGCAGTTACAGATGATTTTACTTTTAAGAGTTATTTCTTGTCTTATAAAGATGTTAATTTTTTTTACTAGAAGTGTAGGTCTTCATCTTTTTTAGGCTGTGACCTCTCTAATAAAAAATAATAGATAAATATTCAGTCAGTGCTCTGTTTGCACTTGTTTTTCCTTAAAGACTCACCTGTTATTTAACCAACTGTTTTCTGAAGATGTAACTTGGCTGTGTCATTTTTAATTTAAGAGAAAAAAATGTTTTTTGGCTCTGTTTGCACTTATTTTTTAAAATTTTTTTCTGTTCTTAATCTGGAATAAAGGCCTTTAATTAATTTGCCTTTAACTATTTTTATTTATGGTAAAGGAGCTAGCTGTGTACCCAATAAAACATATCCTGCATTAAAATATTGACAATAAATATTGTTGAAACCATAAAAATGTGGACATATGGGCAGGCTTTAAGACACAAACTGGACTTGGTTTGGACCTTTTATTTGACGAAATTTTTATCAACTGGACCTCTGTGACTTTTAATTCACTTTTTTGAATTGAATACCCCTGCATATATAGTTTTCTAGTTTAGTCCTCGTGATGAAGTTTGTGGATTTGTACATTTACAGGCATAAAAAAGGAAAAGAAATGCTGGGGTGGAATAATCAGGTCATCACAGACCAGCTGGATCATCATCAACCACAGGGTGAGAAGAGGATCTGTGCTCCAGCTGAACCTCCAGCCTGATCAGACAGAACATCTGTCTGGTATCTTCACATTTATCTCTGATGTGTCTGCAGACAGCTTCATCAAGAATGAACCATCTAACCAGACGATAGCATCATTTCAATCCTCTTTAATGTTAAAGCTCTGAACACAGACTGTCTTAACATGTTAAACTTTAACTCTCCTGATGGACGAGGTGCAGATCATCCAGCAGGAGGAGGCAGAGCTCCACGTCTGACCTTCAGAAGAAACACGAGAAGAGCAGCGACCTGGAGACTCCAGACCAGTTTAACAGAGTTAGTTTAAACAGCTTAAATCAAATCAAAATGTACATTCACTGCAGCAGGTGTTTCCTACATTTTAAGATTTATTTAAAGAAATACTATTCAAAACATTCAGATTATAATTTCCACTTTTCTTCTTGATATATGCAGAAACTTAAATTTAGATTATTTAATGTGAAACTAAAAAAAAACTTAACTTATGGCTAAATAACTTTCATTGGGATTTAGAAATAATATAATATTTAAATATGATAATACACAAACGCAGTATCTGTCAAGTAAACAAATGTCATATTAAATCAAAATAAGTTATGTATAATAATTTTTAAACTTAATATTATTTATAAAAATGATAATTAAATAATAACAATAGTAATTGTTGTTACCATATTTATTACTATTACTAATATTTGTTATTAGGTTGATATTTTTGAGTCTTCCAAATAAGACATAATTCTGAGCTTTACTCCAGAATGTCGAGATGAAATAAGAATACTGAGGGAAAAAAAAAGAAAAAGTCAAAACTGTAGTTTAAAAATCAGAATTCTCAGATTTTATTGAGAATTTGGAGATTAAAATAAAAAAAATATCTGTCAGTAACTCTAACCCTGTCCCTGTAAGTTTGTGAATGTCAAACTTGTGAATGTAAATGCTTCTAAACTCTTGTTAAAAAATGTTAATTTATGTGTGTGTGTGTGTACAGTATTCATACATATGTATATATATATATGTCTATATATGTATATATATATATATATATATATATATATATATATATATATATATATATATATATATATATATATATATATATATATATATATATGTCTATATGTATATATATATGTATATATATATATATATGTTTATATGTATTCTATATATATATATATATATATGTATATATATATATATATGTCTATATATATATATATATATATATATATATATATATATATATGTCATATGTATATATATATATATATATATTTATATATGTGTCTATATATATATATATATATGTATATATATATATATATTATATATATGTCTGTATATATATATATATATATATATATATATATATATGTGTCTATATATATATATATATATTTATATGTATATATATATATATATATATATATATATATACATATGTGTCTGTATGATATATATATGTATATATATATATATATATTGTTGGCATATAGTCTATATATATATATATATATATATATATATATATATATATATATATATATTTATATATGTGTCCCTGTATATATATATATATATATATATATATATATATATATATATATATATATATATATATATGCCTCTTTGCTGAATGTTACAGTTAAATCAAACAAGCCCATCCACCCTCTGATGGTTGTTGGAGTAGATGGATCCTCTTCAGTGATCTACAGCTCTGTTGGCAGAGTCTTGGCTGGTCCATGACAGGAGAGAGTTTACCCTAACGGCTGTATGGAGGTCCCATGCAGTTATGTTTTAACCATGTAACCCTTTCACCCACATTTTATAGGATACAAAGAAAGTTTTGATGTATGGAAAATGCCACTTTGCAGAATGTTACAGTTAAACAAACAAATCCTTTTTGAAGTTGGCCTGTAGCTGGATGGAACTTTGTTGGCATTCGGCTGGGAGGGGATGATTGAAGATTGACTGCATCTGTACGTCAGTTGTTCATCAACATAACACTTATACGCCTTGTTATACCTTTACTGCATTTACATGCCACTAACGCAGCAATGGGAGCATCCTAAGGTGAAGCGTCTCACCTGAAGACTCATAGGCATGTGGCAGCCTGAGCTTGGCTCCAATCTACAATCTTCAGATCACGCCCTGTATGGAGTTATATATATGTATTTTTTAAATACACACCTGGTTCTGTTTTATATTTTCAGTACATCTGATGAACTGCACTGATTGTGGCTTTTTGCTGATTGTTTCTTTTCTTTGCTGTGTGTTTGTTTTGCATACAATTCAATATAATTTCATCTTCCCTTTAATGTTAGTAATGTTATCAAAATGCATGCAAAAAGAAAAATAAACTGTATAGAGATTTCATAAAATCTAGAACAGCGATGGCTGAAGGAAAGTACAAGGTATACAAAAATAAATTAATCAATATATTGAGACAGGCAAAAAAGAAATATTACAAGAAAATATAAACAACATTGAGGGTATGGTACGGACCATAAGGTGATTAAAAACATTAATGAAGTGGTAAATGAATTTAATTCTTTTTTTTGTAAGTATTGGGCCTAATTTGGCAAATGAGATTAAAAGAAATCATGGTCAAGCAGAAAGTGGCTGGAAAGGGGGAAATAAGGTGACAGTCAATGTTTCTGAATGAAGTTAGAGAAAAATTAATGAAAAATAAGACATCAGCTGATGGTGGTGGAATAGATATGAAAATAGTAAAAATGACTATTGACTGTTTCTTCAAACCACTATGTTATGTTTATAATCTTTCATTTAAAACAGGTGTTTTTCCAGATAGGATGAAAACAGCATGGGTCATTCCACTTTTCAAGGCAGGAGATAAACATAAATTTAACAACTATAGACCAGTATCATCACTTCGCCAATTTTCAAAAGTGCTTGAAAAGTTATTTGTTCAAAAACTAGATTGTTTCATTGAAAAAAACAAGATATTAACTGAAAGTCAGTTTGGTTTTCGGACAAATAGGTCTACTAATCTGGCAATAATGGAAATAATGGAAGAAATCACAACTGCAATTGACAGGGAAATACACCATAGGGGTATTCAATGACCTAAAGAAGGCATTCGATACAATAGATCACTCAGTTTTAATGGCTAAATTGAATAAGTACGGTGTGAGAGGGGTGCTTCTAAACTGGTTAACTAGCTATTTACATAATAGACAACAATATGTCCGGTTTGCTGGAACTACATCAGAATGTTTGAAGGTTCAGTTTTTGGGCCAAGACTTTTTATTTTATATATCAATTACATTTGTGAAATTTTGAAGGTGTTACGTTTTGTATTGTTTGCAGATGACATAAATTTCTTTTGTTCAGGAGATAATTTAAAAACATTATCTGAATGTATTCAAAGTGAAATGGTGAAACTTAAACTATGGTTTGATGTAAATAAGCTGTCATTAAATCTGATAAAAACTAAGTTCATGGTTTTCTCTAAAAGAACTAAAGACAAAGTTTCATTCTACATGGATGGAAATTATAATGGGAATTATAATGGATGAAAATATGACATGGAAATCACAGGTATCATATGTTAAAAGAAAGTTGTCAAAGAATATGATCTCCTTATCTGAGTTATTCTGCAGACGTGTTGGGTCATACATATCTGAGTAATATAAAACCTTTGTTTTTATTGCAGAAAAGAGCCATCAGAGTCATTCACAAAGTCAAATTTAGTATATTTGAAGAGCTCTTTTCCAAAAGGCTATAAATCCGTTTTCATTTAGGAAGCATTTACATTATTTGCCCAGACCCACCATTGGACTGGCTGGGGAGCTGAACTTTGAAATACAGTTTAAACAGGGATATACAGCTTTCTGGCAGTAAATACTGATAGGGCAGGTAGTACAATCAGTATAAAAAAGAATAGCACTGAGTAATATATATATATGTGTGTATATATATATATCTATATATATATATGTATATATATATATATATATATATATATATATATATATATATATATATATATATATATATATATATATATATATATATATATATATATATATATATATATATATATATATATATATATATATATATATATATATATAATTCTGGCTTTTATAGCATTTTGGAAAAGAACTCTTCATTTATTAAATCAGGGTTATTGAAGCTTACAGAGATAATAAAACTCCTGACATTACTAATTATGTTTAAATCCAGAAACAGAGCTTTACCAGAAAAGCTACAAAGCTGTTTGTGTTTACTACAGAAGATCAAAATCATAGAAGAAAATTTTATTTTAAGCACCAAGTTGCTCGAACTACTTTAAAACAAGTGTGTACTTCAGTTGTAGCTGTAAAAATATGGAATTTCCAATCACAGGGCTTAAAGGGTTGTGCAGAGACTCATCGATTAAAAAAATGTACAAATGCAAAAAAAAAAGAGTCAATACACATGAGAAAACTTAAATTGGATGTGATGCATGTTTTGAGATTTAAATTTGTATTTTTTGGGTTCTTTATTTTATTGTACTTATTTGTTTTGTTTTGTTTGTTTTTGTTGTTAAAATCAATGACAGGTTAATGTAGGCTGTTGAATATAAACTGTATGTGACGTCAGACTGTCTGGTCTTCTTTTTTTTAATTATTCAAGTACAGACAGACAGACAAATATAAGACACGTTTCTCTTCTTGCTGCTCCTCTCCTATTATGAATGTGTTTGTTTGAGGGTGTAATGTGCACCCGTGTGTGGATTATGTTGTCAGCTTTCATGTAAGGAACAAATAAATAAACAAATAAATGAATAAATAAATAATCCACACTGTCAGCAGAGGTAGATCATCTTCACACATAAGCCTGCATGTAAAAGGCCTCGTCTACTCTTCCCCACAGAGATAATCCTTTGCTCTCAGAGTTACTTGGATGTACTTTTGTTTTTCTAAGAAGGGTTACATCTTTCTATGGAGTGGATTAAAGTCCTGACATCTCTTTTCTGATCCTGTGCCAGATGTTGATGCCGTCTGTCAGCTCGTCCTCAGCGTCTAACGTCCTCGGGGCCTGAGGGAGGTGACAGCGAGGGTTAATGTTTCCACCTCGATCTGATCAAACTCTGAGCTCCTCAGCGTGAAGATGAGCCCTCTCCAAGTTTCACTGGTCCTCATAGGACAGGTTTATCTGGTGATTCATGCCGAGAGTTTCTCATTAAAGTGTCACTTCATATCAATAATGAAAATGTGGAGGCCAATAAATCATGGGTAATTATGTCTTTGATATCCATGATCTCTTCTTTGCTTTATTATATTTGTTATTAATGATAAAGACCATGACAACCATCACATCAGTTAACTTTGGAGCATGTTTTTGGTCTGCAGAGGAAACTGGGGGGGGCGATACTGGGAATTTTGGTATCGATCCGATACCGAGTAAATACAGGGCTAGTATCACCGATACCGATACTTCTTACATGAAAATGATCAATGAATAATTTTGTAATTTTGCCTTTAGTTGGTTGATTATGATTATGGTAAAACACAGCACAAAGATTTTAGGCAATAAAAATGCTTTTTATTAATGAACCACAACAATAGAACAAAATTTTAACTGTATAAAAGTAATAAATTATTCCACGTTTAAGAAAAAAAATCACAAGTGCAAAATAACAAAAAAAAGCAGCAATGTAAAAAAAAATATATATAAATATAACAATGTCAACATCACAACAAAAATACCTTCCATTGCACAAATAAAGTGTAAACTACAGTTAACCTTAACCTTTGGCTTTCTGCTCACACAGCCCTCTCTTGTTGCCCTTTTGGCTCTGTTTCCATGTTAACAACAGATTTATAGGTTTTTGTTCAGGAACAGTAACATGTTGACATAGAGGGAGAGAGGTGCACCGTTTAGAAGCAGGGGTAGGAGCGAGGAACGTAAAGTAAAGACGACTTAAGAGAAACTGCAGTGTCAATCTCATCACGCTAGTATCGATCCGATACCAATACTCAGCTTGGTATCGATACTATGGATATTAATGTCAATGTCAATGTCAGCTTTATTTATATAGCACATTTAAACAGCCAGCAGCCTACCAAAGCGCTTTACAGTAGAAAGGCAGACATGATAAGAAAACAGTAAAACAATAAAAACCAATACAAGTAATAAAACAAATAAAAGCAATAAGAACGCTGACAGTACAGTTTAAATATGCATCCTACCCAGTAAAACCAGTAAAAGTCCCAAATAAAAGTGGCTATACTCCACCAAAGGCCAAGGTGAACAAGTACGTTTATAGCTGCGTTTTAAAGGTAGAGAGGCTGTTCGCAGACCGCACATTTACAGGTAGTCCGTTTTACAGTTTGGGAGCCACAACAGAGAAGGCTCCATCTCCTTTGGTTTTTAGAGAGGATCGAGGAACTTCTAGGATCAACTGTCTTCCTGAGCGAAGTGCTCTGGAGGGCTGATGAACCCTAATAAGGTCAGACAGGTAGTCTGGGGCCAGCCCATTCAGAGACTTAAAAACAAATAACAGAATCTTAAAATCAATCCTAAACCTCACTGGAAGCCAGTGGAGGGAAGAGAGTACTGGAGTTATGTGCTCCCGTTTCTTTGTCCCAGTCAGGAGGCGAGCAGCCGCATTTTGGACAATCTGCAGGCGGTTAAGCTGAGAGTGATCAATGCCGACATACAGGTCGTTACAATAGTCCAAACGAGATGATACAAAAGCATGAATGACTTTCTCAAAGTCTCTCTGGTCCAGATAGGGTTTAACTTTGGCTAAAATCCTCAACTGATAAAAGCTGGACTTAACAACAGCACTGATCTGCTTGTCCAGTTTAGATTAAGATCCATATGCCCGACCCTTGAGGAAACCCACACATGCATCAACCGTTGCTCCTCTTACTTTATAGCTAGGGTCTACGATCTGAAAACCAGTTTGGCTGTTGAGACAGATTTGAAAAACGCAGCCTGCCCCCCCTTCACTCACCCCTCCCCTCCGTGTTCCAAGATCCCGCCCCCCAGCTCGTGTCGCCTCCTAACAACACGCCCCCTCTGATAGAGCAAGAAGCCGGCCGGCAGAAAATATTCATTGGCGTTGAAGATAAATGAGATTTCTCATAGCTGAAAGTAACAAACACGACAGTCATCCTCCCGATCAGAGCAGAGCCGATTGTGGTCGAGGATTTATCTGTCTCTGTGTGTCTTCACCAGCTCAGTTTACAATGTTAACGATGAGTGGCTAACTTATGCTAAAATCTATTGACAGAGCCTACTCGCTCTGACCAACAACGTTCAGTCATGAGCCAGTATAGGCTCAGACTAACCAGAGTTATTCAGCAGACATCGCCCACTGTAGTAAACAAAGTTATTACCTGTTCAACAGAAATTCGGCTGTCTCAGCATCAGTTTTCAGTCTTAAATCATTCTGCAGCTTTTTCCACCGTACAATTCTCCAATGTTGAGTCTCCGTTGGGACCTGTATTGCTCATATTTCTTCCTTACTTCAGCCTTTTCCTCGAAACGTTTCCTTCCCTTCGATGTGGAGTGTGACAGAAGTGGCCTCCCAGTTTTGGTGCTGGTCTTCTCAGTAGCTGTGCAGCTGCTCAGTAGGGAGGTGGTGGCAGCTAGCTGCTCACCGGGGAGACAGAGGGAGGGGAAGTCAACTATTATGCTGCTTTGCAGCGGATATACTGAATGGATTTTTTTCATTCTTTTTGGTCTTTATATTGCGTAGATCAGACCATAGGACTTTAACTGCCTTATAAACGGTGATATTAAAATGTACCAAGTTTCCAAATCATAGACCATAGCTTTAAGGCATGCACACTGCTGTGCCAGCATGCAACCCCATCAAAATAAAGACTACCTAAATTTTACATTTCTTATCTTTTCAGTAACATTTTCTTCACACACAGCTCAGCATACTAGGAATAAAGGGACTAAAATTATTTCAGTCAGTTCAATGTTTTTTTTTTCCTGGCTTTCACAGTCTTGGTCTTGGCAAACATTAATTATGAAATAAATTTGAATGTGTTTATATTTTCTGTGCAGGATCACAGTGTCCAATAAGTGGGGACATCAGAGGTACAATCCAAAAACTATGACTTAAAAAAACATATTTAATTAAAATGGATTTCATTGTATTTTTGGTTCAAGTCCATTAAAAAATAATTAAAGATCTACTCTGTTCTATTTTTGACCCTTTCATGTAGAAAACACTCGATAGAGCAGCACTCACAAAATTTAAAATGGGAAAATAAAGGAGATCAAATAGATCAAATAATCATTTTCAGTGTGGGACATGTCATTGATTAAAACAATATTGATTTGTGCTGTTTGTTTTTTAATTGTTATTTAATTTAATATTTTCTTTATTGAAGGGTCAGACTTAAACTAAAATGCTACAAATTAAACCCAATGCTTACAAATGGTACTTGCAAGATAAAGAGGCCAAAATATTACACTACAGTGACAATGCTTCCTTTAAAGGACTTCTGTCTTGTTACTGACTTAATTTGGTTTGTGTGATGATTTACTTCATGTTAGTTATAATCTATTTGTATAAAATATATTAAGTTTCAGTCATTATTTAGTCTCTAAACTGTTTTATTTTATTTAAGTTTAGTCGATGAAATCTGCTGTAACTTTAGTCGACTAAAATCTGAAGTGTAAAGGGTAAGATATTTTTATGTGTCCTTGAATTTCTGAAGTCCTGTTTTCCTCTTGGATAAAATCAAACATCTACTAAGCCTTCATTGAATGTTAGTACAGTCTGAATGTCTATCTGCCTACATACATACCTACCTACCTAACATCTACTAAATCTTTATTGAAGGTTAGTAAAGTCTGAATGTCTTATCTGCCTACCTACATACCTACCTACCTACCTACCTACCTACCTAACATCTACTAAGCCTTTATTGAATGTTAGTAAAGTCTGAATGTCTATCTGCCTACCTACCTACCTACCAACCTACCTACCTAACATCTACTAAGCCTTTATTGAATGTTAGTTAAGTCTGAATGTCTATCTGCCTACCTACATACCTACCTACCTAACATCTACTAAGCCTTTATTGAATGTTAGTAAAGTCTGAATGTCTATCTGCCTACCTACATACCTACCTGCCTAACATCTACTAAGCCTTTATTGAATGTTAGTAAAGTCTGAATGTCTATCTGCCTACCTACCTACCTACCTACCTACCTACCTAACATCTACTAAGCCTTTATTGAATGTTAGTAAAGTCTGAATGTCTATCTGCCTACCTACATACCTACCTACCTAACATCTACTAAGCCTTTATTGAATGTTAGTAAAGTCTGAATGTCTATCTGCCTACCTACATACCTACCTACCTAACATCTACTAAGCCTTTATTGAATGTTAGTAAAGTCTGAATGTCTATCTGCCTACCTACATACCTACCTACCTAACATCTACTAAGCCTTTATTGAATGTTAGTAAAGTCTGAATGTCTATCTGCCTACCTACATACCTACCTACCTAACATCTACTAAGCCTTTATTGAATGTTAGTAAAGTCTGAATGTCTATCTGCCTACCTACATACCTACCTACCTAACATCTACTAAGCCTTTATTGAATGTTAGTAAAGTCTGAATGTCCATCTGCCTACCTACATACCTACCTGCCTAACATCTAAGTCTTTATTGAATGTTAGTAAAGTCTGAATGTCTATCTGCCTACCTACCTACCTACCTAACATCTACTAAGCCTTTATTGAATGTTAGTAAAGTCTGAATGTCTATCTGCCTACCTACCTACCAACCAACCTACCTACCTAACATCTACTAAGCCTTTATTGAATGTTAGTAAAGTCTGAATGTCTATCTGCCTACCTACCTACCTACATACCCAACTACCTAACATCTACTAAGCCTTTATTGAATGTTAGTAAAGTCTGAATGTCTATCTGCCTACCTACCTACCTACCTAACATCTACTAAGCCTTTATTGAATGTTAGTTAAGTCTGAATGCCTACCTACCTACCTATATACCTACCTACCTAACATCTACTAAGCCTTTATTGAATGTTAGTAAAGTCTGAATGTCTATCTGCCTACCTACCTACCTACCTACCTACCTAACATCTACTAAGCCTTTATTGAATGTTAGTAAAGTCTGAATGTCTATCTGCCTACCTACCTACCTACCAACCTACCTACCTAACATCTACTAAGCCTTTACTGAATGTTAGTTAAGTCTGAATGTCTATCTGCCTACCTACATACCTACCTACCTAACATCTACTAAGCCTTTATTGAATGTTAGTAAAGTCTGAATGTCCATCTGCCTACCTACATACCTACCTGCCTAACATCTACTAAGCCTTTATTGAATGTTAGTAAAGTCTGAATGTCTATCTGCCTACCTACCTACCTACCTAACATCTACTAAGCCTTTATTGAATGTTAGTAAAGTCTGAATGTCTATCTGCCTACCTACCTACCTACCTACCTAACATCTACTAAGCCTTTATTGAATGTTAGTAAAGTCTGAATGTCTATCTGCCTACCTACCTACCTACCTACCTACCTAACATCTACTAAGCCTTTATTGAATGTTAGTAAAGTCTGAATGTCTATCTGCCTACCTACATACCTACCTACCTAACATCTACTAAGCCTTTATTGAATGTTAGTAAAGTCTGAATGTCCATCTGCCTACCTACATACCTACCTGCCTAACATCTACTAAGCCTTTATTGAATGTTAGTAAAGTCTGAATGTCTATCTGCCTACCTACCTACCTACCTAACATCTACTAAGCCTTTATTGAATGTTAGTAAAGTCTGAATGTCTATCTACCTACCTACCTACCTACCAACCTACCTACCTAACATCTACTAAGCCTTTATTGAATGTTAGTAAAGTCTGAATGTCTATCTGCCTACCTACATACCTACCTACCTAACATCTACTAAGCCTTTATTGAATGTTAGTAAAGTCTGAATGTCTATCTGCCTACCTACATACCTACCTACCTAACATCTACTAAGCCTTTATTGAATGTTAGTAAAGTCTGAATGTATATCTGCCTACCTACATACCTACCTACCTAACATCTTCTAAGCCTTTATTGAATGTCAGTAAAGTCTGAATGTCTATCTGCCTACCTACATACCTACCTACCTACCTAACATCTACTAAGCCTTTATTGAATGTCAGTAAAGTCTGAATGTCTATCTGCCTACCTACATACCTACCTGCCTAACATCTACTAACCCTTTATTGAATGTTAGTAAAGTCTGAATGTCTATCTGCCTACCTACATACCTACCTACCTAACATCTACTAAGTCTTTATTGAATGTTAGGAAAGTCTGAATGTCTATCTGCCGACCTACCTAACATCTACTAAGCCTTTATTGAATGTTAGTACAGTCTGAATGTCTATCTGCCTACCTACATACCTACCTACCTAACATCTACTAAGCCTTTATTGAATGTTAGTAAAGTCTGAATGTCTAAATGAACAGAAACAAATGTTCCTTTGTGTGAAATGCAGTCACCTTTATTTAGGCTACCTGGCAGAGCATCTCAGTTACAATACCAGAACTGACAACAAACAGTGAACCTGCTCCACATGAATATATCAATTCATAAAGAGAGCAGCTCTGATTGGATCGCTCCACAACTTATCCCACCACCACCAAGCTAAGGCAGCTGTGATTGGATGTCCCTCTGAACTCATCCAACCTTTAACACAACCAAAGTAGCTGTGATTGGATAGATTCATCACTTGTCTCTACTTCCTACATGACCATATATATATATATATATATATATATATATATATATATATATATATATATATATATATATATATATATATATATATAGTTTTTTTTTTTCTGTGCTCTTATATATTAGTACTTTTTTCCATTTTTAAAACTTTTATTATACTATTATACAAAGTGAACAGGCTCCATGTAAAGGTCAAATTCGTTTTTTTTTAATTATGGAGTGTATTCCTATTCCTGTCTTTCTGTGCATCCTACTTTATCTAACATTTGTTAATTTCGTTTTGCATATAAGGAAAATATGTAGGTAGTCTGCATTGTGTTCCCCACATTCATTCAAGCTAGCATTGTTCATTGTATACTTGGACAAACCAGTTGGAGTCCTGAAATATCTTACATTTATCTTTAAGCATACTCCTGCCAATATGGTCTTCTCCATCTCCACTTTTTAATGATTCAGTTTTTTTTTTGTCAAAACTGTGCCCCACCCTTCCAAATAGGATGGAATGGATTTTTAAATCAAACATATAAAGAACAATGTCTAATTAGAAAAATACAACATTATTTATTTAATAGAAAAACACTTTTATGTCCTTAAAGCAGCTATTGAGAGACAACTGGAAGAACCTCTTTGTCGAGTACACTTACAGCACATCAGCAAAACAGCCTGACCTCTTCAACTCTTTCTGAAAAGAAAAAAACATTCCTCATGGAGAGAAAGTGTTTAGCCTGAAGACAAATGAGGTAAGAAGCTGCTCATGAGCAAGAGAGTTCAGGGCAGTTTCATGCAGACAGAAACGCCTGGTAAAAACAGCCCTGGATCAGGAGACGGTTTCCTGTGTGAATCAACTCTGACATTCGCCTCACAGGTGGAGCACGGCTCCTTTTTCTGTCCATTTGAGCTCGAAATAATTCAAATAGTTTTACTGGCATGCTTCTCTACACTGTATAAACATCTGTGGTGAGCATTAGTGATGGGAATTTCAACTCTTTTTGGTGATCTATCATTGGGCTCAGCTCGACCCCACAGCTCTTCTGCTCTTTATGTTGTACCTTTGTGGACTCTCAAATCTGCTGCATGTTCAGGAGAAGAAAACAGAAACACACGGCTAGCTTTGAGTTTTAATCTTGTTTGGCTCAAAGTAGTGCAGAAGCAGGTTATAAGGTTATTGTTGAAGTAACCTAACACACAAGATGGACTTATTATAAATCAGCTATACGGTCAATCGCTTTAGAAATGGGCAGATCCATTCAGAGGCGTGTCTGATGGGGTCACTTAGATCAGTCACAGTTATAGATATTGGCCAATAGGCATAAGTATTTAGCATGTATTACTGCTGCAGTGTAAAATATATAAAGTAAGCCACTTTGTAGAACAAGTTCTTAATATATACATGTTGAAAATTATATAAAATATCCTTTCTGTTGATGAATGCTTTCAGAGTTTTTATATATATATTTTTCCATCTCTTGCATATAAAGAAGTCCAGATCTGTTAAAGCTGTTATATAGGCTGTTAGCATCTAAGCTAATCTCTGTACGAGCTGCCACTTCCTGCTGTTATCTCACTCATAGCTCGTCTTTCTTATATGGGTCACTTTGGGCTGCAGATTATTATAAGTTAGAGCTTGGCAAGATAGATCTGCCTGGTTACAAACACTGATTCAGGTGGATTCAACTGCACTGCAATGTTATTGTTTTAATGCCTAAAAAACAAAAGCTAAAGTTAGAAAGCAGCTTCTATAATGTGACCAAGGCCAAAGCTTTATGTTGACCAAAGGCATTATAACTCAAACCAAAAGCAAAAGCTGCAGGATGGATCTGTCCTCTGATAGATGTGGAATTTAATGCATCAAATACCTTTGGACAAAAAGGATATAAAGGATATTAACCCTTTAGATACCAGCTCAACTGTTTGGCAGAGGTCATCAATGAATTCTGGGATATTTAATGCTTAAAAAACACAAAAAATAAAATTGTTGTTTGATCCCATTAACACTTCAGAGAACAGAGAGAGCTACACTTAAAGGGTTCAAAAACTAACAGTGATTGAGGTTAGTATGAGATTAACATATAAAGAACAATGTCTAATTAGAAAAATATAACATTATTTATTTAATAGAAAAACACTTTTATGTCCTTAAAGCAGCTATTGAGAGACAACTGGAAGAACCTCTTTGTCGAGTACACTTACAGCACATCAGCAAAACAGCCTGACCTCTTCAACTCTTTCTGAAAAGATAAAAACATTCCTCATGGAGAGAAAGTGTTTAGCCTGAAGACAAATGAGTAAGAAGCTGCTCATGAGCAGGGAGAGAGTTCAGGGGCAGTTTCAGGTGCAGACAGAAACGCTCGGTAAAAACAGCCCCGTGATCAGGAGACGGTTTCCTGTGTGAATCCGACTCTGACATTCGCCTCACAGGTGGAGCACGGCTCCTTTTTCTGTCCATTTGAGCTCGAAATAATTCAAATAGTTTTACTGGCATGCTTTCTCTACACTGTAAAACATCTGTGGTGAGCATTAGCGATGGGAATTTCAACTCTTTTTGGTGATCTGGATCATTGGGCTCAGCTCGACCCCACAGCTCTTCTGCTCTTTATGTTGTACCTTTGTGGACTCCTCAAATCTGCTGCATGTTCAGGAGAAGAAAAACAGAAACACACGGCTAGCTTTGAGTTTTAATCTTGTTTGGCTCAAAGTAGTGCAGAAGCAGGTTATAAGGTTATTGTTGAAGTAACCTAACACACCAGATGGACTTATTATAAATCAGCTATACGGTCAATCGCCTTTAGAAATGGGCAGATCCATTCAGAGGCATGTCTGGGGGTGATGGGGTCACTTAGATCAGTCACAGTTATAGATATTGGCCAATAAGGCAAAGTATTTAGCATGTATTACTGCTGCAGTGTAAAATACAAAAGTAAGCCACTTTGTAGAACAAGTTCTTAATAAACATGTCGAAAATTGGAGAGAAAATATCCTTTCTGTTGATGAATGCTTTCAGAGTTTTTGTTTATTTTTTCCATCTCTTGCAGAAAAGAAGTCCAGATCTGTTAAAGCTGCTAAAGGCTGTTAGCATCTAAGCTAATCTCTGTACGAGCTGTCACTTCCTGCTGTTATCTCACTCATAGCTCGTCTTTCTTATATGGGTCACTTTGGGCTGCAGATTATTATAAGTTAGAGCTTGGCAAGATAGATCTGCCTGGTTACAAACACTGATTCAGGTGGATTCAACTGCACTGCAATGTCATTGTTTTAATGCCTAAAAAACAAAAGCTAAAGTTAGAAAGCAGCTTCTATAATGTGACCAAGGCCAAAGCTTTATGTTGACCAAAGGCAATAGTTGCATTATAACTCAAACCAAAAGCAAAAGCTGCAGGATGGATCTGTCCTCTGATAGATGTGGAATTTAATGCATCAAATAGCTTTGGACAAAAAGGATATAAAGGATATTAACCCTTTAGATACCAGCTCAACTGTTTGGCAGAGGTCATCAATGAATTCTGGGATATTTAAAGCTTAAAAAACACAAAAAATAAAATTGTTGTTTGATCCCATTAACACTTCAGAGAACAGAGAGAGCTACACTTAAAGGGTTCAAAAACTAACAGTGGATTACACAGTGACAAAAAATGCACAAAATTTGGGACAAAATTTAAAAGAAAAAGCAGAAATGCTTATAAATAAAATAGCAAGAATAACCTAAAATAGATGATGTTAAGTTTGAAAAACACTTTTATTATGAGTAACAGATTATATAGGCTGAATATGGGACAGTTAAACATGTTTATTTTTACCTGTGTATACTTCTAGCACTAAAATTCATCATTGAGCTCATCATAGGTTAGTATGAGATTAAAAAAAGATTGGTTCTGTGTCGATGACATCACTTTTCACTATTCATATTCCTCTGCGGTGAAACAAGATGGTGGGTAAAGCAACAGCGTTTTCAGGTGACGGATGTTTGTGTTCTAGAAATAAAACTGGTGGATAGTTTGTAATTGTGATTTATTTTGTTAAGGGGTGTAATGGTGATTCATAATTTCTAAAAATCACATCCATGTGAGTCTTACTCTTTTTTAAAAAAGACATTTTGCCACCGTCCTACTTAAACAATATTCTACTGTGTTATTGGCAAACTGGGACAATCATTTAAATCATTCTAAAGGTGGAAATAAGCTCCCTTTTTATTTATCCCTCATAAATTTTCGATCGAGCTAGCTCAATATATAAATACATTTACTTAAATTGCATAAATCAAGCGAGAGCTACAATGAGAATGATGATCGTGAGGCTTTGCTAGCCTATGCTAGCTAGCCCTTTCCCACCACCCCACAACTAATGCATACTCTCTAAAGTGATGCAAACAAAAAACAAAAACTATGATAGAATATTCATTTCTCTTATAGGTGAAAAGCAAGACTTTTATTTTAAGTCTTTTACATTATTATGTTGCACAGAGTACAAGTGATAATATTGATATTGATGATGACTGGTCTGATCCTGTTTCAGATGGTAAAAAAAAGCATAACAGGGACAGAAAGGAAAGGAAAGGATAAATAAATAAAAATGAACTGTGTTGGAGGTGTTCCAGTTTGTTAATATGTGGTGTCCCACTTTACCAAAAGTGTCTGGAAATTTTGGTTTTGGGTTAATTTGTTTTTGGTGAAGGGTAATCCTTCCAATGTTTAATTTTTCTTGGTTATTTCTTCTACATAGTATAGTAGAGATCTTGAGCTATTTACAATGGTATCATGTGATGGGCTAAGACGTTTGATTCTTAATCTAAAATGATGTTGAAGGTACATTTTCAGAAAGTGTCCCAGTTTACCCATATTCACTCTATTTATATAAATCATCATAATAAGATAAGTATCAATCAATCAATCTTTATTTGTATAGCACCAATTCATAACAAGTGTTATCTCAAGACACTTTACAATAGAGCATAAAGCTCTTCATTTTATGGATACACATATATGCATAGATACATATATACATATAAAATACACATATACATATATATACAAATATATACATCCAACACCAACATGAATCCATATAGCCAATCATGAATCCCTCCATCATGGCTCAAGAAAAAACCTTCTGTTAAGCAGCAGGAAATCTTGAATGTGGATCCCAGTCTCATGATGAACAGCAAATCCACACCATGCTGTGTTGGTGTGAGGGTGAAGGAAGGGAGGTAAGAGGAGACAAGTGGACTAAAGTAAGAACTAAAGTTAGGGACAGATCCATGAACCATAGACCTGTCGTCTGATTTATTAGAGGTTAGCCTCTTGAGATGCTACATCTGGTTTTCAGGAGGGTCCTCATGTCTGAATGGTTGTGGTGATCATTTTATAGAAGTATAATCATAGATATTCTTACTGAAAATAAGAATTTATGGTAGTGATGAACTCATGGAGCCCAGACCACAAGTGCATCCCAACCATATTTGTCTCCATTAAATATAAATGTGTTAAAGGCCTCTTGAGATGTGACATCCCATTTTCAGAGGGACCTCATGCCTATGTGGTAGTAAAATATAGATACTGTAGATGTATCGATCATGGATATGGAGATCATGCTAATATCTACATTAACAGCTATAATGATAATGGGAATGGAATGTTCCTAATAAAATGGCCAACTATGTGTCATGTTTATAACTGTAGTTTTGAGGCTTTGTGACTCCACAGCAGCAGGCAGTCTCCACCAAGGATCCCAGACCACCTACAAGACAAGAGCCAGAGACGAGTACAGGAGCAAACAAAAGGGGCAAAAACAGATGTGGAGAGAGAGAGAGAGAGAGAAAGAGAGACACAGAGAGGGAGAGAGAAAGGCAGAGAGAGAGAGAGAGAGAGAGAGTCTAAGCCAATTACATCTAAACTATGAGTCTAATTTATGAACTAATTTATAAGCTATGAGCTGGTCCCTAACTGAAAGCTTTATCACAGAGGAATGTTTTAAGTCTAGCCTTAAAGGTAGAGAGAGTGTCAGACTCCTGAACTGTGGTCGGTAAATTGTTCCAGAGACGAGGAGCCTGATAACTGAAGGCTCTACCTCCCATACTACTTTTGGTGATTGATGGTACCACAAGTAGGCCAGCATTTTGGGAGCGTAATGTTCTAGAGGGGTTGTACGGCACTACAAGCTCTTTAAGATAGACTGGTGCCTGTCCACTGAGAGCTTTATAGGTGAGGAGAAGAATCTTGAATTCTATTCTATATTTAATGGGAAGCCAATGCAGAGAAGCTAAAACAGGAGTAATGTGGTCTCCTCTCCTAGTTCTAGTCAGTACACGTGCTGCAGCATTTTGGACCAGCTTAAGTGACTTGCTGGGACAGCCTGAAAGCAGAGAATTACAAAAGTCCAGTCTAGAGGTAACAAAAGCATGGACTAGCTTTTCAGCATCGCTCTGGGACAGGATAGGCCTGATTTTAGAGATGTTACGAAGATGAAAAAAGGCTGTTTTTGAAATTTGCTTTATGTGAGAGTTAAAGAATAAGTATGTAAAATAATGAAGATGGTTGTAATAACTTACAACTTTTTAAATCCCACACATGTAAATATCAGTTCTTTTAGTTTGTTTGGATTTTTTCTGTATCCTAAATCATTGACAGAGACAAGAAATGACATGTTGTGTTTTTTGTTGTTGTTTTTAACAAATCAAACATTCCTGCATTTACTGACCTCTGCCAGAAAGTTGAGCTGGGAGTTAAAGGGTTAAGGTGTAGTGCACTACAAAATACCCACAATGCACAGCAAAAGTGAGTGTACATACGATGTACCCTATATTGTACTCCCGTATACCACAATGCAATGCGGTCGTGTTTTTCCATCGAAGAAGAGGAAGAGAAAGAAGGCTGTTCAGAGCTGCTTTCATTCATAAATGTAAAAAAAACATTAAAGTATTTTTAACACGTTCCTAGTGTAGCTCTTTTACGTCTTTCAGCGGCTGTAAACAGCTTCAAAATTTGCTACTTATCCACCCGAGTGACGGTTTGTTTATGTGATTTTTGCCGCGTCCACTTCCGTCACAGGAATATCCGGCTCATCAGCTGACGCTACGACGTTTAGAAAGTTTTAGTGTCGTGTCCAAAATGTCAATTGGTCATTCCCTATGTAGTCCACTATTTCATTTACACTACATAGGGGATAGTGAGTGAGTGAATGAGTGGACGATTTCAAACACAGCTACTATCTCCAGTGTTCTCTGACTCAGACACATCCTGTAGTTAGCAGCAGCAGCACTCGGTCTGTTCGGTCTCCATCTGCAGCAGCTGTTCATACAGGTATCCTCTTTACTCCAAAGTGAATGGAACTTTGGAGTAAATATCGCTGCTGTCATAATCCTTGTTTTTAATTTCCTACGCTGTCTCCTCCTCACACTGCTAAGAGTCAGAACAAAAGAATTACGATACTTGATTAAAGTTACACGAGGTTACAACCGGCGTCTGAAGCCGCTAGCTTGTAATGTTTACATCAGCTGAGAGGGAGGTGGAGGATAGGTCCAGATAAACTTTATATTTCTGATATGTTAATGCACCAAAAAATTCTGATTTTTTGGAGCTGAAATGTTTGTTTCACTTTCTGCTAAAACCCATAAGAATCAAAATGTCCATAAATTCAACATTTAGATTTTTCATATCTCCTTTGATACATAAGGTGTTTTTGTTAACTGAAAATCAATTTAAGGACATTTTTATCATTTATCTGATTGTATTCAGAGTTTTTTTTTGTAATTTGTTGATCATATTGAGTAGATAGAGGTATTATAAAAGTATGGATCAAATATTGACTTTGTAGGGCTCTAATTTTGTAGACCAGGCGCAAGCGCAGGCGCACCTGCCCTTCGCCGGCCTTCGGACAGGGTGTGACCGGCGCACTTTGCAAGTTTCCTGCAGTGCCAAGAGAGGCGCACTCAAGGACCAGAGGGGCGCAGAGGAGCACATCCACGCCCACGTCTCTACCCCTCCGCGCAAATGTCAGAGTGGGAGGAGAATAGACGTGAGTGGGTTTAACACAGCCGAGGGTTGTATCCACCAATCAAATGAGCGCCTCTCCTCGCCTTTAAATGCGCTGCGGGCGAGGTGCAGCATCTGATTGGTCTGAATGATCCCCACTGCTCTGACCGTCTCCGCGGGGGAATGATCTCCAGAGGAGACGGTCAGAGCTGCTGTCATTCAGCAGCTTGGAGAACAGACTGGCCATCGGGGCGCGCATCGGAAGCCACGAAGTGTGTCACCGTGTGGGCCAGCTCCCAGGACAGATGTAATCTGTTCCTTTGTCATTATAGGAGTACAAAATTAAGAGACAGTTACACAGCAGCTGGCTTATCCATTCATAATACTTGTGATCCACTTGCACTCCTGGTTTGTCATCACCAAATAGCAGAGCCTTTAGTGATAAACTGTATACTCTCCCGGTGTCTCCTCCTCATCCTCCTTACAATAATGTACTCCATCTTTTTAGATCACGTTAAAAATAAAGACTAAAATAGAGAAATAGGGGAAATCACGGGTGAATCCTGAGTGACATACATTTATTTTCTCTCCTTTTTCTCCCTCTTTTCTTTGAATTTAATGAAATGAGAGAAGCCAGATATATACTCAGTATCAGATGTTAAGGCTGTTTATTGTTGACTTGTAAGATGTGCATCAAACTTCCAGCTGCCGTCAGGTTAAGTTTCCATGATGACAAACGGCTTTAATCATCTGATGTGACGGGACAGTTAATATAGATACAAATGTATATGCTGGTTCAGACGGTTACATTAAATTTTGATTGCTGTGATTGTTTATTTGTTTAAAATGTTCCTGACACTCTGGAAACCTGCCTCTGAGGCTTTGTTGACGTGTGTGCACATGTGCGCCTGTCACCAAATTACAGCTGCAGAGGGCACGCTTCGCCTTGCGCCGAGAATAAACCAGGTTGGAGCTGACGAGCTTTCAGCGCACCTTCTGCATGGTTTTTGGCACGAAATTGTCACTGCGCCAACCTGAATCTGTTGGTACCTCCCCCGGTGCGCCGTCGACTCCCCCTGGTGCGCCGTCACCACCATCTCTGCGCAGACGGTCTACCAAATTGTCAAATTGGCAGCACACAGTGGTGCGCCGCACAAAATTAACACTGTGCGGGGTGCGCCAGGCTTGCGCCCCCTGCACTTCGCCACAAAATTCGAGCCCAGTGTGTTAATTCGAAGATTAGTTTTAGCATTGTGGGGTATAACTCAGAATTCTCAGATTAAATTTAGAAATATACAGAAAAAAAAAAAAAGAACAGAAATTTAAGCAGAAATTATGAGGAGAAAAGCAAGAATTTGGAGAATTATTCCAGACTTAAGATTGCATGTATTGTTAATTTTTTACAGTCAAAGAAGAAGCTAAATCTCCTCAAAAACTTACTTTGCTTCTGGGAGCACATTTCTGAAAGGATGATAAGCAGTGACAAATATTTTTAAAAAATATTGACTGTTGTGGCTAAAAAAAAACAATTAGTCCCAAATGACTACAGACTGACCTACAGTGGATAAATGACCTGGAATTATTGAAGAGATCCACGAGATGGAAAGACTGACCTTTCTGCAGCAGTCGGTCAGAAAGGACAGTTTTCTTTTTTTAATCTGAAGTGAAATCATAAATGCTGCTATAATTTCATCCTTCTGCCTCTAATGGGATATGACTTCTCACTTTGTCTGTGCTCCAAGAAAACTAGAGCGATAAGTCCTGATGTGACTATAAAACCTGTTTGATGGAGATATCGCAGCGACTGTTATGCTCTGTGACTGCTGAATATGTTCTATGTTTTTTTATTTGTTCCTTTTCTATTATTTTCATTTTGATGTGAAGAGAAAATAAAAAAAATGAGCATAAAAGCAGCACCTACTGTTCATATTTTTAAAAGAAAACTCAAAACCTACCTTTTTTAATCTGGCTTTAAGCTGATTGTATTTATTATTATTATTTTACGTTATATTTTAACTTATTTTAACCCTTTTGTTTTGTTTTATTTCTACATTTCAGTTCAGATTTTTTATTTTGAATTTTATTCTTTGTTAAATGCTTTTCCTTACCTGATTTAATTATGCACCTGATGTTACACTTTATCATTTTACCATATTATTTATCCAACTTTTATTCTATACTGTTTTATTATTTTATTTATTTATGTATTTACACATTTATTTATCTTACCCTCTAGTATTTGAGTATTTTTAAGTCTTATTTTAGTTTTAGCTCCTGTGTTTCCTCAGTCCTCTAATTCTGTTTTCTGTCTGAATTTCTTTTTTATGTCTTCGTGTGTTTGAGTAAGTGTGTCTATTGAATGTGATTTGGGGGAGGGGGATTGTGGGGGTCTTATGTTTTCATTTTGCAACTATGCAATTTTCTGCTTTTTATTCCACTTTTTATTTTATTTTATCTTTTCCTCATGTAAAGCACTTTGTATTAAAAAGTCCTGTATGAAAAGTGCTGTGCAAACAAAGTTTGACGGAGTTTGATAAGAAAAAAGTTTCTTTGCAGTCAGGGGCGGACTTACCATTAACCAAACACAGGCAATTGCCTGGGGCCCAAACATCACACAAAAATGTGTTATTAAAGTTTTATAATAATAATATTACAAAACTTTAATATTTTAGTCTTAATTCACATGCTGTAGTCTGAAGTAGAGGAGATCAGCATCCATATTTTATAATCATTTTGTCAGTAGACCTCATACATTTGATGTCATTGTCTTTATGTTCAATCATGATATCCTGTAAAAGACTTTAATTCATAACTTTTCAAACTTTATGACACTTTGTATAAAAAGCTTAAGGCCCATGCACTGGATAAACTTGTCATTTATTTTTGCTGATGTCCTTTTAGGGGCTCCGTAATCATAAACATTTAGATTGAAAATCTTTTTTTGATCATAAATATTATTATTATATTCCCTGAATGTGGAGGACATATAAACATGGGTATGTTACTTGTCCTTTAAGCTGTCAGATAACTGTAACAGATTTCAACAGCAGGACTAATGAACACACTCACCTTCTGTCAAAATTGAACTAAATTACAGAATTTAAGGAAATTTATTTAGTTTCATTATGTTATCTGGTACAAGATTAAAATAATAATAAAAATGTATCAGCATGTTGAAAACCAATGAAATACTGAGTTATTGACCCCATTTGCTTTTCATATTATTATTTAATTTAATTTAATTTAATTTTAGTTATTTTTTATTTTTATTACTACCCTCCCTTTCTTCTTCTTCCCCTTTTCTCCTCTCTTCTTGTCAATACTTCTGACAATTGTCTGTCCGTCTGTTTTGTCTCTTGTGCTGTGAATGAGTCAGACTGAATGACTTACCTGAGCAGGTAATGGGAGCTTTGTCTCAAACATACTGTTTTTTAAGGAGACATTGTTTTTCACTGTTAAGGTTTATTACAGTCTGGAGACGACCCTTGTTTGATATCTGTAATTTCCTTGTTTATTTTTTCTCTGCACCCATCCCATAAGTTGGAAAATTAATAAAAATAATTTTAAATATGTATCAGCACAGTACAGGACATGAAGGGCCCCAGTGACTGGGTTTGCCATGGGCCCCCATTTGACTAAATCCGCCCCTGTTTGCAGTGGCCCAAATGCTCTTCTGTAAAATAATAGTCAGCAGCCCGATGGAAAGCTCTGAGGGGCCTGATGTGGCCCCCGAGCCGCCTGTTGGTGCTCACTGCTGTAGGGTCTTCATGGATCAGAGGAACAGGTTTGAGACTCTGGATTAGAGAGAAGAAAAAGTCGTGTTAACACTTTGTTCTCTTCTCTTCAGTCTGACCCACATTCTGTCTGAATAAAAACATCTTTTCTGAAAACGCTGCAGAGCTCGTGAGCCGCAGAAACATCTATTCTTAGAGCTGTCAGCCTGATCCAGAGCTAACACCTGAGGCCCTGCTGCTGCTCTCAGGACTGTAGAGGAGACACACCTTTGAGAAACATGCTTCATGTGACAGCAGGAGTTATGAGTGCATACATGAGGGGGGGGTCTGCAGGTGTGGTTTACTGTATGTGAGAGCAGGGGGAGGTAAAGCTGACATAGGTGTGTCTCTAACTGAAATTCTTTAAGGCCCCACACTCTCTGCCTGAGTTTAGACTTGAGGGTTCTCCACTCAGACGGGTCGGGCCGGCTCACTGCGCTCATGGCTCGGCTCGGCGTCGCAGGATCGGGCCTCCTGCTGCTGCTCACGCTGGCTCTGGTGAGTCCTCTGCCTCCAGCTGTTTGTAATCCTCAGTCAGCTGGATGCATTATAGTCTGTGGCTGAACATGTTCTGACAGGATTCAGATTTATTCTGCAAGGAAATGAAAACAATCATCAACACAGAGATTATTTATGTAAGGATAATTGTTCGGATACAAAAGCATGTTTGTGCATCTGACACCTGCAGAGCATATTTTTCCTCTGGTACTCAGAAAGCTGACTCAACATAATGAACACTTCAGAGTTTGATGTCAGACTAAATCTGTGTGGAAGATAGAGCGAGCAGCCTGGGCTTCATGTCAGCTGGCATGTAGGTGCTACTTCTCTGACATCCAGAGCTTTTTTATTTTCCAAAAATAATTAGACACTGCTGAAACAGAAAAAAGTTACCTGTGTGTTTGGACAGTAAAACCTGCTTTAGTCTTCATTTTTGATGTCAGCTTTATCATCTTTGACCTGCAGAACAAACTGTTCTTTCTGCCTTGTTCAGATGCACGCTTTAACTCAGGGGTGGGCAAGTGGCGGCCCGGGGGCCAAGTGCGGCCCTCCACATCACTAAATGTGGCCCGCCATTCATTCCCAAAAACAAGCAGCTATAAATATGAAGAAAACTCAGATATCCAATAGAAATAATTCTACAAACTCTTATGTTAGTTATTTACAACCTTACTCAATACTATATTTAAAAAATGGCAGCAGCAAAATACTGAGCTCTAAAAGTTTGAAAAACATATTTTATTGATTTGAAAATAGCAATAAGTTACCTAAATTCTGTATCATGTTAATTTGATTATGCATTATAATTGTATTTATGTTGTAATTAGGGCTGTCACTTGAGTGCATTAATTAGATTAATTAATTATAATTATCGTTATAAAAATTAATCATAGCACACAAACATTTTATTTTGTCCAGCTGGAGGACCCGTACATGGCAGTGGCACGTGTCACTTCACACATGCGTCTCTAGTCAAACCAAACAAAGCCCAGGTGACAACAGGAATGGCATATTTAAGACTTAGTCTGATTTTATTTTTGAATTTGTTTATCTATATTTGTACTACATTCTTTAATAATGCATCAGGCCTAATTGTTTTGCTGGATGTCCTCGACCTTTTTCTTATTTTGAATTTGATTTATGAAACACACTTAAAGTGTAATTTGAGTTGTCTGATTGAGCTTAGAATTTTCTGGACAAGTTGTCCTGACTTTGGTTTTATTTAGTCACCAATAAAAATGTGGATTTACAAATCTTCACTTCTTAGTGTATTCATTTGATTAGTCCTGCACTACAATTTTATAATATCCTAGAATTCAAATTCTTTATTTGGGGACTTTAAGCAGATATGAGATTAAAATGTGATTAATTAGATTAATTAATTATAAATCCGGTAATTAATTAGATTAATTTTTTTAATCGTCTGACAGCACTAGTTGTAATATATGAATGTTGGTATTCTAATTTTATGACAAATTTATATTCTCATTTGTTGTTTATCCAACATTCTTTTTCATTATTGAGAGTTTCTGAAAATTTGTAACAATGTGGTCCTCAGGCTGGAAAAATGGTTTAATTTGGCCCTCTTGGTAATTAAAGTTGCTCCATTAAAAGAAGGTTATTTGTTTTATAGCTGATTAAATGACCTGGTAGACACTTTTTATTGGAAGAGCTGAGGATTGATTGTGTTTCTTTTAACAAATTCAAAGGTTAAAGATTGAAAGCTTCTTTGGGCTGCTCTGAAATGGTTTGAAAACACTCATTTTAACACCACCTGATGACCCACTGAGGCAACAAAACCATCAGAAAAATATATAATATAAATAATTAAAAGTGTTTTTTTTATGTCTGAAACAACTGGGGGGCGTGTGGACCACAAACAGAAAAAAGGAGAGTCGTATATTTGACAATTAAAGTAAAGAACTAGACATGTTTGTTTATTTTATTCTAAGATTAGCAGAGACATTTGACGTCAGACATGTTTTTAATTATCATGCCAGTGAGATAAATGCTGTGGCTTCTGTCAGCAACAAAAATGAACCCAAACAGAAACTTTCTCATGTTATTCCAGCACTTCCAGCTTCCAGCGCCAACCACAAAGCGCTCATAAATGTAAGTTATTTAACTATTGTATTGACGTTTGAGTTTATGCGCTGCTCGACGACCACCATGGATACACAGGTGTTTGTTTTAATTTTTTTTCATCCACTGCCGCTCGGTTTGTGTCATGCAGCTGTTGATAATGAAAACACAGCAGATGCTCTGGTCTCCGAAAACGGCGAGACAAATTAAAAGCAGTCGCTATTTCAAACAACTGGGCTCATAATCGTGATGTAAATACTTACTCTCTCGCTAGAAAATATATTATTACTGAATGAATTTGTAGTTTTTCCAGAATGCAGTCGTTTTCTGTTGCTTGTGGTCGGACTATTTTAATTTTCCCGGCGCTGCTTCCCGGCCAGCATGAAATGCATTCTGGGGTATTAAGTATGCATCTGTGTGTAAACGCTCGGGCAGCCGCGGCATACTCAGATCATCTTTGAGTATTCAGTATGCAGTATGTACTGACTGAGTAGGTAAGTAGACAGTAGGCAGTACGCCATTTCGAACACAGCCAAGAGCTTTACAAATTCAAAGAAGACGTTGCAACTGCTGCCGTGTGTTAGTTTGCTCTTAACTAACGTCAGGAGGTCGGTCAGGTCAGTTAGCAGTACTCTGCTGCTGATCCCCATGGCAAAAAAAGAAGTACGACCTTAACGACCAGACATTCCTCACCAGTTTTAGGAGTGTTTAGAGTGCTGAGTTGAAAGAAGAAGACAAGAGTATAACGACGGTACTGTAGTCTTGCCTTGAAAATGTACAGGTGATATTCATACAGGTGTGAATAAATAACTTGATTATATTTATCATATTTTTTCATTTTTTGCGAAGCAAGATTTTTGTGGGAAAGGAATTAAACGCCTGGTCTGATCAGTGATTGAAATGAATAAACGCCCCGGCTATTATTTGGTCTTTTACGGTACTTTTAAGTCTTCAAAGTAAAACATCTTAAATACAATGAAGCTTGTTGATCTAAAAATGGGTGTTATAAAGCTGTCTCCTCAATCTAAGCTTGTGTTCTCTTAAGAGGTCTAAGTCTTTAGAAATGAAACAGATGATGGATTTAGGAAGTCTGTTTGTTTGGAGTTGATTAGTATTTGGGTCAAACTGTGCAGTCAGTCAGTATCAGTCCTGACCGCTGTTTTACTTCTTTTTAACTCTGAACTCTTAAAATGAAAAGTCATGTCTGACTCTGTTTTATGGTGAAGCCTCACAGCTCTTCTGCCAGTTGTGAATAACTAAGATTTATCGTCCAAGTTGTGAAACAGCTCAAACAGCTCTGACAAACGCTGCGCTCCATGCTGTGTATTAAGCATTAGTCAGTGATGTGGGAGAAAACGAGTGGACAGGTTGTTGATAAATGAATTTAGACCCGCCTCTACCTTCATACCTCACCCCTGGCTCCACCCCCGAAAGCTGATGGATGTGCATCGTCATGGAAACGGCCGTAGAAACTGCGTAGCTGACGTAGGTAACCCCGACTTATCAGACAATAGTAATCAAGGTTTAAGTAGTAAGACGAGGGCTAAGGGGTAGACTTGTTATTCACCCCTTCATCCTACCCCTTCACCTAAGCCCTTTTGCTTTGAGAGCAAAGGTGAATGGGTGAAAACACGCTGCTGATAAAGACGTCACTCGATTCCCACTTCGTCATCACACAGAGCCGCTCGCTGGCCTGACGTAGGCAGATACGATAATAGCTGTAGCTACAGCTGCAAAAGCTAGCTTCTTATAATAAGAAATTTAATTAATCAGTTCAGCACCTTTTCAACAGCTCTGCATTCATTCTTCTTCTCTTTACTTCAGCACTGGGCTGGCCATCCAAAATAAGTCTGTTTATAAAATCATGTTTTCACCTGAAGCAGAAAAGTTTAAATCCACTCTGTGTTCACACAAAGCCGGTGTGATAACGATGCCCATTGACACTTATCTGCAAGAATGACAGCAGTGTGCATGCCAGGCCAGCAGATGGCGATGAAGGTTTACAGCTGGTGAAGACAAACTTTAAAGTTATATTAACCAAGGACTAGAACAACTGTGCCTCCGCCAGTCAGAAATCCACGTGTTCTTGCCTAGGTGACACCAAACGGATCACAGTAAGCAGCACACATGCTGTTGTTGATCAGAGGTGTGAGCGTAGCCTCGGTCTGAAACTGGACTGCACGTATGTCACAGTTTTTCCTGTTCACACAGAGACAAATACAGAAGCTGTTTCAAAACTTTTCGCTCTGTACTCTGGTTTTAAAAGTTAGATTCAGGCACTCAGGGCATCATTCTTGTATTAACAGAAGGCGAAAAATCTCCATTTTCTGCCATTTTTGTTGTTTTGTAAACGGCCCCTGCATGAACTGCACGTTTGTCCTGCTGCTCTTCTTTGACTCATAACAGGCACATAAATCATATTTTTCTCTTATTAAACCTCGGTAAAGACTGCTGTGTGTTAAAGCTTTAGGTCTGTCTGACTACCTGGTGTGTTGTTGCAGCATGTTGTCATGTTTGATGGAGGCACACAAAGTTTGTTGTCCAGGATCATAGCGGGTCACGGCAGAAGAAGCTTGACTACATTACACTGAAATAACATATGGCAGCTCAGACATAAAGGTATTTAGGACAGAGGAGGCAGCCAAAAAGATGTGACCAGGCATTACCTTTAACACAGCATGAAGATGAGGAAACACATATGTCTTATCTCTGTTCAGGTAACTGATCCATGTACACTGATATGTTATTCTGTATTTTAGATAAGACTGATAGTTAAGAGGATGCCCACGTATGTAAACATGATTAATCTTACAACCAAAAGAAATACTGATGGATTCCACATTGTTTCAAATCATCATTTCTTCAACAACTTTAATCTGAAGTTGTAAACAACCAACAATAGATATTTAAAAAAATCCATTAAACAAATTTTTACTAATGCATATTTGTATGTATCATATGATTCAGCAGTCATAGTAATTATCTATGCTTGTGCCAATGTGTCCTCATTAAAAGGCAATATTTAAAGGTATAACCAGAGGGGAAAATAAAACTATTTTTGACATCAGATAACAAAAGATTCAGTCTAAGCATATTCATTATCTTTACCCCCAAATAAATAAATAAATAAATAAATGATTGACATTAGGAGGTATTAAGAACTGGAACTGATAAACAGAACCAGAATCTGAGCAGAAGTCTGTAAGATCTCAACCCGACACATGAAAGAGCTCAGGCTGTATACAAAGTCAGGATGTCCTCATCAGATACTTCCACTCATATTTAAACAAAAACTAAACAAATGCAAGACTGATAAATTATTAAAGAAACTAAAGGAGAGAAAATGTAAGCAACAAAACCAAGAATCATCAGACACACATAAATAAACACTAACAATACGTCAAAAACAAACTGATAAAAACATGTTCAAGGAATAAAGAAAATCTAAAATTGTTTACTGAGAAAGAAAAAGCTACAAATCAACATAATAAGATAAATAAGTAAATGAAGAGCTCTTTTCCAAAACGCTATAAATCCATTTTCATTTGGCAAAAATGACATTATTTGCCCAGACCCACCATTGGGTTGGCTGGGGAACTGAACTTTGAAATACAGTTTAAACAGGGGTATAGAGCTTTCTGGTGTTAAATACTGAGAGGGCAGGTGGTACAATCGGTATACAAAATAAAAGCACTGAGTAATATATATTTTTAAAATTTTGGCTCTTACAGCATTTTGGAAAAGAACTCTTCAAATACTAAATATGAATAAAAACATTAGACAATACAATTTTTAAATGTAATTAAAAAATAAAAGTTTAAACTTACAAATCAATAAAGAAAAAACAGAAAAATCTGTGATAAAAAATTCTTATTTTTAACACAGTTTTTGCTCTTAAATAAGGTCTAATAATAGATCTATGTTATACACAAGTACAAACAAAATCTGTACAGTATTTACCATCTTTGAGCAAGGGCACCAAAATAGCTGTGGTGTGATTGGTTGAAGACATGGGCATGTTGATAGCTGCTCTCTGATTGGTCGGTACATTACGTACATAAAGATCCTTCCACGTCCAGCTGAGAGAGAAAATCGTACAGAATTTGCAGTGGAAATACTGAAGATTCATTCATTAAAACTTTGAATTAAGGTCATATTTTAGTTGTCTAAGAGAGTGAGGTCTGGGTTAATGTGTGTGCATGTTATTTTTGAATACAGCGTTTTTTTCTAGAACAAATGGGGTGTGTGTGATAAACCAGGGCGTGTAATGATTGAGAATTTAAGGTACTTTCTGTTCATTTCACTTTACGAGCACCATTCCCATGTGAAGTTTGGTGATGGCACATTCACCGCCTGGTTACACACATTATGTTTGGCCATTTTCCACCAATTAAACCTTTTGACTGCTGTCAAATTAGTCAGCTGCTGAACATGATTGTGGAAACCACAGCGGCATGTTTCGACGTGACAGTCACACTCCAAACACAAACATCTCACACGCCAAACACAAACATCTACGCCGTCACCGCCCGCCGCACACGGGGGGGGGGGGGTCACCACAAAACTCTGGCATGAGCACTGGCCGAGCTCCCAGATTAAAAAGCTCGTCGCCAGTTTGTGGGTGACAGAAGAACACCCTCCAGGTATGATTCAGGGGAGGTGCAGGTGTGTGCTCGTTCATGAGACACACCTTTGACTGCACCTTGTTCACGCTTCAGTAACAGCACTGGCTCATCACTCAGGTAGATAAGGTGAGACATGTCAGCCTTTTGGCACCTGCTGGTTTCATTGGAGACAATATGGACCTGCTGCTGTGGGAGGATGGCAGAATAAAAGACATTTATCACCATGCAGGATCAGAAAAAACCATGAGCTGTGTTTGGAGTCTTATGACTATCAGCTAAATGTCTTTTTGTTTTGTCTTTAAAGAGACTGTGAGGAGTTTCTAAGTAATTATAAAAAAGTCTCCCTTTTAGATATATGCCTGATGGAAATACACACTTTAAGATGAGTTTTTAGCATCAAAATAGGTTATCTATAAATGCTATTCCTTAGCTTCACAGTCGGGTCGGACAGGGCTGGACTGGCCTGGATACTCAACTTCAGGAACAAGACAATTAAAACTAGAGCAAATTTATATTATTTTATTATTTATATTACACGTCTGAGAGCGCCGGGCTGTAAGTAGCTATATATAGCCGTCTACAACTACGATAATAACTTTTCCCCGCATTGCTTGTCATCACACATCAAAAACTACCGCTACGTAACTAGAAAGAGATACATTACCTCGTGGCTTTGCATCCTGTAAGTTGTTGAAAAAAGAAGTTGTAAAGCAATGCAGAGTTCTGAGGAAGGTCTGAGCTGCATTCATTAGCATCACAACAAACACACGCTTTGACTTGGGTCACATCTTTTGGTGCGTTCCAGTTGTAGTCAGAAGTAGGAATTTCCGAGTTCCGAGTAGAAAACTGCAACTGGAACGTCCCCCGAAGTCTGAATTTCCTACTGGGAAACCTCGCCACCCCAAGTTGACGATGGAAGATGGATGCCCCCAGTGTGAACAGTTATTTAGCTCCTGTAATAATCCATTTATTTGCACTTCTGACTGGGGTGTGTGGCTCTAGATCAGCTGTATACATAGTATTGTTAGACTTATATTTACAAAAATGCTGCCATAGTGATAATCACATTCTTCATGTGATATTTGTGAACAACAACACAGGACGTGCTAACAACAGCTAACAATAGCCTGGTAGATCGGCATGTTTTTTTCAGACTTCAACTGGAACGCTGATAAGTCAGAGATGATGTCACTCCCAGTTCCGAGGTTACTGGAACGCAGCATTACCACAGTCGCCGCGCGTGCTCATGGGTAGCAGAGTCTTTATGTCGTCGGTAATAGATTCTCCTCATAGCACCTTTGATCATGAAAAAGAATTTTTAATTATTGTAAATATTGATATTTATACATAAAGATATTGAACCAAATTGGTCAACCTTTGGCACCAGCCTAAAATCTGGCATTATTAACCAAGTGTGTCAATAATATCACCCAAACATCGATCCATCATCACACTGCTCATCCCCTTCCTGCAGCCCACGACCTGCTTGGTGTTAGACCAAAGGTGGAGAGCTGTCTGTTAGCTAACAGTGTTTGCTCTCTAAACCAGGGGTCCAAAACTTTTTAGGTCAAGACCAAATTTAGAAGTTTGCTCTCTACCCAAAACCCAATCTAACAAAACAACATTACATTATCTAAGCTGTAGGATACAATCATGAGAAGATTTCATAAATCATGAACCAAAATATTAAAGACAGGTATTTCACTAAGACTTTGTAGTTCAGTTTAGTTTTTCCTTTTAATCATATGTGTGTTTCACATCAATGGCCACAAGTAAAGTATCATTTACTTACTGTGTTTTTGGTTTTCATTTGCAAAGAGGTTTTATTTTAACTGCAAACCAATGTTAGCTTTTTTCAAACTTTATTATCTTTTACAAATGTAAGCCTCATGAGCTCATCATGAAACATGTTGTGCACATTTTGGGTCATAAAATCTGAATAATTCTAACTTTAGTTCTTTTGAGTCATTTAATGTTGTCCAGCTCCAATAAGAAGCCTGTTTATCATATCACATGTTAATGATTGGCTAAAAGTGCTGTCCCAGTTTGTTTATTTTTTGCTCTTTATTTTTCAGTGTGATTTAAACAGTATTGTACTTATGAGATTAAATGTATGTGTATATGTTTCTAAAAACAAATTTGAAGATCAAATTTTCTTAGTTATGAGGGAGAGTGTGCAAAAGTGTTCCAACTGTCCCTGGTCTCCCCTATGAACGGCAGTGCCTCTGTCTTTGGCTCATTAATCCCCCTCTTTGAGCAGAGCTGTGGTCTTTTTGTTCACTTCTCTTTTTACATAAACTATTGTGACTTTCTTTGCTGCTGCAGAGGCTTTGCACTGAAATGTTTCCCCATTAATCATTTTTAACAGGAGCAGGATCAGACAGGCCTGGATTAATTTGTTTTAATGTTCACGAGATTTTAATGCAGGTAAGCTGTCAACACGTTTTATTCTTTCTGGGTGTATCACAGTCAAGAAAGAGGATTAATAAACAAGGACACCCTCCCTGCCTGCCAGCACTTTATAGTTTATCATCCCAATAACAAATGTTCTGATTATCGGCTGTTTGAGAGTGTGAAACCAGCTCAGTGAGGAGGGTCTTCATGATCTAAAGCAGTGGTCCAGGACCCTCTGCATGTGTTTCATCAACCCTGAGGGGTGAACTGGAGAGCAATGATGTTGATTAATGTGGCAGCTTCTCCCTGTAATACCCTTAAATTGGGTTTGACTGGTCTAAAAGTTTGAATATTTATTAATTAATGTCATTTCTGTTAATGGTTGATGCTCATGGAGTGGAGCAGGTCCACAGCAGAAGGTCATCTAAAGACCAGTTGAAAAATTACTAGAATATGCATTTTGCACATTTGGACCTTAATGAGGTTTTAAATAGACAAAAAGCACTTTGAAAAAGTAATTTATTGAAAACAAGTAAACTGAAATAGGCTGTTTATCAGCTGATCAAAAGTTTAAGACCACAGGCTGTTAAAGCCAAATCAAAGTGCTTTTTGTCACACTCCCCCTTCTTGCTTTTGCATATTGTAGCTCTATTTAAAACCTCATCAAGGTCCAAATGTGCAAAATGCATATTCTAGCAATTTTTCAACTGGTCCTAAGATTTTGATCAGGTCTGTATATTAATGTGACGTCAGCAGGAACTAGTCTTTATTTAATTTATCTATCTCTCTAAAGTTAATAAAAGAGACAGTAATAAACATGGAATAATGAGGTTACAGGAATCATCAAGAAGGCTTGAAAAGCCCTAACTACAAAATGTAATTACCATCAACTGATAGATAAACCAACAAGGATAACAAAATCAAGTAAAACTTTATTTAACCTTGTTTTCACAAACAGGAGAGAAAGAATGACTAAAACTTAGAGTTTGACTACAGGATTATCAGATCACAATGTGACTTTGGTAGCTAGTTCTTTTTTTGGTTCATCATGCAAAAAACAACAATAAAAACGTCAAATCAATTCCAAAAAATAAAATGGCTGAATTTGAAAATGGATTGGTCTATAGTAACAGAAACGGATGATGGGAAAGCAGCTGTAGAAGGAGCTCTCTTCCATGGTTTAGTCCAGACCACTGACGGGAGTTGGCTCTTAAAAAATGTCTTCACTCCAAAATTAATGCTGATTATCTGGTGTTCACCGGTCTAAGAAACAAAGTGGTAGCTGAAATGCGTAGGGCTAAAATGAACTACTTCACCAGGCTTATTGAGGAATCCAATAGTAAAAGCTCTACGTTGTGGAAACACATCAATAGTGTTGCCAAGGGGTTGCAAATACACAACAAATATATTTCTGATAACGCATTAATTACAAATGAGTTTAATAACTATTTTATCAAATCAGCCCCCGAACTGTCTAAAAATGTTAAACCTGTGGAGTGGGCAGCAAACATCTCTAATCAGAATAGTTCAAATCTATTTTATATTCTAAAAGTAAATTCCCCAAAATCAGTAAAATCATGAGTAATCTAACGGCGCGTACCCACTGAAAGCGAGTGTATTCGCGCGTCAAGTGAATTTGCACCGCGCTAGACGCTTGAGTTTAGACGCTGGTACAAATATGCAAAAAAACAGCGCTCAGCGCTCACTGCGGCTTCGTCCGTCATTATCATTTTATCATATAATTTCATCGTCGAACATGGCTCCGATTACCACCATCGCTGCTCTGTACCTGCTGTGGAGAAGTCAGCTGCAGGCTAGGCACTGACGTCGGTACTGGATGCAGGCTACACTACGGAGGCGGTGTGAGCTCGGTGAGTTCCACCGTCTCTTGCAAGAGCTGCGTCTGGACGACGGCCGGTTCCAGCGGTACTTCAGGCTGACTGTTGCCCAGTTTGAAGACCTGCTAGCCAGGGTTGGTGCTAGGATCTCCAACCTGGATACCAACTACAAGCACTCCATTACAGCTGCGGAGCGCCTTTCCATCTGTCTCCAGGTTAGCAGTTTGGTTAGCAGTTTGTCAGATTAGCAAGACTCCGAGTCCCAGAATGCCCTGCGTCAGTGACGATCTCCACGCTGATAGGCTGTCCCGGCGCGTCAAGACGCTCGCTCGCTCGAAAAGTTCAATTATTTCAACTCGAGCGTCAAGCGGTGAGCGGTGAGCGTTTTTTCGCCCGAAACGCTCACTGCTCACAGCTCACTGCTCACCGCTAAACGCCGCTGTATGCTCGCCCCGATGCAGCGTCAATTCGCGTCTTGACATTGACTTTGTATGTAATATCAACGCGCGAAAAATTCGCGACGCTTTCGGTGGGAACACACCGTTACTAACTAAAAAGCAAAGGATGTCTATGATCTGAACTGTGAAATGCTTCAGAAACACAGCTACTTAAAACCATAACACATCCGCTAAATCTGCCAATCAAACCTAGAACTGGAAAAAGCTATTATCAGTCCAATTTATAAGTCAGGTGAGCCAGAGTTAACTTGTAAATATCGACCAATTGTCTCCCAGTTGTGTCTAAAATATTAGAAAAGTCATTGTGATAGCAGTTCTTCCTAGACTTAAAAAAAAGCCTTCGACACTGTTAACCCTGATACACTACTTTCCAAACTCTCTTCATTTACTGTGTTTTAGTATCTCTGTTCTTCTTTAAAACAATTTTTTGTACATTTTTAATCCTTAAAGCCTCTGATGGATTGGTGTTGTAAATTAGCACTGCGCTATAAAGACTTACAGCAGTGCATCTGGGACCTGTGTGTATTTAAATAGCACAGCATCAGTGTTACTGTGTGTCCATGTCAAATAAATACAATAAAATAACTCATATTTAATGTCTTTGTTTCAGATGGTCAGCTGGATGAGGCCCCTGTGGAGACAGAAGAGAGAGTGGATCCTTCCTCCTGCCAAGTTACAGGAGAACACCAACTACACTGACCGGCCGTTCATCGCCAAGGTGATTTTACTTTTTACTTTAAAATCGAACCTCCCATGGGAATGTTTCATGATCCATTAACCAAATGACAAAGAGTCTGAATAGAACACGAAAAAATACGGGGAGAGATTTGCCTCAGAATTATGCAGAAATAAATTCTCAAGATTACCCTTTTGCAGATCCACTAATATATATGATTTTCACATTTTCACAAATATCCATGATGTACACATTCTTTTCAGATCCAATAATATATCTCAGACTTACACACATTTTTGCTGATCCACAAATAAATCCACGAATTGCAAGTTTTTATTTTATTTTGTGAGTACATTCATCATGACTTCGGGTGTTTTCACACCACCCATATTTAGTGTGCACCATAGAAGTTTTGGCCCAGGGTTTGGTACGTTAGTATCAATGTGAATGCAACCACCAAATCAGCCGGTCTGAGACCTCCATGAAGGAGTGGTCTCGATCCACTCCATCTCCCTACATTTGGTGCGGTTTCACTGGTGTGAAACAAAGTGGCCCGAACCGATCTACTTTTGATGCATTATGGGTATTGGAAGCACTGAATTATGGGTAAAGTCCTTCATTATTTACTTCCTGTTAATCCCGCGGTTGAATCTTTTGCTTACTCAATTTGTGGATTTGTTTATTCTGGTTGAGGATTACGATGATTTCAGAAGGTCGCTGATGCCGTCTTAAACACGATAAAAAAACACATTTGAAGGAAAATGTAGAAGAGAGCGAAACGTAAACATTGGTGTGGTGTAGGAAATGGTTACCATGGTAGCCTCTTCTTCGTTCTCCTCTGTAGCAGGTTTGGTAACCAGTTACGTGCATATCGCCCCCTGCTGTTTCAAACTGAATAAATACAGAAGTGGGCCCGGGCACGGTCCGATGTTACAAATGGGAATGCCCTTACTATTTGTATATCTTCAAATGTAACACAGTTTTAAAGAGATTCACTCACACAAGTTGAGATTATTCACATCAGTAGCAGTAATTTCTTCGCCCTGCGGAGCAGACAGACCTGCCTGATTCTGAAATCCTGCAGCTCCGTCTTGCCAGCCTCCGTTGTCCAACAAATTCACTCGGCTGAATTCTTAACGGCCCAATCAGGGAAGAGAGGCGGGAGCTGCAGAATGTGGACGTGACGACAACCAGAAGTTGACAACCGGCAGTTGAGAATGGACATGCCGATTAGCCTATTGTCCTCATGGCTACTCAGTGAAACTTGGTGAAATCTGCCCTCCTCTGAAGTTTACTTGTAGGGATTGTCTTTGACGAGGTTCATGTCACATATAAGAGTTAAATGAATCATCTGTGGGGTACGATTTAGTGTAAGACCATAGTAAAAGGCCATTAGCTGTTAGCAGCTAAGTTAGTGGCTAACAGCTAATGGTCATTAAATGTTGTTAGGTGTTAGCAGCTAAGTTAGCAGCTAACAGCTAATGGTCATTATATGTTGTTAGTTGTTAGCGGCTAAGTTAGTGGCTAACAGCTAACGGTCATTGACTGTTGTTAGCTGTTAGCGGCTAAGTTAGCCGCTATGGTTAACGTCCATGAACTGTTTTTAACAACTGTTAGCCGCTACATTAGCCGCTATGTAAGCTTCATTAGGAGGCAACCCTGCTTGATGTGGATTGGTCTGTGATGAATGTCACGAGCAGAACGATTGTCCAATCACAAGCTTGTGTTTTTTTTTAACGTTCTGCCCCTGAAAACAAATTTAAACGGCTCCTACCCAGATGGACTAGTGAAATATTTCTGTGGCAGATATATGGAGCTGTCCATCTGGCTTGTCAGGTTAGTAATTTCTATCTCTTGCCCTGAATGTTTTTTATACATGTTTACGATTTACTCATTTTTCTTGATAAAACTTTGACGATCATTAACAGATCAGTTGCGGCATCACTGCAGGCAGCTGTCACCTCCTCCTGATACTTGGATAAAGTTGGAAATATATTCATTGAATCGACCCCTTTTTTTAAACATTGTCATGAAGACCGTGAGCTTCAAACTTGTTTTTCCTCAAAACGAGCCAGACAACTTCAAACCGTCACAAAAGGCTGCTGATGGTTTGCCGGCTTAGGGACCGTATGCAAATTACCACAGAGAAGGAATGCTGTGAATTAAAATTCAATTACATCACCATGAGGACATATAAGATCTTCAAACACACAGCACACATAAATGACCTTACCTTACTCAAACTGCATGTTACAGCTGGAAAAAAAATCAATTCAAATGTTTCCAAAGTTGTTTAATTAAATAGAAGACAATATCATCAAATATATGAAGTCTAATGACAAAATTATCATAAAACATGAATATTTATCTCCTTCAATTTATTCCACAGCTCTTACTTTATAGAAAGGAGTTTTAATTTAATTACTAGGACTTTCCTTGTTTATATGATGTTAGTATTTAATGAGTAATGACTATAATAACTGTATTATCAGCTGAAGTGACACCAAACACAGCCTGATGATCAAACGTGTCTTTTAGTTTATTTTCCAGCTCTTACTTTAGAAATGAGAGTTTTTATTTACTTTATATTAAACATGTAGGAATCATGCATATATTTGTGAATCTCCAAAACACGTGTGTAAATTGTGGATGTATTTGTGGTTCTGTAAAACCCAAGTGTAAATAAAACTGTGAATAAATATTTGTGCAAAAGTTTGAGATAAATCTCTTCCCATAGAAAAGATTTTGTTTCTGCCATCAGCAGTAAAAGGCCTGTGTGCACACGTTTGGCTGTTTCAGTCATTTAAGAGCCGCTCTGTGAAACTATAGGGGATGTAGCCCCGGGCCAAAAGATGATTAATACTCAGAGATACTTTTTTTTTTTTTTTTTACCTATAGAGAGCAGCAGGTCTGAAAACTGCAACATCCAGATTAACTTAGACTGCAGTATGATGGGGATAAACACACAGTGACAATAATATTTATAACAACAATAATGATAATAATAATACAAAATAAATTAGAATAATAACTTTTAATTAAAATAATGATAATAAAAAACTAATAACAATACTTTTGTTCGTACTACTAGCAATACATGCAAAAATAAATGAGTAAAATCAGTAAAATTAAGAAATGTAAATTTTATTGTATGTATTTTTTGGGCATTTTGTGCCTTTAGTGATAGGAGAGAGACAGTGGATAGGCTTGTGAAAGGGGGAGAGAGAGAGGGGAAGACACTCTGCAAACGGGTCACAGGCTGGACAGAGGTATGAATCTGGGACGTTCATGGTTGATAACCACTCCGCCAAACCAGCACCCCAGGAAATGTAAAGTTAATTCAGTTATCATCCCAAGATGATAGTTTCATCGGATATATGGAAACTCTCTCTTTGAAATCATTGTGATAAAGTTATATTTAATACACCCCGCCTGAAGAAAAAAAGAGATTTTCCATTATTTTGCATGTTTAACTAAATGTAATAACTCAATAAAATTGGTTCAAAAGTAAATGTTACTGCAGTAGATAATTTACAAAACACATTTTGATAGAATAGTAATAAAGGTATGTCTCAAGAACAACATAATTAAAATGTGGATAAGTTATATGGGGAAAAAAAGAGGTAAATTAAAAGATAATAAAAAAATGAATCCCAGAAATTCTGATAAGGTTTTTGTATTTGCCCCTGAACAAAATGTTTGAAGGATCATTAATCTGAAGTGCAGACTGAGGCACTGTCAGCACAGAGATACATGTAAATAAACCAGGAACAAACTTGGATTAATAATCATTAATAAGTTATTCTTGACCAAGAGTTCAAATATTTTCCTCATGTTTGGTCCAAACATTTGTAGAAAAGTGAATTTAAAATTGAGACCCACTAACTAATCATATAAAGTTTAAGAGTTAATACATAAGTATTCAGAGATGGGCATTAATATTTATACCACAAATGGGCGATGGCTCCTGAAGGATTCAGATTGTAGAGTAAAAATAATTTTGATTTCAAAATATAAATAGATAATTAAATTGTGTTTTTTAAGCATATTTGTTTATTGGAAAATATCTTTTTGTGTCCAAAAATATCCCATTTCATGGTTTTAGTCAATTAAACACATTAGTTTGTTCTGCTGACACTTGTGTTAATTATTATTGTTTTAGTTAATATGTGTAAATCTGAATTATACTGCCTTAAAGAAATCATTTCTCTGTTTTCTGACCCATTAAGCCCAAACCTTTGTTTACACCATTAACGTTTGATTTGTTCAATCAGTGAAATTAAAAGTAATTATTAACTTTGAATGTGCATTAGGAAATAATAAGTTTATTTAAAAAAACGTACACGAACAGAACAGATTTGTCATTAATTGTGTGTGTTTGTCTTCAGATTCGCTCTGATAAAAGTGTAACCAGGCCCGTGGAATATTTCCTTTCTGGAAAAGGGGCAGACAAGCCGCCGTTCAACCTCTTTGTGGTCGACCCAAAAACTGGATTCGTACGAATCACTGGTATTCTGGACCGGGAGAAGTATCCATCCTACAACGTAAGTCCTCTTTTAATATTTTGACATATTTAACCCTCCTATTATCCTTGGGGTCAGTATATATATATATATATATATATATATATATATATATATATATATATATATATATATATATATATATATATATATATATATATATATATATATATATATATATATATATATATATATATGAGCAGTGTTGGAGAAGTTACTTTTAAAAAGTAGTGTTTGCTCATAACTCGTTACTTCTGAAAAAAGTAACTTGTTATCCTCTATAAAAAGTAACTTTTCATAGTGGATAACTAGGTAAAGTAACAAGTAACGTGAAAAGTAACTTTTCACGTTACGTGTTACTTTTACATTGCTTGTTCTTGGACAGAACCCCACAACTGTTCCTTAATGTGAAGGCCTACAAAAAGTTCTACTACAGAGAACATAACAGTTATTTCTTTTGTGCTCCTTATTTTACAAAATCATGTCACATACCCTGTGGAATCAGAGCTCCTGTCCAAACAAGCCCAAAATAAACAAACTCCAGCTGTTTCCTTTCCTAATGTGATATATTACTTTTTAAAAAGAGAAATCTACATAAAGTGTGTTAATGTTTGTCTACATTACATTTCAATATCACAGTGCCAAGTATCTATTCAAGAAAAGAACGTTGCTTATAATAAGCAGACATGGCAACTTTGGCTCTGGAGCATACTCCATGTGGGTGAGTGTGTTTGATAACCAGGAAACGAGGAAGTGGACAAACTGCCTACTTATTGTTAGGAGCTGGAAGATAATCAGGGGGATTCACACAGACAGAAGAGCCCCAAGACGAAACTTCCCGTTTAGAAACAAGAACAACAAAACACGGCTCATGAGATTTGCGGCCCTTAGAAGCTTATAACGAGCAGACTTGGCAACACTGCTTGTGTTTAATGCGAGGCAGCTTCAGTGTCAGATCTGTCCGTGGGAAAAGTAACACTGCACCGCGTTAAAAAAGGAACTACGTTTCGTGACCAAATTTGCAGTAGAAGTGCGTTACTTTACTTCTTACCTGAAAAAGTTGTTATGTTACTGTATAGTATGTACAGTCACAGATACACACACTATAGAAAAACAGCATTGGGATTTATAATTACACCGCAAAATCACAAGAACCAATTAAACTCTTTTCACTCTCTTTAATATTTGTCTTAAATTCCCGAGGGTTACAAGATGTGTTGATCTCAGGTCCTCCTGTCCAGGCAGACAGGGCAGAAAATCTAAAAGCCTTTTTGTCCAGTTCAGTTCTTTGTTTGTAGATGTATGATGTCCTGAGAGTGCAGCCATATGGGCTTAGGCTTCTACATGTGTAAACACAGATATGTAGGCAGAAGTCCAAGAATAGATTTATAAATAAATGAGAGAGTCTTCGAACGTACAAGGAAGGACAACAGCATACAGGGAACAATGATGTTCTTTAAAGCTGCAGCCATAAAATGTCTGTGGAGATTCTTTGAAAAGGGAAACTGGAGATTCCTCTAGAGGGATATTTTTGAAGACAAAAGGGAAACCCTTGACAAAGTTAAGAGTGGAGTGAACGTCCTGTGGAAGCATGGGTATACTAATGTGGTCTTAGCTACAGAACGAGATGAAGATGAACTGAGCTGGGAAAAAAACGTTCATGTTTAAGGCTTCTCATGCTTGGAATGATTTAAGACGATGTTGAGCGGCTTGGAGTCGGACACATCTGACTGCAGATGTTTTCACTAATGCACTTTATCTTTCTCCTGTGGACAGTCCATGCAGAATAAGCTGTCTGAAAATGTGACTTCTCTTTCTTAATGTACTGAATTCTTGTTTTATGTGTTTGATGACTGCATGTGTTTGTGCAAAACTGCTGAATGTGCAGCTGTCTTGATCAGGACACTCTTGCAAAAGAGATTTTTAATCTCAATGAGGTTTTCCTGGTTAAATAAAGGTTAAATGAAAAGCACAGTGATTAATAGTGTTCAGTTTCTTTAGGAACTGATGAGGAGCTTCATGAAAAGCAGGTCTCCATAGTTTGACAAGGGCAAAAAAAAGTTGTAGTAGTCAAATATTTTCTGACTTGTCATTTAAAACATGACTTTTTTTTTTTTTAAAAAACCCAACAACTTAAAGGGACTGTGAGGAGTTTTTAAGTAATTACAAAAAAGTCTCACTTTTAGATATATGCCTGATGGAAATACACACTTTAAGATGAGTTTTATAGCATCTAAATAGGTTATCTATAAATGCTATTCTTTAGCCTCCTGGTCGGGTCAGACAGGGCTGGACTGGCCTGGATACTCAACTTCAGGAACAAGACAATTAAAACTAGAGCAAATTTATATTATTTTATTATTTATATTACACGTCTGAGAGCGCCGGGCTGTAAGTAGCTATATATAGCTGTCTACAACTACGATAATAACTTTTCCCCGCATTGCTTGTCATCACACATCAAAAACTACCGCTACGTAACTAGAAAGAGATACATTACCTTGTGGCTTTGCATCCTGTAAGTTGTTGAAAAAGAAGTTGTAAAGCAATGCAGAGTTCTGAGGAAGGTCTGAGCTGCATTTACCACAACAAACAAACACATTTGGCTTCACGTCTCCAGTGCGTTCAAGTTGTAGTCAGAAGTAGGAATTTTGAGCTCCGAGTGGGAAACTGCAACTGGAACGTCCCCCAAAGTCTGAATTTCCTACTGTGAACTCGGTGAAACCTCACCACCCCCGAGTTGACAATGGAAGATGGATGCCCCCAGTGTGAACAGTTATTTAGCTCCTGTAATAATCCATTTATTTGCACTTCTGACTGGGGTGTGTCGCTCTAGATCAGCTGTATACATAGTATTGTTAGACTTATATTTACAAAAATGCTGCCATAGTGATAATCACATTCTTCATTCAACAATGAAGGGCGTGCTCACAACAGCTAACAATAGCCTGGTAGATCAGCATGTTTTTTTCAGACTTCAACTGGAACGCCGATAAGTCGGAGATGATGTCACTCCCATTTCCGAGGTTACTGGAACGCAGCATTACACCGGCGATAAATTCTCCTCATAGCACCTTTAAGTTTCAGCTTAGAAACATGTTTATCCATGTGCAACTTAAAATATTGGCTCTCATCAAGTAGAATGCTGAAGTATTTATCAGATGTGACCATTTCAATTTCAACCCCATGAACAGATGACAACTGAGGAAGGTGAGAAGGAACGTGCATGCCATTTGAAAATAGCATGAGCTTTAATTTATCTGCATTCAGCTCTCACTTAAGCCGAGTCAGGCAGGATTGATTAATATCAGCGTTCAGTTTAAGTGGATCACTCATTTTGCCCCTCTGTCTAAATGAATGTGTGAATAAAGCCTCAGAGTTTCTGCAGTAGGGCCCAGTGTGATGTCTTTTCATGGGCTGATGGTCTAACGGCATCTTTCCACTTCATGTGTGCAGCTCACTGGAAAAGCCAGACACAGAGATGGGAGTGTGGCAGAGGAGGACATCCCACTGACTATTATAGTTGGGGACGAGAACGACAACCCTCCATATTTTAAACTGCAAATTGGGAACGTCTCAGAGTGCAGCCAAAAAGGTAAGAGCATTACCAACCCCTCTTTATGATCGAGAACATCTATGGTCTCTAAAAGGGATGAAACCCTGTTTTAATGTCTTCAATTTGACTGAGTGGCTCTGTACTGATGTTAATTAAACAAATGAACCAGGCATTGCAGCTGGATCATCCTGATTCAGTGTCTGTAACCAGGGAGATCCCAAAACCCAGAACCAGTGAAGTTGGCACGTTGTGTAAATTGTAAATAAAAACAGAATACAATGATTTGCAAATCCCTTTCAACTTATATTCAATTGAACACACAGCAAAGACAAGATACTTAACATTTGAACTGAGAAACTTTATTTTCTTTTGCAAATAATCATCAACTTAGAATTTAATGGCAGCAACACATTGCAAAAAAGTTGTCACAGGGTCATTTTTACCACTGTGTTACATCGCCTTTCCTTTTAACAACACTCAGTAAACGTTTGGGAACTGAGGAGACCAATTTTTGAAGCTTTTCAGGTGGAATTCTTTCCCATTCTTGCTTGATGTACAGCTTAAGTTGTTCAACAGTCTGGGGTCTCCGTTGTTGTATTTTACGCTTCATAATGCGCCACACATTTTCAATGGGGGACAGGTCTGGACTACAGGCAGGCCAGTCTAGTACCCGCATTCTTTTACTACGAAGCCACGCTGTTGTAACGTGCAGAATGTGGCTTGGCATTGTCTTGCTGAAATAAGCAGGGCGTCCATGAAAAAGACGTTGCTTGGATGGCAACATATGCTGCTCCAAAACCTGTATGTACCTTTCAGCATTAATGGTGCCTTCACAGATGTGTAAGTTACCCATGCCTTGGGAACTAATACACGCCATACCATCACAGATGCTGGCTTTTGAACTTTGCGCCTATAACAGTCCGGATGGTTCTTTTCCTCTTTGGTCCGGAGGACACGATGACCACAGTTTCCAAAAACAATTGTAAATGTGGACTGGTCAGACCACAGAACACTTTTCCACTTTGCATCAGTCCATCTTAGATGAGCTCGGGCCAGTGAAGCCGGTGGTGTTTCTGGGTGTTGTTGATAAATGGCTTTGGCTTTGCATAGTAGAGTTTTAACTTGCACTTACAGATGTAGAGCGAACTGTAGTTACTGACAGTGGTTTTCTGAAGTGTTCCTGAGCCCATGTGGTGATATCCTTTACACAGTGATGCGGTTTTGATGCAGTACGCCTGAGGATCAAGGTCACGGGCATTCAATGTTGGTTTTGGGCCTTGCTGCTTCCGTGCAGTAATTTCTCCAGATTCTTTGAACCTTTTGATGATATTACGGACCATAGATGATGAAATCCCTAAATTCCTTGCAATAGCTGGTTGAGAAATGTTGTTCTTAAACTGTTGGACAATTTGCTCACACATTTGTTCACAAAGTGGTGACCCTCGCCCCATCCTTGTTTGTGAATGACTGAGCATTTCAGGGAAGCTGCTTTTATACCCAATCATGACACCCACCTGTTCCCAATTAGCCTGTTCACCTGTGGGATGTTCCAAATAAGTGTTTGATGAGCATTCTTCAACTTTCTCAGTCTTTTTTGACACTTGTGCAGCTTTTTTGAAACATGTTGCAGGCATCAAATTCCAAGTGAGCTAATATTTGCAAAAAATAACAAAGTTTACCAGTTTGAACATTAAATATCTTGTCTTTGCTGTGTATTCAATTGAATATAGGTTGAAAGGGATTTGCAAATCATTGAATTCTGTTTTTATTTACGATTTACGCAACGTGCCAACTTCACTGGTTTTGGGTTTTGTACAACGATTGTGAGCAGCTCTAAGTGTCACTGCCAAATCAGAGTCTTTTAAAACACGAAGAGGTGAGAGATGACAGCAGAAAGTGACTGTAAATATAAAGGTTAGCACACATGCTAACAGCTTCAGTATCCATAACATTTCGTACTTCTCTATAATAAAGATACAGTATATTAGCTTCACTTCTGGCACGTTTTATTTTACACAGCTCACGTTTTTATTTGTTTGGCCTGTGGTTGACAAAACGATCATTCAATCACCTGCTGGATATGCATCCAAAAGTTTAGGCCCTCCCCAAACTTTTTCTGTTGGCTCTCTCTCAGATGGGCTAATGAAATATTTTGAAGGGTCCATCTGGTGTATCTGTATGCTAGCTCTGTGATTTCTGTGGCTGTTGCCTTATAACATATAGAAAAAGCTCAGGAACTGTGCAAAAGACTCCAATAAAAAGAATTTTTTAAAGTAAAATATATATACAGCTTAAAAATCTGACTTAAAGTCCAAATTAAGAAAAGCTAGTGGTTAAAACATAGCAAACAACAACCCTCAGTAAAATGTACAGCACAGCACAATTGTGATGAAAAACAAATCAAACAAACAAAAGAAATTAGGACGTCTTACAAAAGGAAAAGATGCTCATCATCTTCTTTGAATGACAGAAGCTAGGCATACTAAAACAGCTTTTACAAAGAGTTTTTCTGGATTTACTCATTTAAAGGATTTGATAAGAGCTGGTTTCTCCCCTTTTCTTGCAGTAACCGTACTTCAGGTGGTTGATGTGGTTTGTAGATTTGATGTCTGCTGCTTATAGCCGGGGTATCATGGATATACTTTGTATTTGGACATTTCATTCCCTCAATTTAACTGTAACCTTTTTCCTCATCATGTGAGCTTTATTACCTCCACCAAGGAGGTTATGTTTGTTTGTTTGTCTGTTAGCAAAATGGATTTGTATGAATATTTTAACAGAGGTGCAGTTTGGTCCAAAGAAGAAACCAAAACATTTAGTCCAGCTTGACGTAACAAAAACATGTAATTTTTAACAGCATTGAATTTGATTTTTTTTTTTAAACTGACTTGTAGTTTTTTAAACCTGTCACTAAACTTCACAGCCTCACATGAATGTCATGAGAGGAGTTCTCCACAACACTGTCTGTGTCCGAAATGGCGTACTGCCAACTGTCTACTTACCTACTCAATCAGTACATACTGCATACTGAATACTCAAAGATGATCTGAGTATGCCGCGGCTGCCCGAGCGTTTACACACAGATGCATACTTAATACCCCAGAATGCATTTCGTGCCGGCCGGGAAAATTAAAATAGTCCGACCACAAGCAACAGAAAACAACTGCATTCCAGAAAAACTACAAATTCATTCAGTAATTACATATTTTCTAGCGAGAAAGTAAGTACTTATATCACGATTATGAGCCCAGTTGTTTTGAAATAGCGAAGCGTTCGCTTGGTGGGTGTTTCCGTCTACGTACCGTAAACATCGGGCAGCAGCAGCCCCCCCTTCACGTTTCCAAGTTATTGTGAAGTGTTTTTTTATTATCAACAGCTGCATGACACAAACCGAGCGGCAGTGGATGAAAAAATTAAAACAAACACCTGTGTATCCATGGTGATAACGCTATACACCTCCATTTTGTATTTCGTCTTCCCAAGTCAGAAGTGCGCAATGCATTGTGGGGCAGAAGCAGTACGTGAAGCAAGCTCCGCTCCATACTCAGAAATCAAAGCTGATTGAGTATACATCCGGGCATTTCTCGCATACACAAAATTCACATACTTTACAGTGTGAACGCACTGCATACTCAATATGGGGGCGGGGTTAGTATGAGTAGTACGAGTAGTACGCCATTTCGAACACAGCCTCTGTGTGCCGTCTCTGCTTTGTCCCATCCACTGCACCATCTGATTGGTCACATGCTGTGGCTACAAGCAGAGCAGCCAATCAGCTGTGAAAGCTGTGCATGCAGAGTTTTATGCTCAGAGACGCAGTGGAGAGAAAGAAGGTTTGCTAATGGAGAAAGCTGTTCTGCTGATAATGTCAACATGGAAAAACAGTTCAGTTAAAACAGAAGTCTGCGTGAGTAAATAAACCGAACTCCCAAATTCCATTTAGAGCAAATGTGCCGCACACTGAAGCGCTGTGGTTTTGCTTTGACTGACAGGCTTGAGACACCGTGGCACATCCAACATCAACATCTGTACAAGCAGCAGCAAACTGCTTCAGTCAACAAGACCAACTACTAACTAGGTCACTCGACTGGATGATATTCATATCAGCAATAATCACTGTTCTTGCAGATTGATATTTTTCATTCCACCATGTGCTTATAAATATAAATATAGGATGATAATGTTGGGTGGAAATCAAAGTTCATGGGTAGAACCAAGCTGCTTGGCGGAGGTCTGTGCTCTCAGAGTGCCTTTATAGTTGATCATGTGACTCATCCCAAAGTCTTAAATAAAGCAGCATGGAGGCCATTTTGTATCTGCATGATCGTTGGCATGATTTTAAGTCAGGAGCAACTGGCGACTGCTTTGATAAGGTAGCGCTGTTCTTCCTGTTCAGTATAAAGACTCTTATGCACCGTCTTCTTGCTTTTACAATGGACAGGGTATACATGGAATAGTAAATATATGACATTAAAGCATTGGTCATAGCTGCAGATGTCATTCAGTCGATGTTTTTCTCAAAAGTGTCATGCATCTGAGAGTAAGTACAACACAAGAATCCAGACTGAAGGGAACAGTGTTAATAAGACAAGCTGCTTCCAGACTCAGGTGGCACAGCCGTTTGCTGAGCTGGCAGCTGTTGTTGGTTTGTTTGTGCAAAATCCTGCAATCTGTCGATACTGTCAATCTGATGTGATACCACACCTAGAGCTGACTGAAGCTAATCTGTCATCTTTAATGAGCTTATGAATAACATCCTTTGGCACTATGACAAGTTTCTCTGAGATCATGACACAGATAATCTATAAGGTAAACTTTACTGGAATCAGGTTTGACCTCCTCATGCCTGAAGAGCTGCTTCGATTTTTAACGGCATTGATTCAACAAAGAGCTGAAGCCTTCTTCAGGAATGAGGGACGTACGTAGTTACACTATTTTACCTAGTCCTGTCACAATAACAAATTCTGCTGGATGATATTTATCCCAAAAATGATTGCCGATAAACAATATTATTGCCAATGTTATTTTGAAACATCATTTTTTTCATTAATGTCATTCTATGTTGGAATAAAGTGAGTACACCACATCAAAAGCAATGAGCTTTAACTCCTTAAGAGTATTTAACTGTAATTGGAAGGTCAAGACATTTTTATTAAAATAAATTGAACAATATAACAAATTAAACAAACAAAAAAAGAGGAAAACAACAATGAGAATGAAATGGACTGTCTTTTTGGGGAAACCTGCATGAAAAATAATCATTATAATAATCAATTACAACAAAAAAATAGACCCTGTCTCTGTAAAGAAATAAAAACACAACAACAAAAACAATAAATAAAATGGCGTTTATACATTTCAGGAATTGTTTGTGACATGTACCTTCTCCCAGTTAATTTGTACTGTCTGTCAAATGGTTGTAACATTTCCCGAAATGCTGACTTTTCAACCGTATTGACGGGCTGTATTTCTTTTGCAATGTAGTGAACGACACTGTCTGTTAGTGCACCATTTTGCTGTTTTATTTATATTTCCTTTGCAGACCAAACGCCTCAGTAAGCACTGGCTGTCAGGAGGAAGGCTCTGCTGCACCTCCCCTTCTTCATTGCCACAAATACGACATATCAGCTCATCGGTGTTCATGAGCTCACACCTTGTTCATTCTGTTTAAAACCAAAATATTCTCAAACTGGGGCTGTGGCATTCAGCTTAGGAACCGTCGCTTTCATGCAATCATTCATATTAGTGTTTGTTTCCTTGTTACTCTCGATGCTCACTTGAACCCAATTCCAAACCCCCCTACCCACTCTCCCAACCCACTACCCCTCCATTTGCTTGTCCTTGCGGCGGGTCGGCCATATTAAGGGCCATTTCAAACTACGTAGTGCGGAGGGGGAGTGGATCATTCAACCCTTAAAGGATAAGTTTGGTTTCTACAGCTTTCACATTGTTTATATAATAGAGTAGAATATACTCACCCAGAAGGCTTTCCTGATCCAAACAGTGCTTCAGGAGATATTTAGATCCAAAATCGAGCGGCGGACATCCGTATGATGGTAGCACACGGGGCATGTACAGCGCTGCTCCTAAAACTGCATTAATCGTCCAAAAACTCATTAGTTTCACCAATATTTGATCATGGTCTGCTCACGCTACTCCTCCATTACAGTCCATGCCCCAGACATATCTTTGTTACTGTTCTGACATATCTTTGTGACTGTACTTTCTGGCCAGCCGTTCTTCTCTTTGCCTCCGCATCCTCCTTTCGATGAGCTCCTCATCTGTAAACTCCGGCTCCAAAGTGTAAAGCCCAAATTCCACTGCATGCGTATCTGGTCCGTCTCCGCTCCGCTGCGGCAGTGGAGCTGATCCGTTTCAATTATAAGCAATGCATGTACTTCCACCAGCTGCGGCACGGCTCCGTCACGGCTGCGTATCTGCTCCGCCAGTCTCCGGCAGACGCAGCAGATACGCAGAGCTTCTATTTTTGCCGGATGCCGGACCACAGCGCAGCAATTTAGCACACAGAATATCGTGCAGGACAGGAAGTTGAGCACAAACACAAAATAAAACATCCGTAGATGTTTCAAAATAAAATAAACCGTGTCAACAACGGAAAAGTACTGTACCTGGAAAACGTCATTTAGGGCGGAGACAGACCTGGTGTCAAAAGTTCAGTCTCACCCCACTTCACCATGGATGAGGAGCTTTTGATTTTGGAGGTGCAAAACCACAAAATACTTTATGAGCTCGTTGACCCACTGCAAGGCGGAGCCGCAATGCTTCGTACCGCAGAGGGATCCAGTGGGAGTTGACGCGCGTCAGATGACGGAGCAGAGCGGAACGGAGCGGAGAAGGACCGGATACGCATCCAGTGGAGTCCCACAGTAAGGACACCCATCATATTCAAAGTTCTCCTCCACAACATCTTCATCCCATAGATATTCGTCCATTTTCAACAAAACTGGAAGAAGAAAGTCGTTGTGTAGCCGGCGGTCTTCCCCTGAAACAACGAGCCGCACTGTGCATGTGTGAAGGCAAACGTAACCAAAGTCTTCAGTTCAGAGGTCAGCACAGTCACAAAAACATGTCTGGAGTGACACAGACTGTAATGGAGGAGTAGCGTGAGCGGACCATGATGAAATATTGGTGAAACTAATGAGTTTTTGGACGATTAATGCAGTTTTAGGAGCAGCGCTGTATGCCCCGTGTGCTACCATTATACAGATGTCTGCCGCTCAATTTTGGATCTAAATATCTCCTGAAGCACTGTTTGGATCAGGAAAGCCTTCTGGGTGAGTATATTGTTCTACTTCATTCTATAAACAATGTGAAAGCTGCAGAAACCAAACTTATCCTTTAAGGGCCATTTCAAACTATGTAGTGTGGAGGGGGAGTGGACCGTTCAGCCCTTAAACAGGGAGTCTGCATCAATGGACTCTTTCAATGATTTTTGCAGGAAGTGCAACGTCTAAATGGGAGGAAACAACATAAATATAAGTGCTGCATGTGTCCATAATTTCCCCACACCTTTGTCACACTGACAGAACATCACAAAACGCGGTTTTAAAAGATTTAAACGAAACAAGCAAATCATACTCTATGAAGATATTTGATATGATTGTGCAGCCGTAGAACCCTAAAAGTGGCAGCATTAATTCATTACTTTGAATGAATTGTCAGATGGTAATTGAATTGAAAGACATGTGGAATCACTTAAATGATTTAAAGTAGGCTCAAACGTAGCTCCTGTCCTAGCGGGTCACAATCTTTGCCACAGCGTAACAGCCAACAACCATATACAGGGCGTCTTTCTGTTGCCATGGCAACAAGGTCTTCCGTTTTCCTTCATATTTACATACCCTCCTCCTTCAGTCAAGTGGCCCCGCCTCCTCCTCAAAGATTGAATGAATGACAGATGCATCACTAGCCCTAACCCCGCTCATTCCACTATAGAACCAAAGCGCCCAGAAGTTGAGAAAGATGGTTGTAGTGAGCCATCTTCTCATCCAGCCTGTTTGGTCGAGAGAGCCCCAAGAAGCAACGTTTGACATTTGAGTGTTTTGAGCCAAACGATTGTCCAATCACAAGCTGCTGTTGTTTTTGAAGATTCTGCCCCTGAAAACATTTTCTCAGAGCTCCTCCCGGATGGATTAGTGAAATATTTAAATATAGAACTGTCCATCTGTCATGTTAGGTTAACTTCACCCTGAAACAGGTCAGCTGAACTTTAGGTGTAAGAGGAACCTTCAGCAAATGAACTTTTCTCCAACTCTTGGCTCTTTACACATTAGTTTCAGTTTGTTTGCCATCCCTGAATGTGGCAGAGCTCCCGGTGCTCTTAATAGTAAAATGGTAAATTGACTTGAGGCTGTAAATCCATTTCAAACAGACTGCCACACTCCCACAGCATTGGCACATCATTTTCTCTCACTAAAATGGGGAAGTTCATCCTAAAATATATTAAAAAACAAAGTACAGTAGTGTGGTGCGTGCACTGAAAGATGAGTGACAAAAAAAAAAAAAAAAACCTTTTTCCCTTATCTATAGGCTACTTTTATTTCATGTAAATACAAAATGTAGGCTAATTTAAGAGAGTAATTTGTTTTAAATAAAGAAACTTTATTTCCCAACTATTAGTGTGTTATTACTGCTTTAGCTTTCACTGTGTCTGCATTGTAAAACTGCTTATAATAGTAACTTGGTGATAATAAAGCTGCTGTCTCTAATCAGCAGCTTGACTGTCTTTTAAGTCATCATAATGTGCATCATGTGCCAGAGCCGACTATATTTTTGCCGCCACACATTGAATCAAAATGTCAATAATTTCCATTTTGAAAATAACCACTTCTTTGAGCCAAACTGTAAGAAAGATTTATGAAAAAAAGATTTTCAGGATTCGGCTATGATTGTCGTTTGTGTGAAAGTAGCTAAAAAAAAATTCATTTCTTTTTAAATAGTCAGCAAATTTTGTCAGCTGCGTGGCCGTGATGTTTGTGATCGCGGTGGCTTGTTTTCGTCCAACTGAGGGCGGCTGCTGACTGATATTTTTTTGGTGGCGCGCTGTTTCGGCCGTCTAGGTGTGCCGGCCGTTTGGGAGCTTTCCCAGTTTCCCTGATGGCCAGCACGTCCCTGCCCCTTTTAAATCAGATTTTCAATTTCATATTGCGGGCCAGATATTATTGGAGACGGGCCAGTTTTGGCCCGTGGGCCGTTAGTTTCCGACCGCTGCTGTAAGGTGTTAGTGAGGCAGTATTTCAGTGAGCCTTGTGTGTGGAAACTCTTTAACCCTGCTGGACCTTGTTTTTAAATTTTATTGTTTTATTATTCTGTAAAACAGAAGCTATTGGAATTAATTGTCAACAAAGTTTATGAATAAACAATAAAGCAAAATGAACAGCCAGGCTTGTCTGCAAGTATGAAGGGTAAAAATCCAACACTGTGATTTCCCTTTAAAAGTTAAACAACACTCAAGTATTTTCAAAAGCACAGCTTCTGTATTTTTACATAAACCGAGCAGCTTTTACTTGTTTTGTAGCCTACACATATTTGAACAGGGGGATCTCTGAATTTTCTTTCCTACAGAGATGAATCTGTCCACTATGACGTGTAACTCCACCGTCTCTCTGAGCAGATCGTCTGCACAGTGGATGGATCCTTTAAGATGATTCTGTTTCTGTTTCCCCTCTGCAGGAACTTTGGTGATGCAGATCGAAGCCTCCGACAAGGACCAAGCTGGGACCATCAACTCAAATATCTCCTACAGCATCTTGAAGCAGGAGCCAGCAGGCACTGGAAGAATGTTCACCATAGACAAATACTCGGGGAAGGTGTTTGTGAAAGAGCCTACGCTGGACAGAGAGGTGAGGCACCGGCATGTTGTGCAGCTTCTTTTATAAGCTCCTTCACACCTTGTCAAAAACCAGTGACTTCTCCCACATTAATCTAACTTTCACACAATAAAAGAGTGAAGTCAGTTTATTCCCTTGGCTCATGCTGCTCTCTGATTGACATGTAATATCATTTAATAGGTTTTGGTTGAAGGCCAACTGAAGTAACTTTGACTGGAGCTCACTGATTTCTGACAGGCTGAAGTGTGAAAAGTTTCTTGGCTCTTTATTCTGCCTCCAGCTGTGCTCTCTCCCAAACATGGCACATTTCTGCACACCTGTTTGATGTTACAAAGCAGCAGACTCTGATTTGTTTGTCCTTTATTTCCCCTTGGCAGCACATTGACCACTATACACTCGTGGTAAAGGGAGTCGATATGGCAGGAGCACCAAGCGGACTATCGGGGACCGGAACTGTGGAAATCAAAATCCTGGACATCAACGACAACATCCCCGTTCTGGAAAAGACTGAGGTGAACACGCACAGCAGGACTCTCCATCTTCACGACACTGTTAGAAAAAGGAAAAACGCTATAAAGCATGATTCAAGACAGCTGTTAGCTTGTTTAGCTGCTATGAAAGGTCTCCAGGTTTTTTCTTTTGACTCAATAAGTGCAGCAGATAAGTGAAAAAAACTGTTCACATGAGGATGCAAGCATGACATTTGGCAGACACTCCTTTTGGGCCACTCTGATGTTGTACACTTGAAAATTCAGATGGTGGCCATTTTTCAAGATAGCTGCCATTTCTCTTGAATTTTATTAATTCTCTAATTTTTTTGGTTAGTTCAAATGGTTATGTAAGAACAAAATGGGCAAAAATTATCTCGAAGGGCCATTTCTTTGGAAAAAGGCAATAGCTTTTGAAAAATAAATGTTTTTCCAAGATGGGCAGATTTTTCCATTTCTGGATTTTCTAGTGTCTAACGTCATTTTTCAACAGAGTGGCCCTTAGAGAGTACTTGTGCCAAATTTCATGCTTGCATCCTCATGTGAACGATTCTTCCAAAATATGCAATTATCTGCTGCACTAAATCATAAAATAATCTACATTAGTATAAAGAATCAGCCAGTGCATCCTCCTCCAGATGGGGCGATGGTGTGGGACGGTAGGGCTGTTGGCTTTGTTTTAATGTAAAGTAAAGAACTAATCAATTTTAAATCATAATTGGACCAAAGATTGTAAAGCTCTTTTCTTGTTTTAAGACTTATTTAAGTATTTTTTTTATACCTCAGGCCACAATAACCCACATGAACACACAGATGATGGAGGCTGTTGAGTGTCTGTATCTGTTTAAACACAGCAGCTGAAGCAAATGCATGGGGGCTGTTTATGAACCCAACTGCACATTACTAATAAACACAGTCCACAGTTTATTCTGCAAAATGCATATTTTAATTGGAGTGAGTCTAACACAGCCAGACTGCTGTTAATTTGCAGTGTGCTACCCTGCCTATCTTATTCTTCTCCTTCTTACATACTGTATATATGTTTTCTGTGGGTGACTTATACTGAAATACAAAACCATTTTCAAGATTATCAAATATTTAATTTTCTTTGACATATCAGGAAAAGGCTGTTCTTTACTCCCCAAACCAATAACTTCAAGAATTTCTGACTCTGGCCTTAGAAAAAGAAAGTAATGGCTAACAGCAAAAAACAAAACAAAAAAATTCTGTGTCTAGACTGAAAAAAATCTGAAATATTAATGTATTACAATCAATATATTAGTTACTGTATATATTTTGATGATCATGATTTTACCAAGTCATATTTCATATTTTGCGTTGTGGGCTACAGTAGTGGTCTAAAGCAATGCTGCTAATTTTGTCTGCTAATATATATTCATATATTCAGAAATATTTAGTTTACTACGGATTTTAAAAGTGTGCATACTTCATTTTGGCACATACTGATGTGTGTGATTTTGAAAACTGACATGTAAAGTGACTGCAGGGCAATGCTATGCCAGAGTCTGATTAGTACAAGATTATTTTAATGATGGGATTGAAGGATCAGCGTGGGTGTCTTCAGGTCCAAATCTCAGCGAGGGACACTCTGCTAAAGTTTTTGGTTCCCGTCAGGCTGCTCTGAGTGTTAAGGAGCTGCTGATGTACAGGGATTTTCATGCAGCATCATCTTAAAGTTGAAGGATATAAACATGTGTGAGCATTTCTCTGCCTGGATTTGTCCTGTTTCAGGCAGAGTACGCTTACATGAACATAGACGGAGAAGTTTGAAATAAAGAAAGGCCACATTAGTTTAAATAAACACCCATCACAGCCAGGAGATGCAGAAGACCACAACAGCACAGATCTTGAATCAGGCGGGCTTCAGCTGCTGAAAGTCTCTCCAGATGCCATCACTTTCAACTGAAGACAGGAACAACAGTTCACATGGACTCACCTAGACTGGACAGTAGAGGATTGGGTAAAGGGTGCCTGGGCTGATGGCTCTTGATTTCTGCTGCTACAGGGTCAGAAATTTGGCGTAAACAACATGTAAAAATAGATCTGTCCTGCCGTGTTGAGGCTGCTGATGCACCATCTGAGCCTGAGTAATGTTTCTGACCAGGTCCATCCTCCAGCAGGATAACACACCATAACACAAAACTCAAATCATCCCAAACTCTTCTCTTTAATTAATGAGTCCACTGTACTCCAGTGACCTCCACAGTCAGCATTCAAGATTTCCTGCTGCTTAACAGAAGGTTTTTTCTTGAGCCATGATGGAGGGATTCATGATTGGCTATATGGATTCATGTTGGTGTTGGATGTATATATTTGTATATATATGTATATGTGTATCTTTATATGTATATATGTATCTATGCATATACGTGTATCCATAAAATGAAGAGCTTTATGCTCTATTGTAAAGTGTCTTACTTGTTATGAATTGGCGCTGTACAAATAAAGATTGATTGATGGTTGATGATTGATTGACCAGATCTCAATCTGATGGAGCACATTTTGGGCATATTGGATGTAAAGGATGAAGGATGTGCATCCAACAAATCTACAGCGAGGACGTGATGCCTCCATGTCAATATGGACTCACATCTCTGAGGAAAATATCCAGTGTCCTGATGAGTCCATGTTACAAAGAGGTTAGGCTGTTCTGAGGGAAAAGGGAAATCCTAGGTGTACCTAATGTGTTACCTGTGAGTCTGCAGTATAAACACGCCCCAGTGGGACAGCTAGCTTCATCTGCTATCCTTTAGCTGGTGTTTTCTCTCCTCAGTACAACACAAGTATCTCATCACAGCCTAGCTGTCCGATTGCTGGTTCGATCTGCGGGGCAGGCAGAGCTTCCAGGCACTTCCTCCCACAGACCAAAAACAGGCTCATTAGGTTGACTGGTGACTCCACATTGAGTTTGAATTAGGGATGTGTACCTTTCACATTTGAACTGATACCATACTGATGCCCGGTACCTGGGAATCGGTATCGGTACTCAGCAGTACCAATTTTCGGTACTTTTGTGTGTGTTTATGGGGTAATAAATATTAATTTGTTTAATATTAAGATCTCAAATTTTTTCAATGTAAATTTATTTCTCAATATATAAAATTTGACAGATATATATCAAAACAACATTCAACTGTTTGTATTGTAACATTGTAGTTGTTCCAAAAATGTCTTCAACATGAAAACCAGAAACTAAAATGAACCACAACTTAATAAATTAACTGCAGCCCTCACTTTAACTTTAGGGCAGTTTAACAATGGGTCAGACAGAGCTGTAAATAAAAAAAACATTTACATTAACGTTACAAAGTACGAGGAACTGACCTGATAATGATAACTGACGTTAAAATGCCAAGCTAATACCATCTTAAACACGAGGCTTATTTACCTGGACCAGGTATCCTCCTTGTCCCATTTGTTGCCATCACCAAATGTTAAAGCCATTTCTTTTCCTGTGTTTCTGGCTGCAGACGACTAGTCTCCATTGGACACAGGCGTGCTAACAGTGCTGAATGAATCCTTTGTGCTCGTAGATCTGAGCCTATCAAAAATTGTGCACTCTTCAGCTTTAAGGAAAATTTTGTGTGTCACCAGGTGCTTCCTCAGATTTGAAGTATTTCCTGGCCTTACACTTGGTGTCACAAATATTACAGTGAGCATAATTTCCATCCAAGGGTAACGAATTCGGTACCCATCCCTAGTTTGAATAGTTGTTTGTCTCTCTATTGGCCCTTTTCCACTAGCGCGCCTTGGCTCTACTCGATTAGCAGCGTGTTTCCACTAGCCTGGTACCTCCTAAAACAAGCTAGTTTTAGTACCTACTCCACTCTGGTTCCAAGCGAGCTGAGTCCATACTAAAAGATGACGTCACCGACTGCCGCCTACTGATTGGTCAGACAATGTCGTCATCGATGAGTCATGAGCACGATGACCTAGCATGCTAGCGGTAGCTACCATTAGCTTACCCTCATATGTCTTTTCTTTGCAGCTGGATTGCTCTCGTCCTCGGCTTCATTCTGTTGTATAGCTTCCAAAACTCTCCTGTGCTTCTCAAGGGGTATTTCTTCTTACCACCTGCAGCCTTCTTCTGCTTTCCTTTTTTACTTGGTTTGTGACAAAAAGACACAGATTGTTGTGTCGCGCTCAAAAAGACGTCACCGCAGTGCCGCTCAGCTGTTTACAGTGACCCTGCACCCTGTTGGGCAGGCGACTGGGGCTAATGGAAAAGCAGCACAAGGCGAGTAGAGTAGAGCCGGGTAGACTCGAGTAGGGCTTATGGAAAAGGGCCATATGTGGTCCTGTGATTGGCTGGTGACTGGTTCAGGGTGTGCCTCACCTCTTGCCAGATGGCTCCACCCCTCATGACCCTTAAAGGATAAGAGGTGTAGATAATGGATGGAGAGATGTTGAAATGTTTTCACCAAACCCAACAGTCAAGCATTTCTGTGGAAGCTGAGACTCCTCAGATGGACGGTTTTCTCTTTAGTCTTCTGTTGTCTTCTTTGGTGAGCCCATGTGAGTCGTAGCATCATTTTACTCCTCGTAGGTAAAAGAAGAAGCATGTGAGGAGCTTTACATCAGCCTCAGGACATCTGTGCTCAGAGATGCTGTCCTGCATACCTTGGCTGTAACGTGGTCATTAAAGCTGCTGTTGCCTTTCAATCATCTCAGTCTGTTCATGACCTCTGCCACCTTCAAACAGCCGTGAAACAACTCTGTGGAAATGTTATTTTTTCAGACCATTATCTGTAAACTCATGACATGGTTGTGTCTGAAGCTCCCAGTAGATCAGCTGTTTCTGAAACATTCAGACCAGCTCGCCTGGCACAAAGCCGTTTAAGTCTCATGCCCGTTTTAAACTTCAGCAGATCACTTTTACCATGATTTAAAAGCTAAATTCATCGGTTCCTGCCTTTTGATTGGTTGATAGTTTGTTGTGTTTACAAGCTGCTGATCAGTAAGTGCACATATTTATATATTTGATTTGATTTGTTTTGGATCCACCATCAGTTATTCTCCCTGGGCTCCACATATTACTCTTTCAAGAAGAAGCATCATCATCCTTTTCGAGCATGCCTTACATACACTGCACTCATAATAATCACACAATCCTCTCATACTGTAGCTCTATTATTCACTTCTTGATTGCAAAAGTAAAACAAAACATCCCAATTTAAAAAAAAAAGAAAAAGGAGAGACAAACCACAGAGCTGCCCTTACCTGTTGGGACTACCAGAAAAATTCACATCATTAGGGAGAAGCACTTAACATTATTATCTTTCAGGTAACCCATATGTTAACAAATACATCTTTAATTACTTGTTGAAGAAGCTTCTGTTTCTGTCTGAGATTAAAAAGCTTGGTAATAAACCATTGCTCTGTTGTGAGCCGAACCTTTTCTCACAATAATCCTGAATCTGCCTTCTGCTGCTGCCTAGAACAGAATGTTAATTTATTATAGAGCACGGCTGGGACCTTATTTATTATAATGTTTTTTTATAAAGGACACACGTAAATCGTGAAATTTACTTTAAACATTTAACCAAAATAAGTTTATGATGCATCAATGGACTACTCATTTTTTTATTCAAAGCTATGCGAGCAGCTATATTTGTGCTACTTGCAGCTTGTATAAAAGACTTTGTGTTGTGTTTGACCAGATGAATGCACAATAATCTAAATATGAAAGAACTAGTGTCTGAATTAGTTGTTTGATTGGGTAGCTTGACATAAACATCTTACTGTGTCTCACCACTGCCATGCCTCTGCCCATACTGAAAGTCTTTCAAGCAAGTTCACCTGTAAGCACAGGATTATTTAAGTGAATGAGCCTCAGAATAACAGATTATATGATTAGCAAACTAACACCTCCTGACTCTGTTTGTTTGCAGTATGCTGGAAAAGTGAATGAAAATGAAGAGAATGTTGTTGTGATGAGGATTAAAGCTCTCGACGCCGACCTAAATCACACGGACAACTGGCACACTGTCTTCAAAATCGCCAAAGGAAACGAGGATGGTCTCTTCTCCATTGAGACGGACAAAAACACCAACGAGGGCATCCTTAAGCTGGTCAAGGTATCACATGTTCTCATGAAGGTTTTTATTAGGGATGCAACAATAGTGAAATATTGAACTGTGTGGTACGGCGTCCAAACAGCTTTCATATTGTTCCCCTTTTATTTATATGTTTGGTCCTGTGAGTCAGTGCACAGGGTTGAGGAAACTCCTGCAAGTTCCAGTGCACTAAAGTTAAGACAAGAAACAAAACCACTGCTGTCAGAGGAGAGGCAGCAATATGCACCCACACTCACATGATGGAGGACCTCAGTGAAATAGGGGTGAAGATAGGTAAGCATTGGTTAAACCTAAAGCTCAATCATGTCTGAGCTAATCAGTACCGTTTAGCCTCTTAGCCTGGTCTTGTAACATCCGTCTATCTTGAACTGTTCGGACACAAAAGTCATCTGGTTTTGGCAGGGGGGCATAAACTCCAAGCACATCAGCATTGTTTTCAAATTAGGTGTAACTGCGGCTCTGTGAAAAGAACTCGAGTAACTCCGCAACAAGACTCAAAGAAAAATGTTGTTCATTTGCTCCACACTAATCTGACACGGCAGATGGACAGCTTCATAATGGAAATATTTCACTAATTCATCTGGGAGGAGCCCTGCAAAAATGTTTTCAGGGGCAGAACCTTCAAAAACAACAGCAGCTTGTGATTGGACGATCATTTGACTCATCACACTCCTGACAGACCAGTCCATATCAGGCAGCACTGCTATGACGCAGCATATGTAGTGGCCAATGGCAAACCGTTAGCTGCCATGGCTAACAGCTTACAAGGGCAAACTACAGTTCATGGCTGTTAGCCGTAGCAACTAACTGTTGTTTGCAGCTAACTGTTGTTAGTCATTATGGCTAATGGCTAATGGCTAACGGCCATAAACTGTTGTTTACCCTTGTTCGCCATAGCGGCTAACGGCGGTTAGCAGATAGTTTAACTACCTTAAGATTATCGTTTCACATTAATTATCCCACACAGATTTATCATTTAACACTTATATATGACATGAAACTCGTCAAAGACAATCCCTACGAAGTAAATTTATGAGGGGAGCAGATTTCTCCAAGTATAACTGAGTAACCATGATGACCACAGGCTAACCAACATTAACCGCCATTATTTGTACAACAACTTGATAGGAAGTTACTTCACTTCCTGTCAGGTCACTTCCTTTTGTCGTCACGCCCGCAGGTCCCACTGCTCCCGCCTCTCTTCCCTGATTTGACCGTTAAGCATTTAGCCGAGTGAATCTGTTGGACACTGGAGGCAAGACAGAGATGTATGATGACAGAATCAGGCAGGCCTGTCTGCTCTGCAGGGTTAGCTCCAAACAGTTGTGAAAAGCAAACCAAGGGTGTTCAATCACCAAACCTGTTCGGTCCACCCTGCAGCACAGCAGATCGTGCTTGCGCCTTATAGCAAGAGGGTTGCTGGTTTGAGTCCCAGTGACAGCACTAGTCTTTCTGTGGGGTTTTCTCCGGTAACTCCTTCACTCAGTCCAAGGACTTGCTAATTGGATCAATTTCTACAAATATAAAAAAAGCAAACTTCATTTTTTCAAATGAAATTCAGAATATAACATTTTAGTTTTGACCTAAGAATTGAAAACCTTCCGGTGTTCAGAGTCCATAATGACTTTGTTTGTTTTTTAACCTTAGCCCTTAAAAAAACGTACATCAGATGTAAGCAAAGAATATTTTGCACCTGAAAGTGCTATTTTTTAATGTGTGTGTGTTTTTTCCCATTTAATTTCACAAACTGTCCAAAGTATGTTTTGAGAAAAATTTTGGTTGCTGTTTTTGTTTGGCGGTTCTTCACTCTGAAAATAAGGCCCTGTTTACACAGAGACTCTGTCTCATAAACACAAAGATTTTTCCTTTGCATATTCAAACTCGATCAGCATTCAGACGGAGACACCAGAAGCAAATGAAACCGCTGTAGTGTGCCTGCCAGTCCAGTAGATGGCGATGTGGGTTTGCAGAAAAACAGCTCTGCTACAACACAAAGAAGAAAAACTTTTCACAAACAACAATGGAGAGTGGACGCACAAAGACGCAGGAGTTTCTTTTCTGGACAACAAATCTGTGTGGATAGTTTAGTCTGGATAACAAAGTGAGCATGGTAAGCAGCTCACGTTACTCTGTAGACCATGAAGCTGTTGTTGTTCCTGGTATGTGTGCACAGCCTTCATGTTAAAGAGTACTGCACATGCGGTGACGTCTGTTTCACCCTGAAACGCTCTGACTCTGGTTGGATTTGCTCGTATTAGGCCTCGTGTAAACAGGCCTTTAATTGGTTAATGAGCGAACAGCTTTTCTCGTCAATAACCCCTTGCTTCCCAAAAAACAGCCTCAAATGCCTCTGAATGAAATCATTCTAAATAAAGCATCACAGTTGACCAAAGCTGTCAACGTCAAACCAGAACAAAACAAACCGAAGGCTAAGTGTTTGTTGCATCCCTAATTTCTCACATGTTTAATTACCATAAGTGCTGCTGAATATTTACCTGCAGATTTTTCTCAACCTGCTCTCTCTTATGTTTCTTTCAACCTTACTAACCTTCCACGATGGACCAAACAGGCAGTGGATTTTGAAGAAGTCCAAAATCTCGAGCTTGGCCTTGAAATTGAGAACATTGCTCCTTTTGTTGAGGGAGGGGCCGTTGCGATGGATGTGGATGTTCAGGTGGGAGAGGGCGGGGCCCCGGGGATAGGACTTGGAGGAGGATTAGGCATAGGAGCTGGGGCTGGTGTTGGAGCTGGTTTAGATGCAGACCTCGGGGCAGATTTGGGGTTGGATGCAGGCTTGGGTGTTGGCCTACACCCAGGACTGCATCCAGACTTAGATGCAGGCCTGGATGCAGACCTGGATGCAGGCCTGGATGCAGACCTGGATGCAGGCCTGGATGCAGACTTGGATGCAGATCTGAATGGAGGGGTGGATTTGGATGCCAGCTTGGAGGGAGGGGGAGATTTAGGGTTGGACATAGGACTTGGGCCAGGAGTCGGGTTAGGGCCTGGTGGGGGCATAGGACTTGACCCAGGTATTGATCCACTAACAGGAAAAAGGCGAAAGCCAAAGCGCAGAAGACCAACAAAAAGGCCAAAGCCAAAGCCAGGTGATGCTCCAAAGAGCTACCCCATTAAGATAGAAGTGGTCAACATGCCAGAGGGTCCAGCTTTCGTACCCGACACCAAGGACGTCCCTGTTTCAGAGGATCCAAATGAATTGCCTGAAGACGGGATCATCACCGTGTTTGCAGCTGTCGATCCAGACACAGGAAAACTTGCTGAGGATGTCAGGTTGGTCAAACTCCAGTAAACTTCCCTCTACACAGATATCTGACAGCTCATATGTTTCCTAGTACAGACTATAGTTCAAGAGTTTTTAAAGCATCTCATATAAAACCCAAACCATGGTACTGGATCATCAACAGGACAACATTTATGGCCATTTTCCATTAGCCCTACTCTGCTCTACCCGGCTCTACCCGGGTCTGCTCTACTCGCCTTGTGCTGCTTTTCCATTAGCCCCAGTCTCCTGCCCAACGGGGTGCAGTGTCGCTGTAAACAGCTGAGCGTCGCTGCGGTGACGTCATTTTAAGTGCGACACAACAATCTGTGGCTTTTTGTCACAAACAGAGTAAAAAAGGAAAGCAGAAGAAGGCTGCAGGTGGTAAGAAGAAATACCCCTTGAGAAGCACAGGAGAGTTTTGGAAGCTATACAACAGAATGAAGGGTATGAGGGTAAGCTAACGGCAGCTACCGCTAGCATGCTAGGTCGTCGCACTCATGATTCATCGATGACGACATTGTCTGACCAATCAGCAGCCGGCAGTCAGTGACGTCATCTTTTAGTATGGACTCAGCTCACTTGGAACCAGAGCGGAGTAGGTACTAAAACTATCTTGTTTTAGGAGGTACCAGGCTAGTGTAAACACGCTGCAAATCGAGTAGAGCCGAGTAGAGTAGGGCCAAGGCGTGCTAGTGGAAAAGGGCCATTATTTTCCCTGTTTGGTGAAGTGGGTCATCAGAGTAACTGCTGACAACAGTACAGCAAAATTAGAAACAATACTTACAAGTGTAGGAACTAGAAAGTAGGGATGTCCTGATCAGCTTTTTTGGCTCCAAATTCATTTTTTTAAAAATAGCATAAATCTGCAGGTACAGAGTTTAAATTTGACATTTTTTGAGAACATGCTGTTTTTGTGTTTGTCTGTTTTTCTTGTTCTTTACCTAATTAAGTTAACAAAGTAACAAGATGCCCATATTAAACATCTAGAGCTAAGCCCGACTGATATGATCATAAAACTTGTTAGTAAACAAAAATATACTGAAGGATAACAGCAGGAGTATTAAACAAAGTACAGTTACCTGAACAAGTGAATATGTGTATATCTATAAATTGAAGAGTTTGTCTACAGCCTGCTCTATTGTAAAGATAATACCTGTTAAGATCCGGCGCTTAAAAAAGAGAGGCTGGAGGATAGTCTTTTGGAATTGATCACTCCTCTAACATATTAATACAGAATGAGTAATAACTAAATATATATCTGGCCTCCTCTCTGACACATTTATTCTTCCATTTGTTCTTTGTGCCAAAGCTGAACCACTGTAGACGACACAGTTTGTAACAAACCCAATAATGAAAGACAGAAAGAAAACATTTGTTGTACTGTTACTGTTCACAAAATATTTGAAAAGTTACCTTTAAACATCTGAGAATTGATCATGTCGTATAACAAAGATTATAAACCAGTGCAACATCGGCCTACATGTTTATTTAAAGGGAAACTCCGGTTTTTTGACACCTGGACCTTATTTATAGGTGTGTGCATGCTCATATACTCACTCAGACAAACATCATGCAGCTCGGAGTCCTTCAGAAGTTATTTAGATCCAACCGATTTAGCCGCACTTAGCGGGGGCCACGGCAATGGAGCTTCACGAGGGACATAAAATCGCTCGTCTCTACCACAGCCCAGTTTGTCATTGCAAAGAAATCCTCCAGAGTAGTCAGACATATATTCCTGGATAGATCCATACGCGTGTCAGCCGGTTTCAAGTCCCACTCTGAGCAGCTAACACACTCCTCTTCTGTTGCTATAGGCGAACACTGTCCACAAGCGCACCACCAGTTAGCATTGAGTCGTGGACGTGCTCCTGTTTGTTGTTCTCGAGCCAGCTGTTCGTCTCTCTCCCTCCACATTCTTCTTTCATGGAGCTCCTCGTCCGTGTACTCAGACTCAAACCGGTCATCGTAGTCTGACTCTTCGACATCAGATAAATATTCTGCCATGTTGCTCAGCAATGCCGGCTAAAAGTAGGTCAGCTGTACCTTTGTGTCGCGCGGCTATGACGTCATCAAAAGTTTGTTTACCAGGTCAGCTGACCCACCTGAAGACGGTAGACAAGCTGACTTTATGATAACACTGGCGATGGATGAAAAAATATAGCCGAAATGAGCGATTTTGCAGAGATTATGTCCCGCGCTGAAGCTCCATTGCCGTGGCCTCCGCTAAGTGTGGCTAAATCGGTTGGATCTAAATAACTTCTGAAGGACTCCGAGCTGCACGATGTTTGTCTGAGTGAGTATATGAGCATGCACACACCTATAAATAAGGTCCAGGTCTCAAAAAAACGGAGTTTCCCTTTAACACTGAAATGCAGCTGGATCTGCCTGATTTAATGTTTGTTATTAGGCAGATCTGTTTTTCAAAGCTCAAATCTACAATGATTGTGAGCATCTTAAAGCCGCATAGCCCAGTCACCGTCCTCTAGAGCAGGAAAAGGTACAAGGTACATGAGATACGACAACAGGAAGTGAGTGAATGTACAGAGATTAGCATAGATGCTAACAGCTTCAGTGGAAGCCATACAGTATCTTCATCAAAAGAAAAACAAACTACAACTCTTCAAACTTCCTTTTTCTGCCCTCTACATAAAGCGATCAATCAGCTGCTGAATGAGTTTTTTCAAGGCTCTGTCCTCCCCAAACACTTTCTATGGGCTCTTTCCATCCAATGTGTCACGCTGGAAATGATTATCAGTTTATTTTAAAAAGAGTTTTTGATTGTAGATAATCTCCTAAATATATTTTTCAGACTAAGACTTAAAATGTAAGACTGTGTTCCCTTTATGCAGTTTTGGCCAATGAAAAATGTCCTATGTGTAAACATTATCCAGGAGATGATTAGTACTATTACATTCATTTTAAAGGTGTACAGTCTGTGACTGGTGAATGATTGGTAAATTCTGGATACATCTTCTCGTCATGTCGGTCGCTGTGAGGGCTTAAAGTCTTCTCAGCACAAGTGAGTCCGTGATGCCATGTTGTGTAGGGGTGTTGTAAAGAGGGAAAAATTATAACAACTTCAAAGGTACATGACTGAAAGGGGCCATACGAATATGAAGATGTGAGTAATTTTCTCCATAAATGATATCATTATCCATTTTTTTTTTTTGTCTTCTGTTGCATAAAGGGAACCTCCGGGTCAGTGCTGAAGAGCTAAAAGATGAAAAAGAAATTCCTTTGGATGTTAGAAGGCTAGAAAAGTGCTCACAGTTTAATTTATCTTTACCTCTGCCAAGGAGGTGATGCTATTGCCGGCCTTTGTTTTTTTTTGTTGTTGGTTTTTTTGTTTCTCTGTTAGCAACATAACTCAAAAAGTTATGGACGGATTTCCATGACTTTTTCAGGAAATATTTGAATTGGGACAAGGAACAAATGATTCCATTTTAGGAGTGATCCGGATCACTGTCTGGATCCAGGATTTTTTAAAAGGATTCTTTAACATTGCCAGATAGGACCATTTTCTGCATTTGTGCATATTACTCCACAAAAAATAGTCAGGGCATTTGTAAAAGAAATACAGGACAAGTTTTTAACAGGTTCTACAAGATATCACAGACTGATCTGGAGTCTGACAAAATTCTTGATTCTCTGATGCAGAACAAGAAAAATTGGATATCCTTTGAATTTTCGTCATAGCAAGGGAACAAATAAGACATAGGGCTCTAATTTCGTAGACCAGGCGCAAGCGCAGGCGCACCTGCCTGCGCTGGCCTTCGCCGCGCGGACTGGGTGTGACCTGCGCACTTTGCAAGTTTCCTGCAGTGCCAAGAGAGGCGCACTCATGGCGCACAGGGGCGCAGAGGTTGCGCGTCCACGCCCACGTCTCTGCCTCTCCGCGCAAATGTCAGAATAGGAGGAGAATAGACGTGAGTGGGATTATCACAGCCGATCGCTGAGTTCACCAATCAAATGAGCGCCTCTCCTTGCCTTTAAATAGACCGTTACATTAAATAGTGATTGCTGTGATTGTCTGAATTATCCCGCCACTCTGGAAACAGTGTGCTGAAAGGCAGTGCGCACACGCTTGTCCCTTCAGCATGAGAATGGACAGCAGGGCGCATCACCATGTGGGCCAGCTCCCGGGACAGATGTAATCTGTTCCTTTGTCATTAATAGGAGTAAAAATAATAAGAGACAGTTACACCACAGCTGGCTTATGCATTCATAATGCTTGTGATCCACCTGCACTCCTGGTTTGTCATCACCAAATAGCAGAGCCTTTAGTGATAAACTACTTTCCCGGTGTCTCCCCCTCATCCTCCTTGCAATAATGCTCTCCATCTTTTTTGAGCACGTTAAAAATAAAGACTAAAATAGAGGAATATGGGAAATCACGGGTAAATCCTGAGTGACACACATTTATTTTCTCTCCTTTTTCTCCGTCTTCCCCCCCCCCTTTTTTTTTTTAATTTAATGAAATGAGAGATGCCAGATATATACTCAGTATCAGATGTTAAGGCTGTTTATTGTTGACTTGGAAGATGTGCATCAAACTTCCAGCTGCCGTCAGGTTAAGTTTCCATGATGACAAACGGCTTTAATCCAACATCAGATGTGACGGGAAGGTTAATATAGATACAAATGTATATGCTGGTTTAGACTGTTACATTAAATAGTGAACGCTGTGATTGTTTATTGCATTAAAATGTGCCTGAAACTCTGGAAACCTGCCTCTGAGGCGTGCGCACATGTGCGCTTGTCACCAAATTACAGCTGCGGAGGGTGCGCTCTGCCCTGCGCCGAGGTTAGACCAGGTTGCAGCTGGCGAGCTTTCAGCGCACTTTCTGCACTGTTTTTGGCACGAAATTGTCACTGCGCCAACATGAATCTGCCGACACCTCCCCCTGGTGCGCCATCACCTCCCCTTGGTGCGCCGTCACACCCACCTCTGCGCAGACGGTCTACCAAATTGTCAAATTGGCAGCGCACGACGGTGCGCCGGACGAAATTAACACTGCGTGGGGTGCGCCAGGCTTGCGCCCCCTGCGCTGCGCCACGAAATTAGAGCCCATAGACTTAAAACAAACGCCAAAATATATCAAAGATACTGTGGAATCTGGAGTGTTCATCTGATTTGTTGTATCTTCAAAAACTTTGGAGCTAGATCCAGAAGAAAAACGCCATGACGAAAAATGTGATTTTCACAAATAACCACTGAACAAAAAATAGATATCATTATGAATCCAGTTAATGACATGTTTTCGTGCTCAAGTAAAGGAAATATTTAGATGAAATAAAGGTAGGACTCAAATTTATGGTGAAAATCACAATGCGGGGGAGGACTGTGGTGCTGGTGGAAAACAATCACCCAGCAACCGGCACAAACAGTCAGATGACTTAACTCATCACACTGCTACAGTACCAGTAATAATAATAATAACAAAATGGTCACCAAGCAACCAGGCTGATGACAAAGTTCAACTTTATAACAGTGTTTGGATACCACAGAGACACTTTCTGTGCAACATTCCAAGTTAAACATCGACAGGTGAACATTAATCACTGACTGCACAGCAGATCAACACAACATCAACTGATCCAAAACTGTTTTGTTTCCAGAATGTAGCCTGGCTGGTTTATGCAGGAGAATTTGTCCTTTTTTAAGAGTCACTCAGCTGTTAGAGTGTGATAAGATACCATATGAGACTCTTCTTAGTGACTGAATTTGTTTACATTATATTTAAAGACATGTTAAACATTAATAAATAATAGTAATAAATATGATGTACAAGTAAAGGTAGGAGTGTGTAAAGATTCAAAATAAACTTAAAAATTACCTTAAAAATGTTTACTTAAGAAACGGAAACTGGAGACTGTTATATTTCTTACTTTATGGCATGCCACACAAATGACAATCGATCGTATTATTTGTAATAGTAACAGTAAAAGGAAAAATGGATAGATATGGACTCAATAAACAGAATAATAAATCAGGTTAGGTTTAGAATTTCTCCCTCCCATCACATACACACAAAACCGACTTTCTATTCTTTCTACATATAATTTCATAAACTGGCCCCCTGACTTTTTTTTCTTTTGTTTTCCTTGTTGTCCCTGTTATTTCATTTATTTCAGTGCTGTAACAGTTTGTTATCTTGTTTAATGACTTTAACCTGTACTGCACCAACTAAATTAAAAAAGAGAAAAATCAAAATTATTTTAAAAAAGAGAAAGGTAAACTGAAACTGGAGTCCGGCGCCATAAGGAGATAGGACTCAGTCATTTAGTAAATGCATTTTCCTGACTTTTTTTTTCTGTGTCATTTTTTCAGTGCCACACAAACTAATTAGTTTAGTTTTAGTTTAGGCCTTTATTGTCATATCACACGTCACAAGCACAGAGCAACGAAATGTCTTTAACAGTTCAACCTGGGCAAGAACATTAGGTACAAAGACAGTCACTTGCATGGGGGGACAGGATTGGGAAGACCGCCGCGTCACCAGCAGCACTGCCCTGTTTTCTTGGATAGGAAAAGGGAGACATCAGGGAGAGAGGAGGAGAAAAAAGGCCAGTCTCACACTAAGTCCTGCAGAGCACAGTGTGAGGTCAGAAAAAAACACCTCAGAGCAACACGGTAAGACAATATCAAACAAAAAACTCCAAGACGAGCAGATGGGGGACAGGGTCTGAGGGAGCAGCCAGAACAACTCGCCGGCCAACATCACTTCGCAAGTTCGTGAGAAGGAGGAACAAGGGAGAAACCAGCATGGGGGCGTTGACTTTAAGGGAAGCCCGTGACCCTGTCTGAGCTCAGACCCCACAGTGTCTCTATTGTCCAATAGGTAGACTGTATGACCATCAGAAAGGGAGAATTCTGATACCCAGAAAAGTTTACAGGATGAGGGAGTAGGAGGAGGAAGGGGGATCGAGCCTTTGTTTGTTACATTCCAGGAGAGTAGAGATGTGCCAGCTCAAGGCCAGTCGGGGGAAGCCAAAACAGATACAGATGAGAAATAGTTTGGATCAATAGTTTGATGTTCGGAATCCGTGGGCCCATTCAGCCGAGCCCAACTGTCAACTTCTCTAAGTTGTTGTCCTGCTTGTGAACAAGTTCGAGAATCGCATCAAGCTTGCGATGGAGCTCATAAATCTTGAGTCTGAGTGTTGACAGCCTTGCACATTCCTGCAGTCATGAGGGGCAGCTTCTCAAGAGCCAAAAGTGCTGTCATCGTCTTCTTAACTGTGTGATAGGTCAGGAAACTGCTAACTCCAAACAGCAAGAAACCTGTTATCATAAATCTAATTATGTAGGCATCTTCCATGTCCTCAACGGACAGAATCGACAGGCACACGATCCTCCACTTCTCCCAGGAGTCCATTACCGTCTCTTCTCATTGAGAAAATTTGGTCAGTGGTGTTGAGAGACCAGCTGATCAGTTCCATGATTTGGATATGGAGAGAAATGAAGAGATAGGCTACAATAGTTCAGGAAAACAGCACAGAGACGAGGGCAGGGCAGATATGGAAAGGTGGCAAGAGAAAAAGTGTCTGCCTCCATTGAGAGCAAGAAGAGAAAAGCAAGGAAAGGAAAAAGAAGAGGAAAATGATAATGATGATCATAGTAATAGTAAAGGAGAAAATAGTAGGGCTGGGGCAATAGCCTTTCTCCCGATTCGATTTTTTACAATTTTTTAGGTGCCGATTTGATTTAAATTGTGAATCTACGATATTGCAGATTTTTGCAATCTTTAGTTAGCTTTTTTAACACCAGTGAAAAAAGATGAACAATGACGATGCCTACAGACTATATCAGGAAAAATACACATCACATGTGAGTCTGTTTTTAGGATTTATTCAGCAATATATTTTAACCAGCTGTTTATACTCTCTCTTCAAAAGACTGGACTGACTTTAAAAGGGGATTATTAACACAGACTAAAATGAAGCATTTAATTTGGAAAAAAATCAATTTTGAATGATAAAATCTTCAAACAAAAAATCCTGATACTTACATAAATCACTTTTTTCTCCCACCTCTAGAAAATAGGTAGTAAAAGCAATAATAATAGTAGTAAAAACTTTTGGGGGATTTTAGGCTTAGAATTGAAGAAATCTTCTTTCCATAAAATAACTGCAAAAGCTACTTTCTACACTTTCAGTTTTTAATTTCATAAACCATCCCTCTGTATTTTCATTTCTGTCTCTCTTTTGTTTGGTTGTTCTTGTTCATCCATTAAAAAATACCATCAAAAATTCTCATAGCGCTTAGTACTCCAAGTTCTGTGTGATGCAAAAACACCAAAATAATAAAAGTCTTTGCTCAGGCAGTTTGTCCCAACACTATTTATTTTGCATTGACCTCATTGTTCCACCCTGGAGGTTTCTGCTCGGTTTAAACAACAAACACACTGTTTACACTTTTGTTCCAGCTCTACCTGTTGTGTTTTACTCGTTATTTAACTTGTGTATTCTGTTTCTCTTGTTACATCTCTGTGCTGCAGCTATGCCAAAGCCTACGATCCAGATAACTGGTTCTCCATCGATCCTGAAACTGCTGAAGTCAAACTGAACAAAGCTCCAGATCGAGAGTCACCTTTCTTAGTCGATGGCACCTACATTGCAAAGATTCTGGCCATAACTAAAGGTAAAACCACTTTTTCACTGCAGTTTGAATGTAATCAAACAAAGTGACGCCTCTTTTTTCTCTTGACAAACATGCTGAGAGACTTAATTAATGAAAAGCTTCATCTTTACGTGATTTATGGCCCTCACCCCTGTGAAATGAGAGCATGCTAAAGGTGAAATAACGTACATAGATCTCTAAGTGAACCTGCCAAACCACTTCATTTCCCAGGGTGTATCTCATATATAAGCAGACAAAAAGCCCCCAGGCAAAGTGATGTACACACTGCAGGTAAAAACACACCTCTGTGAAGTGAGCAGTGAGAAATATTAACAAAAACACTATCTTAATTTAGGTGCTTTATAGATCCCTCCCACAATGATCAAACAAGCGCCATCTCACTCACCCTGGATCATCTCAAAGGCGTCGATGACGGCGTGAAGCGTGTTGTATAATCCAGTTTTATCTTGTTATTTTAGGGTTAGGGTTAGGGTTAGGAAGGGTTAGGAATGCATGCTCCCTATGCAAAGCCAAAAGTAGGGCGCAGAGATGATGGATGTACGCTTTGATTAAAGGTGTGTGTATTTGGGATCAATCAAACCAATCAGAATGTCCGATTTAATCACCTGTACCTCAGAGTGCAGGTACAGCCAGGGGCGAAAATCCATCTTCAATGTCTTGGTGTAACGGTACACAAAAGTCACGGTTCGGTACATACCTCGGTGTGGGGGTCGCGTTTCAGTACGTTTTCGGTACAGTGGGGAAAAAGTAACAAAAGCTGACAAATTTACTAGAATGTCGTTTTTTATTTATTGTGAGCAGACCACAACTTACAGCAAAACTTCTGACATCTCCTTTTATAAAAGTATAAAAATAAATAGAATAAAACAGAAAATAAATGTATTAGGAGGATACTATTAACATTCATTCTGTTCATACAGAGGAAAAGGGAAGAAAACATACAGCAGTGCTGTTCTGAGAAAGTCAAGTATAAACGTGTAGCGAGTTTCCTTTTTTAATAGTTACCAAACACTTTCAGCGTTGTATTGCTCAGTTAGAGATGTATATCCGTCCGTGTACTTTGCGGCCATTCGTTTTTCGTGTTGATATAGGTAAACTGAAAATAGGAAACCATTGATGCTCACTGTGCCATGAGCATCAATGTGTCTGTTATATTCTCCTGTTTTTAGCCTTAAGCTGAACTCAGTCAGATAGACACCACATCACCTTCACTGGATGTTAATGAGCTTTTTAATGAGCTACATTTAGAATGACAAATCCATATTTCTGTTATTTAGACCAGAAGAACTTAAAGATGCTGTGAGGAGTTTCTAAGTAATTACAAAAAAGTCTCCCTTTTAGATATATGCCTGATGGAAATACACACTTTAAGATGAGTTTTATAGCATCTAAATAGGTTATCTATAAATGCTATTCCTTAGCTTCACAGTCAGGTCGGACAGGGCTGGACTGGCCTGGATACTCAACTTCAGGAACAAGACAATTAAAACTAGAGCAAATTTATATTATTAAGACACGTCTTAGAGCACCGGGCTGTAAGTAGACATATATAGCCGGCTACAAAACTACGATACTAAGTTTTCCAAAAATTGCTTGGTGTCACACATCAAAAACTACCGCTACGCAACTAGAAAGAGATACATTACCTCGTGGCTTTGCATCCTGTAAGTTGTTGAAAAAAGAAGTTGTAAAGCAATACAGAGTTCTGAGGAAGGTCCGAGCTGCATTCATTAGCATCACAACAAACACACGCTTTGGCTTGGGTCACGTCTTTACGACAATCGCCGTGCGTGCTCATGGGTAGCAGAGTCTTTGTCGCCGGAAATAGATTCTCCTCATAGCACCTTTAAAGTGATATTCCGGGATGGAACAAATTGGGTCCTATCACAAGGTTAAGAGCAGAAATTACCCCTACAGCAGTGTTTCTGTGCAGCAGAAGCCCATGTCGCTGCGAGCACACACCCCCTTCGTCCTCCCGTTCTGCTCCTCTGCTGATTTGGCTGGACTCACCGCAGGGGCCATGTGCACCATGATCAAAAACACAAATAGCGGACTCCACGAAAAAAGTCTGATGTCGGTCTGCATTCACGCTTTATTTAGGGAATTTTCATGTGTTCTTTCACACAAAAACACATAAATAAGAGGTCTAGTTCTGTGGCGCCATGAAGCGGCCTCCAGCGGAAGAGCCAAATTTGCAGCTCTGGCTCTCCAGCCACAACTGAGTCTCTTCCGTACAGCGTTTCACGAAACATGGCTCAAACCTGACTAAGCAGTGTTGTGTGCTTCTTCTAAGGAGAAGGGAGTTAAGTCTGGCCTGGGTTTCTTCTCAAACACTGCTGTGGGCTGTTCTGCCTAAAATACTTTTTATTTCAAATACAGTAATATTATAATGTAACTAATTACTTTGAAATGATAGGAACAAGTAATAAATAACGCATTAAATTTTTGAAGTAAGTTGCCCAACACTGGGAGGCTGTAAGTCCACAACTCTATAACCTAAATATCCAGTGTAAAATCACCTTAAAAAAAAAAGTAAAACGTTTTTTACGTGGAGGAGTGGAGGTTGGTTCTCCTTTTATTTGTAATAAATGCAGCGGTCATCAAAAAGGTCCGACTGTGTTTCAGATCAAACATTTCCTTTGGCTGTTGACCATGTTTGCTTTCAAAGCATACAGTCTCTCCTCTAAATAAAAAGTTTTTGTTTTTTTCCTGCCATGTTTCTGCTGCCTGACTCTCTGAATCTTCCTCAGACATGCCGGCAAAGACGGCCACAGGAACGATGGCCATCGTGGTCATGGACTCCAACGACCACTGTCCCAGTCTGACCACGTCCTACGGCAATCTGTGCACGCATGAAAAAACTGTGTATGTGACCGGCATGGATGAGGACGTCAGCCCAAATGCAGACCCATTCACCTTCAGGATTGTACCTGAAGGGACCAAAGGCACCTGGGAGGTGGAGATCATCAACAGTGAGTGTTTGAGCCGTTAACGGACACAAGTCAGGAAGTTAGGGAAGCTCAACAATTTACTCCTTTACTATACTGCCTTTAAAAGTAACGTGATAAATTATAAGTGGGGCGTTAGGTAGTGCAACAGGTAGTGCATGTGCCTCACAGCAGAGCATTGCCTGTTTGATCCTGTGTTGGTGAAAGCCTTTTTTTGGACTTTGCATGTTCCCTCTTTGGGCCCGTTGGCTTCCTCACAGACCAAAAACAGACTCATCAGGTTGATGTTAAGGTTAAGGTTTCTGCAGCGTAACATAACCTCATCCCAATTAATGCACAACATTCATTTTTATGGCAATTTAATGCTGGATAAGTTTATCTTTATCTTCTTGAATTAATTCATTTTATGATTTCTTATTACAAGTATTCTTAGAGCATCCTATTTTTGATCACCATATATCTTTTATTTCCTTTTTATTCAATGAAATTAAACTGTTTTTGTGTTATGATGTCAAGTTTGCACACATGGGTCAAAATGACCCAATTGTAATTCATAATTTAATCTTGTAATAATAATTTGTTTCAAGTCATTTCTTTAGCATTAAGAGGGGCCAATTACTTGTGCAGTCAATATTTACTGCATGTTTATTCATAATTATTATTTATTTATTTATTTATTGATCATTTCTATACAGATAACAGGTAATGGATAATCACAGCTACTTAGCTAAACTGTACTTTAGATTTATAACTGAATAATAATGAATTCTGTTCTGACTGTGTTCAAGGGAACACATTAATTTGGAAAGACATTTGGGCATGAAGTTGATATCTGTGATATTATCCGTAGTTAAGCTCCACTGTTGGTTGAATTTTGAGTACTTGTACTCAATTTACGTTAACTAATCAGGGTGCTGGATTTTCATTTTGTCTGCTAGTATTGCTAGTTTATCTTTGGCTTTCCTAGGACTAAGAGTAGACTAAAAAGTATACTTGTACTACAAGTGACATATTTTGAGTTTACTTAACAAAAATGTAGTTTTACTAGTAAAGGTTTTTGGCCCACTAGTATGTGTGTATACCATAGACTGTAAAAAAACATGGACACCATGTCGCTGGGCTCGAATTGAAGCCGCCACAGAAACTGCTCCCCCTGGTGACTGGCTGCAGTATAGGTCAACTCTCCGTCTCCCCCATTCATCTGAACGGGCCGAAGTGAAACTTTAAGAAATTAATACACCTGGTAGAAATATTTCTCCCATCCGTATGCTGTGGTGACATTAAAGTATTATTGGTGCGTTTTTTTCCAAGTCCTCTTTTTTCTGAAAAGTTTCTTTTTCATCAGTTTAGAGTTTGAAAATAACCGCGGTTTACGGCAGCTTCACAATGATTGTGTACGCTGTACGCTGCAGAGTTTTGCGACCGTTTATGACAGCTGCGTCCAGATATGGTCCAGATTCTCTACTGGCTGCACAATGGCGGCGCTCTGACGGGGGATATTCTGGCTTCAAAACCGTTACATGGTAGAAGGCGGAGCCACGCTATCCACTGTTTTTTACAGTCTATGGTGTATACCTTACCAGGAAAGCAAAGTTGCCTACTAGTGAGCAATTTTGTGTAACTAGTACTAGTAGTAAAGCTTTGAGGTTTTACTAGAAACACTTTTTAAGGAGTATTGCTATTGGTTGTAATGTTTTCTAAAACCAATGCGAAGTCCGACTTTGCATCCCCCACCTCCGCCCCTTATTAACATATAAGGCTTTCTTGTGGCATGAGTGAACATTTCAAGTTTACTAGTAGTACTATTAGACCCAAAACAGTCTATTAGTAGTCATTTTTCCATCCATTAGTTGTAATTGTGACACTTTTTGCTTCACTAGTAAAGTGTCCTTGTCCACTAGTTGACCATAATTGAGTACATGTACTTCAAATGAGAGTAATACAAGAGCTTAACTACAGCTGATGTCATCAGTATCAATTTTTTTGCAAGCAGTCAACTTAGCTAATTAGATAGTAAACTATAATAGACAGTAACTACATTCGAATCAGTTTACTAAAATTGAATTTCTGGTTTTGGAAACTCAGATCACTTTTTGGTCAGACGGCCATAAGTCCCACCTCAATCCTCAGTCTCTCTGTCTGTGAGCTGGTTGAGCTTAAGTTTGGTTAATATGACGTCCATAAGGCATCCACAAAACTGTCCAATGAAAATGAAGTCTGATTTTGTCCAATTCTTTCACAGTATACGGTCTGCAACTCAAAAAAGTTCTCAATGGATTTTAACTAGGGATGTAACGAAATGAAAATTTGTGGCTTGGCCGTATACCGACTACCGAATACTGAATACCGAATATGCAATACGGAGGCAAAGTAGTCCACTATATTTTTTAATAGTGCATTAAGAGCTTAGAGTACATTTTAGACATGTTTTTAAAAGAAAGTAATTGTTTATTGAATATTATGACATTTTTAATATTCCAGTAGCCTTTGCTTTTCAAAAAAAGGCCAACAAAGTTTTTCATTCATATTAAGCCTTCAAACAAAACAACACATGCAGTAAAAAAATACTAATGTGCATTGAAGTGGATATAAACCAATCGTTTATTACCAATTGTAATGGAATATCTTCGATTATTTAGGTGCATGTTTGAGTTTGATTTTTAGGAAAAGTGACAGCCTTAGTCTGCTTAGCCACCGTCACACGCAATGACGTAGTTGATTTCGTCTTTGCGTCACACAGTACTATTCGGCCTTGCTATTGCCTCACTCCACCGAAGGCCGATTATGGCGTTTTTTTGCATTATTCGGCCAAATATATTCGGTCACTGAATATTCGGTTCATCCTTAATTTTAACTGAGTTTTCATATTGCGTTATTATGGATGTAATAACCTTTTGATATTAAAATAAATTTGGAACTTGTCTACGATGTTATAATTCAAGGTTTTAGAATCCAAAGAAATCCTTATTTTTATAGAGGTAAACTTAAAAGGATGTGTCATGTCATGGAGATCAGCATGACAGACTTTTTAAAGATGCTCTAAATGTATACACATAATCTCAGTAACCATGTTCACAGAAAGACTGGAAGTGCTGTGTAGCATAATGTCAGTTACCATTTAAACACTTTTACCAGCACAAAATTACTTAAAACACACAAATGAAACATGAGTTCAATGTAGATCAGCACTTAAATGTCTGCTAAATTCACCTATAAATATTTCAAGACGGAAGAACTTTAAGTTCTGGGAACATTTGTGCTAACAACTGTTTCCTCAATATTCTTTTCTCCAGCGACAACTGCTGCTGTTCATGCACAAGAAGCTCTTTGGCCTGGGAAATACGAGCTGGAGGTGGAGGTCACAGATGCTCAGGGCCTGTCCTGCCCCACACCAGAGGTGTTTACGGTGGAGGTTTGTGTCACCTGTCCCTGCGATTCAGGGTCGACTGGATCAACAACGACTTCATCGAAGCTCTCTGCCCCAGCAATTGGACTGCTGCTGATGGCCATGTGCCTACTGCTGTGTGAGTTTAACTTTAACAAATAAACTGTTAACATTAAGTTTATACATTCAAAACATCTATTACACTCCAGATCTTACAGAGATACATTAACTGGTTGACTAACACGATTGAATCTCAGGTAGTTCCCCTGTTAGATCAAGAGTAGATCTGATCCACGTGGACATTTCCTGATTTTGTTTGTTTGCATTCATATGACCACAGCGATCGATCCCTGTTTTCACACAAACATCCATCTGAGCTCACCTGACATGCTCTCTGTTTAACTCCTTTGGGCAGGTTGTTTGTAGTGAGGGCATAATTTTGAGCATCAAGCAGGGTGAGGACTTAACTCATCACAATCCTGTAGTAGGAATACTTTCTCTATGGCCACCAGGTAACCAGGCTAATAATATTTAAGTAATTCTTATTCATGTTTTGGATCACCAGGAGTCACTATCTGAGCTCAGGCACAACACACTTTTGGTCCTTTTCCACCAGCACCCCTTGGCCCTCCTCTGCTCTACTCGATTTGCAATGTGTTTCCACTGGCCTGGTACCTCCTAAAACAAGCTAGTTTTAGTACCTACTCCACTCTGGTTCCAAGCGAGCTGAGTCGATACTAAAAGATGACGTCACCGACTGCCAGCTACTGATTGGTCAGACAATGTCATCATCGATGAGTCATGAGCGCGACGACCTAGCATGCTAGTAGTAGCTACCATTAGCTTACCCTCATACGTCTTTTCTTTGCAGCTGGATTGCTCTCGTCCTCGGCTTCATTCTGTTGTATAGCTTCCAAAACTCTCCTGTGCTTCTCAAGGGGTATTTCTTCTTACCACCTGCAGCCTTCTTCTGCTTTCCTTTTTTACTCGTTTTGTGATGAAAAGACACAGATTGTTGTGTCGCGCTCAAAATGACGTCACCGCAGTGCTGCTCAGCTGTTTACAGCAACACTGCACCCTGTTGGGCAGGCGACTTGGGCTAATGTAAAAGCAGCACAAGGCGAGTAGAGTAGAGCCGGGTAGAGTAGCTCACAGCGCCCTCTGTTGGACGGAAAGGTCCACTGCACCAGGCCTGATGTGCTGCTACACTCAATATTTTACATTCAAATATTTATTTACAATTCGGTTACAGATATTTATCCCCATATTTGATCAGTTATTCAAATATTGAATATAAAGTGACAGCCTTAAAACAGACTTGTGTCAAAAGGACATTTATTTATTGGTTTTATTGGTTTATATCCATTAATGCACTTTAGTATTTTTTTAATGCATGTTTTGTTTTGTTTGAAGGCCGAATATGAATGAAAAGCTTTGTTGGGCTTTTTTTGGAAAGCAAAGGCTACTGGAATGTTAAAAAATGTTGTGCTATTCAGTAAACAATTACTTTCTTTTAAAAACATATCGAAAAATGTACTCTCAGCAATTAGTGCACTATTAAAAAATATAGTGGACTGCCTTGCCTCCGCATTGGATATTTGATATTCAGCCTTCGGCCAATTGTTTGTATTTTATTCGGCTTTGGCTTCGGACACGAATTTTCATTTCAGTGCATCCCTACAAAAAAAGCCTTCTACACCTTTACAGGATGGATGGTTTTAATTTCATACAACACAGCTTTTCTTAAACCCACTTCTACAGCTTATACTGACTGATCTTTATCCATAGAAAATTTAAATTACTTCCTTTAAAAAAGGAATAAGAAGTGTTGAAAATCTTAAAATGAAAATCAAATCATCATCATTGAAGTTTATCGTCTATTTTACATTTATATACATGTTTCGTTTCTCCCTGCAGTCATCCCTCTGCTCCTGCTGTTCTGTCAGTGTGGAGGGGCAGACACCATTTTTCCAGACCAGTTCAGTGACCTACCATTTGATGTCAAAGAGCACCTCATATCCTACCACACCGAAGGCAAAGGCGAGGACAAGGTATGCTGTCTTAATGGCCCCTTACTGGGGAGGAAGAACAGGTTTAACATTCTATATTCATATTTAAAATCAGGGATGTATCAGCTTTATATCTGTTGAGGAAGAGCATAACTAAAAGGTTTATTTTAACCAGCTGATATTAAAATCACTACAGATATTTACAGTTTATCAGATAGGTTATTGATATCCCATTTTATGACTGTGCTTTCAGCAGAATGCATGAATGTACAGTAATGGTTCATCTTTTTTCTAACATAATATCCGCACATGAAAATGTAATTTAATGGAGAATAATGTTGTTTCTCTTGATAAACATCTATTTATTAAGGTGTGTTCACACCAAATGATAACAAAAATATGTGTCATGCCTTCACATAAATAAAATTCTCACAAGTATTTGCGTGTTCACATCAACCATTTACTTTGAGGTGAATTTTTGCCCCTCTGGTCAAACAGGACCTGTCGTAGGTGCTCTGGTAGTTCTTCATTGAAGTTTGTCATATTGTCTCTGATGAAAAACATTTAAAGGGACTGTGAGGAGTTTTTAAGTAATTACAAAAAAGTCTCACTTTTAGATATATGCCTGATGGAAATACACACTTTAAGACGAGTTTTATAGCATCAAAATACGTTATCTATAAATGCTATTCCTGTTAAGAACAAAGCAATGGTTTAAAATGTAAAAGCAAGGCAATATGAGATAAATTTCCATCTTGCAAAATGAAGAGTTGAACTCTCAGATGCATTTGCTCACCACAGACCTTCTTCCAAATAGTCATCGAAAAAGCAAGGATCAATTTTCATAAACTTTTGGGATCTGAAAGTGCTGAAGTACGGATTCAGTCTTACCCCCAAATTCCACTGCACGCGAAAGTGTCCCGCAGTGAAGCACCATGGTCTTGCTTGGACAGGAAAACCCCACTGAAAGCAGCGCGCCCAGAAGCGCCGCAGCGCGGAGCCCCGTAGGGGGAGGGCTGATCCCTGGAGTGCCACAGGCTGTCATGAGAAAAACCTCTCTTCTCCAAGGTCCATCTGCTGGTCCCAACCACACTGCTTCGGGAATTATTCAACTTCTATCCACCTATATCTGTGTAGAAAAGATGTTTGGTGTCATGTACACAGTGTTATATATTTCTGTACCTCTACGATTCACTTGTCTTCGTCCATGGTGTCGTGTTGCCTCTGGGACCCTCTGACCGACTGCTGACCTGATGCTCGTGCATAATGTTTTGACGGAATGAAAAATAATTGAGGAACATTACGTGCAAAAGTCCGTGCATTGTGTTTTATTTTGAAACTTCTGGTTACTCCACACAGTGACTTGCTGCCTGGTGCTTTCTTAACAACAGTGAATTTACGAGGTTTGGAAGCAGCTGCGCAGAAAATAGACCTGAGGCGCGCCGGCACTTAAGCAACGCGGCGCAGCGCTTTCACGTGCAGTGGAATTTGCCCGATAGACTATAATGGGAGCAAAGTGCTCCGCAGTATGCTTCAAGGACACTGCGCGGCGCTCTTGTATCCGGTGGAATTTGGGGGTTACATATTTGGACTCATTCCTGCATTACTCTGTGGAACCAATATGTTGTCTTGCTAAGCCAAGGTATTGTTGTTCTATACTGTATATTCTAAAAAATATCTGTTTTTGATTATCGTTTCAGGAAATCCCTCTTCAGAGTGTTCCCATTTTGTTGGGCTCTAAGAAGAAAGTTGAATCAGCGCCGTCAAACTTTAACACTAGTTACACCACCAAGAACATAGAGAGTTATCAGTCAAATGTCAACTACATGGAAGCCATGCAAAAGTACCAGGATACCACCCAGAGCCTGATGCAGGTGGATAATGGCTATGGGGTTTCAAGGGACTTCATGAGATATGGCTACGACAGACAGCAGTTTGGTGCCCACCAGACGGTGTCTCTGTATGAGGAGATAGCCCTGCCCGATGTTTTCTTGGAAGAATACTACTCACAGGTACCATTTTTGCTTTGCATTCAATACTCTTACGGTGTGTACCCACCAAAAGCGTCGTAAAATTTTTCGCGCATTGATATTACATATAAAGCCAATTTAAAGACGCGAATTGATACTGCTTCGGGGCGAGCATACCGTGCCGTCAAGCATTCAAGTGTTGAGCGGCGAGCGTTACCAGCGAAAAAACGCTCAACGCTTGATGCTCCAGTTGAAATAATTGAAGTTTTCAAGACAGCGAGCGTGTTGACACGCTGGGACAGCCTATCAGCGTGGAGATCGTCACTGACGCAGGGCATTCTGGGGGTTGGAGTCTTGCTAATTTAACAAACTGCTAAACTCACCGAAGACAGATGGAAAGGCGCTCCGCAGCTGCAGCTGGACTGTCTTGCCTGTAGTTGATATCCAGGCGGGAGATCCTGGCACCAACCCTGGCTAGCGGGTCTTCAAACTGGGTAACAGTCAGCCTGAAGTACAGCTGGAACCGACCGTCATCCAGTTTCACCGGCTCCTGCAAGAGATGGTGAAACTCACCGAGCTCACACTGCCTCCGTAGGGTAGCATGCATCCAGTACCGAGGTCGGTGTCTAGTCCGCAGCTGACTTCTCCACGGCAGGTACAGAGCAGGGATGGTGGTAATCAGAGCCATTTTTGATGATGAAATGATATGATGAAATGATAATGGCTGACTTTTCATGCAACGATGCCACAGCAAGCGGTGAGCGTTTTTTTGCATAATTGTACCAGTGTCAAAACTTGAGGGTCTAGGGGGCAATTTCACTTGACGCACGAATACACTCGATTTCGACGCTTTCGGTGGGAACATGGCATTACATATCTCTTATTTCAGAGTTTTGTTCAGTGCCCACTTAATTTCTTCTATCTACACAGAAAGCAGACTGCATCGTGCCGGTGAAGGACAGTCTGCTGGAGTTTGATTACGAAGGCCAAGGTTCCCCTGCTGGCTCTGTGGGATGCTCCAGCCTCCTCGAGTCTGACACCGACCTGCAGTTCCTCAATGACCTTGGGCTAAAGTTCAGGACGCTAGCCGAGGTCTGTGCCCCTCCTGCACTTGCAGCCAAACTGTCCTTGACAACCAAAATGATGACAGATGTAAAAACTGCAACGATTGGTTCAACAGTTAAACATGTTGAACCAATCGTTAAGTCCAAAATTGAGACAAAGCAGACAGACATAAAGAGAGAGAAAGTCATTTCATCTACTAACATTTCAAAATCATCTGTAAGCAGCACCCTCGCTCAGTCTAAGGCTTCCAACATCAGCAAATCCCAGATCATCAACCGTAACATCAGTAGTTCCTCCATCATTGGCCAATCTGCCACCATGCCTCGACAAGCTCAGACGGTGATTCTGCAGCAGCAGCCAGTTTACCTTGCCACGGCGCCCGTCATGCAGCCTATGCACTACGTAGTGCAACCACAGATCCAGAACACGGTTCTGCTGGCAGACGGGGCGCATGGAGGCAGCTTCTCTGGCCTGTATGTAGTTGGAGGGCCTCAGAGTTCATCTTCTGGACTCGTCATCCAAGGCATTGAGAGCCAAAAATCACCTGGCAGCCCAGGTAGCCCTGTTAGCTCTACGATGTTGTTACCTGGCAGCGCAGGTAGCTCTGTTAGTTCCACAATGTTGTTACCTGGCAGCGCAGGTAGCTCTGTTAGCCCCACGATGTTGTTACCTGGCAGCGCAGGTAGCTCTGTTAGCTCCACGATGTTGTTACCTGGTAGCCAAGGCAGCCATGTTAGCCCCACGATGTTGTTACCTGGCAGCCCAGGTAGCCCCACAATGTTGTTACCTGTTGGTCCAGGTGTGCCACAGGGCTCAGTTCCAGGTGATGGCTGGAAGATTATTGGGCCGCAACCTGATGGCAATTACATATTAGTTCAAGAAAAGTGTAGCCCAGGTGGCAAAGAGGGGGTGGACCCAGGCTCACCTCGGGGTAATTTGCCCAAAGGTGGTGTCCTGGTTAAGGAGGCTGCTCCCCCTCAGGGGGTGTTAGGACCAGCAGCCCACGGGGGTGTGTTCGGCTTCATGCCAGGACACACTGTCGCGACACAGGGGGGGATTGTTACAACAAGTAGAAATGTGGGGCAAACGTGGGTTGGGCAGCCGGTGCAGGGTGGGTTAGGGCCTGTAGCTGTTGTGGAGGTGGTTGGGCAGCCAGGAGTGGTAATGGGACATGGAGGGGCACCACATATCAGACAGCGAAGAGTGGGCCCTGCTGGGGTAATCAACCAATCTCAAGGATTTCCTCCATCAGATCAAAATGTGTCTCCAACTGAAGACGGCAGCCCAGTTTATGATGTAAAAACTGAGATTAAAGTTGAAACCACTAAAACTCAACTGCCCTCAGTGGAGGAGATCAGTGAGAAACATCCTGAAGAGGATGAGACAGTAGGTCAGGACAAACCTGTAAATGAAGAATGTCAGTCCGAGCATGTCATCATTGAAGCATCGCAGCAAACATCAGATGAACAGCCTGATGATGTTTTCCAAAGTGAATCTAATGATAACGAGGAAAAGCAGGAGGCTCCAGAAGAAACACCAGAAAAATCTGTCACTGTGGATCCAGAGAATCATCCAGTGGAAACACTTGAAGGTGCAGATAGTGATCAACCTAAATCTGAGGTGCAGATACCAGGAGATACCTTGGACACAACTGTGTCAGATCAAATCTGTGAAATCTGTGAAACTGATGAAATTACATCCAAAGATGAGACAAGTCAGACAATAGAGCCAGAGGTCACAGAGGTGACGGAGGAAGCATCTGAGGAGGAGGAGGTTGTTCTGGTTACTGCTGACACCCCTGAGGACAGAAGACCTGAAGACGGAGCAGAACCTAAATTAAATGACACTGAAGAGAGTCAAAGTGGAAATGTGCAGGAGGAGGTTTCCAGCCCTGCAGATCATACTGATGCATGTCCTGTTGTAGAAGAAGAAGAAGAAGAGGCTATTGAGGAGATTCCTTCTGCAGCAGTCGATGTACTTGAGCAAGAATTAGATTCTGAAGTGGGACAAAACAACCTGAGTGATGAAACATTGCCAAGCCCTGAAAGTAAGAATATGCCAGAGACAGTAAATGAGCCTGAAGAAATGACCATGAGTGATCAAGAAACAATACCAGAGCCTCCTGTGGACGTCAGTGTGGAGGGGATGGTAGATGAAGATACAGGCAGCACAGACGGAGCTGAGGTTGAAGAAGGAACAACACTGCAAACTGATTGCCCTCCTCCAGAAGATCAAGAGTCTGCATCAGCATCTGAAGAACTTATTCCTGAAGCAGATGAGCCAGCTATTGCAGAGCTGGACCAACATCTAGCCTCAGAAGTCGTCAGTAGCTCTGGGGATGAAGATGATAAAGCAACATTAGGATCAGAAGAATGTAAAGATCAGGTCAGTGAAGGTGAAGTCATTGGGTCAAGTTCCCAAATGGAGGAGGAGGATAATGCAGTGAATGAAGAAGAGGAACTTGATGGTGCTGTGTCAGCCATAGTGCCAGATGTAAGCACCTCAGAAGAGCAAGAACAAGAAGATGACTCCCAAACAAGTCCTCAGACAGATGAGACAGATGTTTCTGAGAAAGAAGAGGAGGCTGTGGAGGAAGAACCAATGTCTGCAGAGGAAAATGTCTGCAGCACAAACAACGATGATGAAGATACTGGAATACAGACAGCAGCAGAAAACACAGTGGATGATCAGCTCATTGAGGACAGCAATGTGGATATTGAAGAGAAAGCCGAGGATCTTACAGAAGAACATGAGGACACGGAGATTGATGGGGTAATTCCCCAAGTGGAAGACCAGATCTCAGAAGAAGATACAAGAGATGAAGAAAAGGTGGAGGATGAACCTGAAGAAGAGTTGTTACCGGAGTCCCAAATTGTTGATAGCTCCAACGGAAATGAGGACACAAATCTAGAAGATTCATCCAACACTATTTCAGATGTCGGTGAAGAGATTGTTCCTGATTTAAGTGGAACCAACGAGGAAATAGAAGCAGAGGAAGCCCCATCTCCTCAGCAGGACAGTAGCTCAGTAGATGACAAAGAGGAGGAAAGAGAAGAAGAAAGTCCATCAGGCAGTTCTCAGTCACAGGTTCAGCCTACAAGTCCAGGTGTCATCGAAGCAGAAGACGAGGTTGTTGAAAATTCAGATAGTCCAGATCACCAGGAAACCGAATGTGCAGAAGAAGACAATCCACCCATGACCGACCCAGAGGAGGAACCCATCGAGTCTGGTCAGGAGTTGGAAGAGGAATCTCAGCCTAAAGAGACTGAATGTTTATCTGAAGAAAATCCTGATTTAGCAACTCAAGATCTTGAGATGAATGAAGAGGAGGCAGCATCCAAGATGTCTGAAGGTGAAGAGACGCCTCATGGTGAAGTAAACCAGGAGGAGCCTTCACTAGAGGTGCAGGAGACAGCTGGTCAGGATGAAGTAGCATCTACAGAGGAACTGGAACCACCTATGGTTGCCATGGGGCAGGTTTCTGTGCCCAGTGACGATCAGGAGGTCAGTCCCATGTTGTCAGCTAGTCAAGAGGCTGAGGATCAAACACCTGCTGCAGATAAGCAAGAAATAGACAAACCTGAGCAGATTGAGGAGGCCACTTTGGCAGAAGAAGCTGTAGATAAAGAATCTGAATCAAACTTGGAGAATACTGAGGAGGACAAAAGCCCAGAAACAAACTCTGGCTCAGAAGAGGCAGCAGCTTTAGGTACGGTGGTGACGGGTGAGGTAGCTGAGGGTGGAGCAGTTGTAGAGAATGAAGGTCTGCAGGTAGAAGCAGAAGCAACAGAGGTTCATCCAGACACTGCTGAGGAAAGTGGTTTGGCAGCTGAGGCAGCAGGTGGTCAAGAGATCCCTGCAGAGGCCAACACCGAGCCTCCTCAGAGCAAATCCAAAAAGAGCAAAAAGGACTCCAAAAGTCCAAAGAATCCAAAAAGCCCGTCTGCAAAGTGTAAACAGCAGTAATTACTCGATTGTCCCAGATGGAGTATTCTTCACAGTCACTCAGAGTAGAGTTGAGCCCTGGTTCAGCAGAAAAGTCATAAAAGTTTGGCAACTTAGATGTTGTTACAGTTTGAGAAAGTCTTACCATGTAAACCATATGTTAAAAGACCTTGAAGCTTTTTAGACAAAGTTAATGCATTAACAAACATCCTCTTTGATGACACTGTTTTGGAGGTGAACACTGGCCCAGCCCAAAGCTTTCTGGCATGCAGCTCAGTTAAGCTTTTTAATACCTGCCTGGCACATGTGTCATTTATATGCTGTGCACTCACACGGTACAGAAACATAAAAGAAGGAGTGAAGAGGCACAGAAAATGGTTGCACTTTAAACCTCCAAAGATCCCTCCAATGTGTCACTCGGCACATTGGAGAGACTGACACAGAATCTATCAAAACTTACACTTTGCTGAACTTGTTTCATCCCTATAGGATCCACAACACTATTCTACCTTTAAATATCAGAAAAATTACAGTTCAAAGTTTTTTGTAGGATTGAGAGCTGTGTGACAGCCTGGCTTTTTTTCAGTGTGCTATTCCTGTGCACTCCAATGTGTGTAATACTTACAAAAACAAGAAAACACACAGTTAAAGATTGTCAGCACTTAGCTACCTTTATAATATTTAAGTATATACATTTGAATCTCAATGTCATTTGTGCTCACAGCTAATAAATCAGGCTGTTCAGTGCATTTCATGCACACAAAAAGAAAACAGAGACATTAATTTCAATATGAGAGTGAGAAAAAAGATATTTAAAGGCGGTGATATTTGCATTACAGTAAGCAGGTTTATAGTAAAAATAAATCATCCAGAGATTAGAATAATTAAGGAGGTTTTGCCTTTATGTTTATGAAAAAGGATCTGAGTCAATTTTTTTTATTTGAGTTTTTTTCTAATATTTTATTTGTTCTTTGGGTACTAGTCTGAACATTGACATATTCTGTACAGTGTCTAAAAAGATATGGCACACTAGAACAAGACGAATCAAATAATATATAAGACACCTACAGTGAAGTTGAAGCTGCCTGATAAGCACTGGTTTATAAGGAATGGGAGCTGACACTCTGATTACTCAGTATTATTTGCACCCATTTGTGCATTCAAAATCTCAAAATGTAGATTGACACACCCAAAACCACAGACATGCTCTAGATAGCGAGCGTCACACCATCAGAATAGGCCTCTCAGCATGAAGATGTGCAACAGCGTGAGTAGGTCGAGTCTTTGGATATACTGTTTGGTTGAGGATAAAGCTGATATAGAGAGACCCCCTCTCCTCACAAAGGGTAGATTAAGCTGGACTGGATTACCCTGCAACAAGTAGCAGCCAGAATCTCCCAAGTATGCATGCATTTGGCTTTCACACTGATGAGATGAGGACACTGCTACTCCTCGAATGTCTCATTTTAGTTAAAAGAAACAAAGTCAGAGGTAATTTGTACATTTTCATTTACATTATTTAACTTTTCAGTGTTTCCTTTGGTGACTTTAATTTACAATTTGATCCTCCTTAGTTAAGATATTGCCTCTTTCTACCAAGCAGTACGTATTTTGTCCATAGAAATAAAGCAGTTTTTTTTTCAGACAGGAAAAAAGCTCATACCAAGTAAATAGAGAAAGCATAATTGAATCAACTCATATCCTGATTTTTAAACTTTATCGAGTCACTTACAGAGAAAACAATTACACTAGAGTGCGTCTTGTTAACAGGTTCATTAGACGTCAGACAGTTAGCATTTTTTCTAAATGCATTATCATGTTAAAGAGTGCATTCAATAGCAAAAATACTTTTGAGGTGTCTCTTACCTCTAATTTATGTTTTTTATGTTACAGTGAAGCACTAATTAACAATTCAATTTGCTTTACTCACGCATCAATGCAGAACTATGAATTATAATATAAATAAAATGAACTGCTGAGCACTGTAAATTCAGTTGAAGTCAAGTTTGCTTTCCAACATTGGATGCTAATATTGAATTATGTAATCTATTGGCAGCCCTAGTTTAGACCCTTGTTTTCTACACTGGAAATAGAAGTCAAGTCCTGAATTATCCGGATCAGCTAAAAACCTTTACACTGTAACATATTGATTTTACCAATACTGTGGTTCTGCTTTTGGCTATAGAGCCTCACAACAGTTTACCAAGTAGTTAGAGCTAAGGGGTAACATTCAGCTTCTTAACAGTCATTCTAACTCAGGGTTTGCTGAAAATGGACTTGTCTTCTTACATGGAGTTATCTGTGCAGACATTGCAGGTCAGGCTTACATTAGCAGTGCTAGCTTCAGTTTTCTTCATAGGTTAACATCCAATACTTGCTCAGACTGATGATGCATTAACCTGATGCAGCCTTTGTTGCCATTGTCAAGATGAAAATACTGTAAATCTTTATAGCTCCAATGATTTATTATTGATGTTTTCATCGATGCAGTTGTGTGTGCAGAGAAGGCCTGACAACCAGGGCAACAACTAAAGGGTGTTTGCAGTGTAGCTTGAGAAAATATTTGATTAACTAACAGGCTGGCATATAAGTGTGTAGAAAATGAGCCCATTATGCTAGTTTCTGTTTCAAGAGTTTGCCTTGTCACAAACTGCTTCAGTAATAAGTACAAGACTTAAAAATATTAACAGGTGATGAATAAAGATGAAAAATATCAAAATATAAAATCACTGCTTTGTCTCATGGACTTAAGTCTTCAATATGTTGAACTGATCAAAACACACACTTAACTGAACTTGTTTCACTCCCAAAGGGTGAAAAAAACACATTTCTACTTCAAGCATTTGTTGAAAACTTTGAAGTTCATTACAGAGCAGAGAGCTGCACGTGTGCGCTGCATGTGCTATTCCTGTGCACTCCAGTGTGTGTAATACTTACAGAAACAGAAAAAAACAGACACAGTTAAAGGTTTTTACCCAGCGCTGAGCAACATTTAGAATCTTTATAAAAACTCATTTGAATCTCACTGTTCATTATGCTCACAGTGAATAAATCAGGCTGTCCAGTGTGTTTTATGCACACAGAAAGAGATCAGAGACATGAATTCCTGCAGTTAGTCAGCAGGTTCAGTATAAATATAAATCTGCCAGAGATTAGAATCATTTATGAGGTTTATGCAAAAAGAGATGAGTCATCTTTTTAACATTTTAGTGAAAAATGGCACTTTAATCTGAGCGTTAACGTATTTTAACTGTGTTTATAAGAGTAGTGGCACATTAGAAAAAGAGGAATCAACTAATAAATATGATACTTACTCAAAGAAAAGTATGTGACAAATGTTTTTATGGTTGATCAGTAAAATCAGTTTTTTGTCACACCCTTTAATCATAAACATGTTGAACTCAGAGCCCTGTCCTCAGGCCTGGAGCCTCCTTCGTCATGGCGTGCTCATATTCACCTTAACTGTGAGGTTATGTATGGGTGTTTACCTCTTGGCCCTTTAAAGAGGAAGTTCAGCATTCATGAAGTCTTGCCTTGTCAATTTCATTTGATTAGTGGGACTTTGGACTTTAATTCTAAATACCACTGCCTGTTTTAACAACACAGTTTCTGTTGTGAGATTTGAAAAGATTAGTGGCTTATTTTGGGAGAAATCTTATCACCTTTGTAAATAGTTTTATAGTTTTCTACTATTTCATTGTAGGATAACAGATGATCTGGTAAAGCAGAAACTTTTTTCCTTTTTTATGGCAAAATGTTCAGGTATTGTCAAAATGTACATCAAATTTGTATTTTATGTATTTCTTTTTTTCCTGATGTAAAGTTTTACAAATGTTATATTTCTGCTTTTTCAAAAAAAAAAAAAAAGGTTTAAGCTGCAACATAAAGCGTTGGACAGATATTGAGCTAAAATCTAAATGGTCACTGAAGACCAGAAGAGTTTAGCATTAAAAATGTGTTTTGTGTTTTTGTACAAGCTGAACAAAAAATGGCACGTCAGCAGTTCTGGTGTTGGCTTAAACCCTTCTCATTTACCTTTCACATTTTACCAAAAAACACTTTTTGAGCACCTGAAAAATTAAAATGAATGTAAGTTTTGGCAGAGTAATTTTTTTGCAGAGCTGAAACTTTCTTATTCTTCTTATTGTTATAGAGCTTTTATTTTGGATTACCTGTGAGGGAGTAAAACAGTTTGTCTTCTAGAGTTGAACTATAATACAAGATGTTGTATTCAGTTATTGTGCTTCTTGGTTTTCTATTTGTCATTAAAAATAAAAGTGTTTCTTTGGTTTTGACACTAAATATTCTGTTTGTCTGCATCTGTGCTTCATTAGATTTTTGGGTATGTGACTTTTATAGAAGCTCTACAAGAACAAAACTGATGAGGCAAGCTGTTTTTCTCCGACGATATTCTATATGTTACATATATTTTATTAAATAAATTTTCCATTACATCCATTATTTACCAGTTATCTCTTTTGGGGCCTGGAGCCTATCATGAGTCTTTGTGTGGTACCCCTTAGTTTACAAGGAAGTATAACGTGACAACAAGAGCTAGGGGAACATATATGAGCCAATCACAGGGCGACACTGAGAGACAGACACACTGGCTGAATCTCAGGCCTCATCCACACGAAGACAAACCGAGGTTTAAAGACATACGTTTTTTTGCCGACTCTGTGTATCACCCATATGAAGACGGCGTTTTGGGGGTCTGTAAACGATCATTTTAGAAACCAGGCTCCAGAATGGAAAGATTTTGAAATGCCGTATACGCAGCTCTGTGATTACTGGCTCTCTGCAAGTTTTCAGATACGCTTACGTCATAGTTTCATATCTTCATTGACACGCATGCACCACATGCGACAACGACAATGGCGGCGTACGTGAAGCATATGTGCTGATGAAGCTAGTGACCCTACTATCCCTGTTTCAACAAAATCTCCTTCTTCTCAATCACCACCGAGTTGAACAAACAATTATCGAGGACACATTACGGCACTTTATGATCACTTTATCACAATCTCTGTTTATGACTTTTGCCACAAGTGCGCATGCCCACTGTTTTTTCTTCTGTTTCTGCTTGTTTCAGTCATATTGTTACAGCGCCCCTAGAGGTCTGGCATGTGTTTCACAGCGTTTTGATGCGTATCGAGTGCATTTATATAGACGCACACATTTTCTGAGACGCCTTCGTCTTTATGACGGTCGTTTTTGAAACTGTTAAGCGTTTTGTCTTCGTGTGGATGGGGCCTCAATCTCCTCCCTAAACCCTGAGCCCTCGTTGACTTTAGTCCCTGCACCTGGGAAGTGACTGAGTGCACGAGGCTGCAGGGGATATACGTGCTATAGACAGGAATGGGAAAGCCCTTTGTCTTTTAGACAGAAATGCATCACACTAGAGATAACCTAAACCGCTAGCTTTTATTGATTTATTTGTTTTCTTGGTGACCTCCAACATTTTTTTTATTTATGTGAAACACACCCATATGTGCAGATTAACAACATGTGTATACAGACTTTAAATTATATACATATCTACACATACATACATATGCATACATACAAGAGTCATCTATTAATCAAATGCTTAAACATAATGTTCAGAGTTTTCTTTGCTCTTTTGTCGTCCATTCCTTTAAGTGAGCTCATATAATATTCTGTTTTGTTTGTAATTCTTTTTGGTAATTTTTATATCCATTTACACTTATATAAATATAATATTTCCGGTATAATAGAAGTTAAATAAAGAAAATGTATATCCTGACAGTTTTGTAAGTTGAAATTTGAAGCTGGTCTATGCATTATAGAGCTGCTGTACATCTAACAAAAGTGCATAGCTATGAAGACATTCAAAAAACAAATGGCAAAATAGTTTCAATTTAAAGGATAAGTTTGGTTTCTACAGCTTTCACATTGTTTATATAATGAAGTAGAACAATATACTCACCCCAGAAGGCTTTCCTGATCCAAACAGTGCTTCAGGAGATATTTAGATCCAAAATTGAGCGGCGGACATCCGTATAATGGTAGCACACAGGGCATGTATAGCGTCTCTCCTAAAACTTCATTAATCGTCCAAAAACTCATTAGTTTCACCAATATTTCATCATGGTCCACTCACATTACTCCTCCATTACAGTCTGTGTCACTCCACCCCTGTCTTTGTGACTGTGCTGACCTCTGAACTGAAGACTTTCTTTACGGCTGCAGCACATGCGCACATTTGTTTGGTAAATAACAAAGTTTACCAGTTCAAACATTAAGTATCTTGTCTTTGCTGTGTATTCAATTGAATATAAGTTGAAAGGGATTTGTAAATCATTGTATTCTGTTTTTATTTACGATTTACACAACGTGCCAACTTCACTGGTTTTGGATTTTGTAATAAAGTGGATCAGCCAGTCTCACAGGGCGGGGGTGATATCTACATCTCTGTGAGGCTCCTGTCACTTGGTTTTACTCTGATTACATCCTTCTCCTTCATGGTTAAAAATGTCCAAATTCATTTCAATTTAAAAAAAGCCATTCATGAAAAAGTACATCCCAAAAGCTTCCCATAGCTCATTAGCAAAAGTCCATTAATGACCTCATAATCCAAAACAAACTTATAAAACACTGCTCTAAGTTAGAAAAAGTGATACAATACGCTAAAACTGTTAAAATGTTTCATTTGTTTTTCTGGGAAAGAGCTCACAGAAAGTGTTTGGGGAGGGCAGAACCTTTCAGAAGCAGATCCAGCAGGTGATTGGACGATTCTTCCATCAATCACTTTTATTACAGGCCAATCAGGTAACTACTACACCTTTCAGACTGACAAAAACAAAAACAGTTTAAACCCGGTAACAATCAGCTCCTGTCGGCAGTGTGAAATCAGCATTTAGACCCGGGTTTTATCAGCTCACCTCTGATCAGCTTCAGTCAGAACATCACACCCGGTCGACCTGCTAATTTACGTCAAGACTTTGGCGTAACAGCATAACTCACGCCTCCCCCTCTGTCTGGAACTTACGTGACTCTTTGCCATCACAGGAACTAATTCTATCTGTCTTTGAATCACCAGCACGAGTTTGTGCATTTTTAAAGAGGGACAAAACTTTAGTTTATGTTTATTTATTTAGCTCAAGTTTAGTACAAGTATAAAACTGAGCAAGGTGGGAACGAAGCCTCTGCAGGCCTGTACAGAGTTCCACACCTGCCCATAACAATCTCATGACATGCAGGCTAAACACTCAGCAAAAAAAAACAAAAAACAAAACAAGAGAAAAACAAGTGAAAACACTAGAAACCAAAGAAGCAATAACAAAGTACGTACTAAATTCAGGAAAGACGCAGCAAAAGCAAGAAACACACCATCAGAAGGACGAGGACAGGGATCAGGCTGAAACAGAAGTTTCTTTAAATGTTTTTTGAAAGCAGAATAGGAGGACATTGATCACAGTGGTGCACTCAATTCAGTCCAGAGCTTAGGACGTCTAAACGTGATGTTGAACTGGTGTCTACAAGTCCATGTGTGGGGTAAGAGCAGACTGTTGTTGTTGTGTGTAGTTTGATATGTGTGCACCTGTGTGGTGGGGATGAACAAATCCTGAAAGGTGTCTGGAAGATCTTATTTCATATAATAATAATAATAACAATAACTTTATTTATATAGCACCTTTAAAAACAGCGGTTTACAAAGTGCTTTAACAGACAGAACAAAGGCAGAAAAAAAAATCAACAATCAGTTTATCATAGACATTATCATATATATGAACTTATGCATGAGTAAACATGTTTGATAAACATTTATCTTGTCAATGGGGAGTACTTTATGGTTTTTAGAAAGGCATGCAGATCTATTTGAGTGGGATAATAATCTGAGATATTCTTCTGTGTGACACTTAATTTATTCATGTATGTAGGGTCGGTTGCTCCCCAGACAATGTTGCAATAATTAATGAATGGGAACAAAAAGCTGTAATATAAGGTTAAATAAGCTGAGGAGTGAATTAAGGGACAAACCTTTCTTAATATGCCAAGCATTTTAGCAGATCTCTTAGAGACAAGGTCGATATGATCGTGTGGATTTGCTGTTCATCATGAGACTGGGATCCACATTCAAGATTTCCTGCTGCTTAACAGAAGATTTTTTCTTGAGCCATGATGGAGGGATTCATGATTGGCTATATGGATTCATGTTGGGTGTTGGATGGATATATTTGTATATATATGTATATGTGTATCTTATATGTATATATGTATCTATGCATATATGTGTATCCATAAAATGAAGAGCTTTATGCTCTATTGTAAAGTGTCTTGAGATAACACTTGTTATGAATTGGCGCTATACAAATAAAGATTGATTGATATGATCAGACCATTTAAGACCGCCATCTATAATTACTCCTAGGAACTTAGAATGCTGAACCAATTCAATTTGAGTATAATTGATTTTAGCTAATTCTGCAGGATAATGTTTATTAATATTACAAAAAAATCATGAAGTTACATTTTTTACATGAAGGGTAAGTTTGTTCCATTTAAGCCATTCTGCAATAGAGGATAGTTCCTTGTTGACAGATTTAATTAAAATATGAAGGTCTTCATGTGAAGCTACAAGGTTTGTATCGTCTGCTAAAAGGACTGGGAGGAGTTTAGTACATGACACAGCCATGTGATTGATGTAGATTAAAATAATAAAGGCCCCAGAATTGACAACACGACCACGGCCTCCATGCTCCTCTCCACTGTTTACATGGACGTGTCACACTGATGATGTCATCAACGTGATGACATCATTTTGACGCACCAGAGGAAAAAAACAGCCACACAGCTCGTCTGCTGGCAGTGGGAAAAGAGTCACTTGCTGATTGTTAGCGGGGTAGCCCACTTTGAAAAACCTGCTCCTTTTAGTGTGACAGCGGTATTTGTAGGCGGAGCTACTGCACTACAGACTGTGAGTCTAATAAAACCGCGACTGAAGCTATTAGCATCTATGCTAATGTCTGCACGTGCAGTCACTTCCTGCTGTCGTCTCACTTGAAGCTCCACCTCTTCCTGCTCTAGAGGACTCTGATTGGTCCATGCTGCTCTGAACTGCTCACAGTCATTGTCAGTGTTGGAGTAATGCATTACAAAAGTAATGTGAGTACTGTAATGCATTCCTTTTTACTGTAACGTAGCAATGTAAGTCATTACAAAAAACTCAGAAATATTTTACTTGGTACAAATGTCGCTAATGCAAGTTACAATCTATTTTTGATTTAACCTGAAATGTAGAGGTGCTTTTTTTGTTAAATACAAATTCTCCAAATACTCTGTGAGATCATCAGAGGAGAAAAGTCCTCCACTAGGCCTAAAGTTACAGAATCTCTAACACAGTTTACCAGAGTTTGACCTTCTATTCTGTCTGTTTTTGCTCTGATGGTTTCTTGTATTGTTCCATGAGCATCAATGTGTCTGTTATATTCTCCTGTTTTTAGCCTTAAGCTGAACTCAGTCAGATAGACACCACATCACCTTCACTGGATGTTAATGAGCTTTTTAATGAGCTACATTTAGAATGACAAATCCATATTTCTGTTATTTTGACCAGTAAAAGTAATGTGATAATAGAGTAATGCCTTACATTTCAAATACAGTAATATTATAATGTAACTAATCACTTTGAAATGACAGTAATAAATAATGCATTACATTTTTGAAGTAACTTGCCCAACACTGGTCGTTGTTGTTTAGAGTCTGGCATGATGGGCCTGAATCAAGTTTACTTAGACAGTGGTGTAGAGAAAATGTCATTAAAACTTTTTAAACCTTTTTAATGCACTGTTTTGGCTCTTTTTAGTCATTCCTGATAGACATGTTTCAGTCCCATTTGCTTTGCATTATTAGTTTAACAACAAAAACAAGCGATTTTCTCCACTCACATTTTTGAAATTCATTTCATCCTTGTGAATCTGTGGGGGACCTTCTGTGGACCAGTTTTTAATCACCATCCTAATAGTTAATATGTCCGCCTGGTACTAAATTATAACAACCTCTGTTCTCACGTGCCGACACAATCAAAAAAACCCTTACGAGAATACAAATAAAGTACAAAAAATACATTATAACAACATAAAAAGCACTAAAAATACAGAAAATCATGAAAAACACATACAAGCATAAGATTGTTAAATAAAACCTAATTATAGGAACAAAAAACACCAAAAACAGATACCACCGAACTCTAATGCTGAATTTAAAGGTACAAGACAAGGCTTTTTTGTTTTCATGGCTTGTGTCACTCCCCAGTCCATGACAAGCACATCGATGCCTTTTTTTTATAAAACTGCAGAATAAAGTATGATGTGGTTCGATCATATTGTAAGAAAAATCATGGTATGATATGATGGAGTATCTTAGTGTCATGGTTAATGTTTTGTGTTTAATTTCACAGAGACACCTCTGCTTTATTTTCCTTCACCTGAAATAATGACAGACCTATAAAAGGATACATGAAGCAGGTGCTGATTTTACTTCACTAAACTTAAAGTGCATGTAAAATTGACCTGCTTTGCTTGAAACGAGTCAGTATTGAAAATCTGTGGTCTGTGTGGACTCAGTAACTCCTCAGTCCTGCTCACACTGAGACTGAGTTTCATGTCACAGAAGAATCTGATCTGTTTGGCCCGAGGAGGGAGACCTGATTCCTACAGCGTCACGCCAACACCTGAGTTTCCATTTGCAGCAGGAAACAAAGCTGCATTTGCATATCTTAAATGTTTGGAACAAAGACACCATGTTTGTCTGTTATCAGCAGGTGAAGGTGTGAGGACACACCTGTCAGACCTGCTGATCACAGCACAAGACAAAGAAGGACATTCACTTTATCACAGCCTTCTGCCTTATTATCAAACAGATACGTTAAATTCAGCTGCTGTGAATGTGGATGTTTGAATATCTACACTCAGAATAGTTTTTAGAGCTCTTTAAAGCAGAGTGGAGAAGATCAGAGAAGAAAATAACAAAGAAAATAAATACCAAAGAAAATAAATAACAATGAACAGATTGAGCCTGATCCCAAACCATCTGGTCACTGTTTTACAAACTGAGCATCTGTAAAAGCAGCTGATGAAATATATACCACTGAACACTTTTCCTAAATGTACATTAAAGTTTTATTTATTAACTGTTGAAATATCACTACTCTGTATTTGCCGTTAGGTTGTGATGTTTTTCCACAAGATGTTTTTTTATGGTTATTGTATGTACTGCATATTTATATATATTTTTTTACTGTATCTACCCAGTAACACATCTGGGTTTATTTATGTTAGATTAGGTTTAGTTCAGCTCACATTTTTACATTTTCTTCACTTATTCACATCTTACACTGCAGACTTTACTGATTTATACACCTCATGCTTGAAATATTTGATTTGATCTTATTTAAAAGAACTTTGAGTAATTTGGTTTAATTTGGCTAATTTGACTTTTCTGATTGTTTAGTTTGGTTCAGTTCAGTAAACTGCCTAACATGAGTAGCTTCACCTTTCTTGGTTTAACTAAACATTATTTGAGTAGAATGCTTAATTTGGTTTAAAGTTGGTTTGATTTGATCAATAAAGACTCTTTAAAAAGTTTGCCATGGTGTCTCTCCCTCTATGGTGTCTCTCTCTCTCTCTCTATATATATATATATATATATATATATATATATATATATATATATATATATATATATATATATATATATATATATATATATATATATATATATATATACAGATATATACTCTGAGTCTGAATGCTGGAAATGTGAATATATATATATATATATATATATATATATATATATATATATATATATATATATATATATATATATATATATATATATACACACATACTGCTAAATATATATATATATATATATATATATATATATATATATATATAATGAATGAAAGTGAAACAAAATTGCAGAAGGATGCTGAAATGTTTGCCCACCCTGAAGGAGCTGCAAAAGAATTAAATGTGTAAGGCCTAAAATGACAAAGACTGTAGTGTTAAATATTTTCTGAAGTTTGCATTAAAAAGAAAAAAAAAAAGATTATTGATACATTTCTGTTTATATATATGTGCATATGTATTGACAAATAATCAGATTCATTTTTCTATACATATAGTCGTGCATACATGTTTCTATGATTTTATTTATCTATGTTTTTTCAGAGTATGTGCATATGTGAATGAGAAGGTACATTTCATTATGGTATATTTGTGTTAATGTATGTTTGTATAAAATAATGCATTTATGTATCTGATCATGTATGTCTGAACCTATGTATATATGTATGTATGTATTTAGAATGTATGCATCTGTAAAATGAATGAGAGATAAATGGATCTGTTAAAGCAAGAATGGAGTCTGTAGGTGTAACTATGCCAAATCTGTAGAGCTTGAAAGATGTAGCAGTGTTTTTAGCAGTACTGCATAATTTTCCCATTCATTCCAATGTGAAAAATTCAGCCAAAAGTATTTGTCTTTTAAAACTATAACAGCTAAGCATGTTACAAACAAGGAGACTTCTGTTTAATATTCTAATCTGCACATTTTTTTCTCTGAACATGTGAGCCTTGAAGGCTGTGGTAGACCATTGAGACTGTAATACACCAAGGATGTTGCCGTCTGGACCAGGATTTGAACCCAGACCAACTGGTTGGGAAGCATCGTCTCAGCTGGACCTGACCTAAATCAAACGGTGTTCGCCACGGCCCTTGTACGTCAGCTGCGTGTAGTTTTCAGCGAAAGCCGCTACTGCTGAGCTACACCTTTAACAGTCAGTGCATCGAGGAGCAGAGCATTAAATCACACTGTTATGTACAGAGCAGGGAAATAAAGCTGGGTACTTCCGGGTACACCGGCTCTTGCTGCTTCCTCGTTTGTTTGGAACCAAGATGTGCTGTGATTACTGACGAGTTCCGCCACAGCGCCCTCCATGTTTGTTGTGGCTGCGGAAAGACGGGCATAACAGAGGACTACAGAGGAGAGGGAGAGAGAGACTGTCAGCTATCTGCATTAATCTCCCATTTGTATAAGAGTACAAACGTTGAAAAGTGACGTGTTTCATCCAGACTAATGGTCAGCAGTACGCAGCTGTAGTAATGAAGTGCTTCTATTAAAAACGGAGGGAAAGCGTGACATAACACCGAAATTCAAACTCACCATCTGTAATTCAAAAATTCCACTCCCTACTGCTGAGCTAAATCCATTGTAATATCAACTGATGTGGCACAGGATTTACCGTCACTGTTGTACGTGTACAGAGCAGGCTGATAACACAGTGTTTCATCACACTGCTATACATGTACGGAGCCGGGAAATAACGCTGGGTACTTCCAGGTACACGAACGCTTGCTGTGCTGAAACCATGATAGATATCAGAAAAGGGATTGCACTGTGAGCATCCCAAGAACGTGCTGAACAGTTGATGTAAGTTTCACGTCCGTACTGTAGAAAATGTTAACACAGTGGCGAGTTAAACACGCGCTTCAAAGTGAAGCACTCGGCTGTCCAGAGGTGAAGATTTGCAATAGCGCAGATGGGGGATTTTGCGGCATACCCGTGTTTCTGAAGGTCACTGAGACAAAACGATGTCAGATTAGACTTTGAAGCCGATTTCACATGTAAGAGGGGAAGGTAGTCGACGTTTTGATGGAAAATCATGTCTGTGGAGGACAGTTTGATGAAGTTATAACAGGATAATTCTGCTGAGTCCGCAGCAGGCTCTACGGTCTGAGAAGTCACGTGACACGCTCTAAGAACAAAGATTTCCTCAAAACTTGGTGTTGCTTAAAAATTCATCTTTAAAAAACTGTATAAGGCAGCAAAAAGCTGAGAAGTCAGTGCATCTTTGAAAGCACGAATGAGGTCTGTAGGTGGAAGTATTCCCAATCTGTGGAGCATCAAATTTGCTGAAGTTTTCAGCAGAGTTGCAGAAATGTCCCATTCATTTCATTGGGACAAAATCGGCAGGAAACATTTTTTACTGTAAACTGTAACGGTTAAACGTGAAAAATACGAGCACAATTCTCTGGGATATGCTGAACTGCTCATTTTTTTCCTGTGAAAATCTGATAAAATTTGAAGGCTGTGAAAAGTGCCAAATTCTGTACGGAAGAAGAAGAAGAAGGAGAAAAAGAAGAACTAGAGAATTTGCATTTCCTTGCAGCAAAGGTGTTGAAATGCTGAGTCTGAATGCTGGAAATGTGAAATGAAATTTCTAAAAAAAATGTGAAAATGTGACGTAAGCTTTGCTTTACTGTTTCCAACTTCTTATAACTGGACTATGCTAAATAAGTGTTAGAAGTTGTGAAAGAAAGCTAAAAATGAATAAAGGCGAAACAAAATTGCATAAAGCCGCTGATGTGTTTGCCCACCCTGAAGGAGTTATAATCGTTAACAGAGGTAAATGGATAAGACCTAAAATGACAAAGACTGTAATCAGTAGCAGAAGTTTTAAATATGTTCTGAAATAAGCATTCTAAAGAAAGAAATAGAGTATGGATACATTTCTGCTGATGTATGTGTGCATATGTGTGTATAAATTATTGTGGTCATTAGTCTATATGCATTTGTGCATGTATGTTTGTATGATGTTATGGATCTATGTATACATTAGAGTATGTGCATATGTAAATGAAAGGGTATATTTCTTTATGGGTATATTTCTGTTTATGTGTGTATGTCTGAATAAAATGATGCATATGTGTATATGTATGCATCTGTAAAATAATTGAGGGAGAAATTAATCTGTTAAAGCAAAAATGCAGTATGTAGGTGTAACTATGCCAAATGTGTAGAGCTCAGAAGTTGAAGTAGTTTTAGCAGAACTGCATAAATCTCCCGTCCATTTCAATGTAAAACATCAGCCAAAAGTATGTTTGTCTTGTAAAACCATTGCATTTAATGGAATGCATTGGAAATATGGTATTCTGTATTTGGCCAAGTGCTTAAATTTCATTCAGGTATAACAAAACAATAACTTTTCAGTTCAATTTCAGTTCTTTTCCAGCGTTCACTGTGGATCAGTGGTAGAAATTTCATACACTTTGAAATGGACTCAACGTATTTTTATCAATGTAAAAGAAGAGTCCATTTCAACCATTTTTCATCCATGTTTTTTCATTGTTTAGGTGGACAATAAAATCAGTGAAGTCAGGTTTTAAAAAAAATGGAAGTCTCTATCTCAAAATCCTCCATCCAAGAAGGAAAAAATGGACATTAGTGTGATCATGGTAACCTACGATACCTGGTGAAGTTAGACTGTGATGGGATCCAGGTCCTTGGTCCATGGGGAAGCTCGCCATCGAAGTTGATCAAGGATTGTAACTAAGAATTCACCAACCATACAAAAAAACCTGACCTGTCGTCATGGTTACTCAATGATACCTGGTGAAAATTAGACTGAGTTCCTTTAACTTATACTCAATTTGATACCTGGTGAAGTAAATAAATTATAGTGCTGTAGTTGCTTATTTTTCATATACTAAATGAAAGTAATAAAATAAAATTAAAGATTAATTTGTGCAAAAATGCATCAATAATTAAACAGAATTAAATTAAATACATTCAGGATTTATCCTTTAAATATACTGAATATACTTCACAGCATTCATTAATACATAAACATTTTTCAAAATGTACAAAATGTGCAAAAGGGAATCACAAAATCACGGTTTTCAAGTTTTCCCATCCCTATAAATACATTCATATTGTGAAAAACAGGTAATCAACCAAAATAATTTCTCAATAAAGTGCAAAAACGTATGAAAAAGTATTAAAAGAAAATAATAATGCTCACCGATCTCCGTAGGCAGTTTAACAGGATATTAGGAATGATAATAGCAGCGTTTGGCATCCATGGGGTTTGGTGGTAATGTCACTGACAGAGTTCATGTGATTTATCAGTGGTAAATGATACATCAGTGTTTGATATGTTAATGTGAGACCATAGTCTAAGGACTGAAACATAGTTCAGCAAACAGCTAACAGCACAAGCTGCTGCGTCATGCTGTGGCTGTGATTGGTCTGTGATGAGTGTGACTGACAGAACGATCGTCCAATCACCAGCTGCTGTTCTTTTTAAGGTCCTCCCTCTGAAAACATTTTCTTTGGCTCTATGGACTAGAGAAATATTTCCATGGTGGATAAATGGAGCTGTCCGTCTGTTGCTAAGGTAACCTATGTGCGTAGTGCAATTGTAGTGGATTATTTATCTATTTATGTATTTATGGACTTGTTGTGTGTTTTTACTGTTGTGGCTGGCGATCATGATGCAAAGGCAATTTTACACTGTGTTTTAAACCAATGGACAATAAAGTCTTCTATTCTATTCTATGTCAGGTCACAGGCTGATCTTTATTTATTTTATGAATAGACAGTCGTCCTCAAAATTACTCATACCCTTGCTAATTCTTGTGACTTTTTCACATAGTGATAAAATGAATGTATGTTTTCAAATTTGTGTATCAGTTATATGTGACCAACGATTAAAAGAATGATAACAATACAATATTATATATATTTCTGGGGTATTTTATTAATGGAGTCCCAAAAAATGCCATGTTCAAAATTGTATACCCTAGTCCACTGTCTGTATGTAACAGTCAATGGCATAGCCTTTATTCTTCATGACTGCTTCCAGACGATTCTTGTACGTGTCTACAAGCTTCCTGCATGCCTTCTGGGGGATGTTGGCCCACTCTTCCTTGGCAAATGCCTCAGACTGGGTCAGATTGGTTGGTTTCCTCATCATCACTCTGGTCTTCAAGTGATGCCACAAGTTATCAGTGGGGTTCAGGTCAGGACTCGGACTCTGCCATTCCAGGTTATTGACATCACTGTCCTTAAACCATTTCTTCACGGCCTTGGCAGTGTGTTTAGGATCACTCTCTTGCTGGTACGTCCAGTTGTGGCCAAGCTGGAGCTTCACAGCAGATGCCTTCACATTTCCATCAAGTATCCTGATGTAATCCTCCTTGGTCATGATACTTTGTTGTGGTGCTGAAATGAGTAGACAACACACAAAACAAGAGGTCAATTATACAGATACAGACATTTCAACAGAACACACATGCACTTTGTTTTACCTTTTGTCCCTCTCTTCCTGTCCCTTTTTCACGTTCTCTCTTTCCCTTTTTACTTCTTCTTTTCCTCTTCCTGTCTTTCTCACAGTCTTTGTATTTCTCTCCCTTTTGTCCTCGTCTTTTTTCTTCTTCTTCTGTCCCTTTTACTCATATTCCTCTCCTTTTTTTTCTTTTCCTCTTCCTGTCATTTTCTTGTATTTTTTGGATGTCTCTCCCTTTTGTCCCTGAAATCTTATTTTCTGAGCCTTGGCCTCAGCAAATCTTGCAATGAGGAGATCCATATCCACTGACTTCCTGACTTGTCTCCTGTGACATTGTTGACCTCAGATATGTTTTAATTAGCTTCAGCTTTGAGAAAATTCTCTCACCTGAAGCTACTGTCACGTCGTCAAGTTAACTTTGAGAGCAGCTTTCTTCTTTCCTCCTTCTTTCTCCTCTTTTCAGCACCGTTGGGGTAGCTTCTTTCCATCTTCTTTTTCTTTTCTTTAATCTTCTCTTTTTGTCTCTACGCGCTGTTTGTTTGTTTTGCTGCTGTCTTCCTGGATCCTTCTGCACATGTGCACACATTATAAGCATTCTGCTGGCACTTTAGCAAAAGGATTTTAATCAAAAACATCATTATTGTGCGCAAAAAAATAAAACTATATTTAGCATAAGTGTATGAGGAGTTTTATGGGGCCCTCAAGAACTTTGGGCCCTAGGCAACCGCCTAGTTATGCTGCCAATAGCTAGGATCTTGCTTCAGATGACCTCTGCAAAAGGCCAGACCAGCTCCCAGATGTTTCTTCCTGAGCACCGGTGTCTTCGGAGGTTTACGTCCATGGAGACCTCCTCAGTGCAAGACCCGTGGACCGTGAGACCTTTGCTCCTGTCCGGTCGAACGTTTCATTTAGGGCTTTGGTTGTGGTTTGTGTGTTGGTGTTGACTTCTCTGCAGATTTTCCTAGCAGGTTTGGGGGACACCTTACACTTCAGACCACGCCCACTGATTTTTTTAACAGTGTTGAACCTCTTGTGCTTGTTGATGCTTGTTGATGACGGTTGAAACAGGGACATCATACTGCTTGGAAATGGCCTTATAAGTTAACCCTTCCCTTCACTGTGGGTACGAACAAGACGCTGATGTAGGTCTTCACTGACCTCCTTCTTGACCATGATGAGCAGAAATTGAGAATGACCTTAACACTTTTCTTCTATTTATACTCTTCTGGAAAGATGTCTTTTTTTACTTTAACATTTGGCCAACAATGGGGTTATATACATAAATACAGGGTTTTATCTATTGTGACATCCTGAAGTAACTACTCAACAAAAACTACCACCTTTGGCACATTTCTGTTGAAATATTGTCAGGGGTATGAATTATTTTGAACATGGCATTTTTTGGGATTCTATCAATAACATACTCCAGAAAAAAATGTATTTGAATTTTAGTATTGTCATTCTTTCAATTGTTGGTCATCACATATAACTGATACACAAATTTGAAAACATGCATTCATTTCATCACTAAATGAAAAAAATCACAAGAAATTGCATGGATATGAATAATTTTGAGGAAGACTGTATATATATATATATATATATAAAATAACTCTTTTGTTTCTGCCATGCCTAATGTTCAGTTTCTTCTGCAGTTCCAGCTTCAGACACTAGATGTCATCAGAGCCCTGTAGTTTTTTTTAACTTAAGCTTTATTACCGTCAGTAAAGCTCAAAAACACCACAAACATTTTAATAACTTTAATTTGATTAAGACAGCCCTTTAACTCGCACTGACTGTGTGTCTTAATCAGTGTTATCCACCTCCTCTGTCGTTATTTATGCTTTTTAACCAGCTTTACAAAAACCTTCTTCATCAACACCTTTTCTCAGCTGTGACTGTGGTTATAATCACTGTGACTCCTCTTTATGTTTTACATTTACAATTATTTTTCTTCCTCCTAAAACTGTTGTTAATTTCTCTTTCTCTGTAATAAATGCAGATAATGACCTTCTCTGGTGGGGCTGTGTGCTCCTGTTGGTCTGGGCTTTTCCCTCTGTCTGTGTTTTAGTCTTTTCTCTTCAGGTTTACTGTGAGTTCAGCTGTCAGTCTGCTCCCAACATGAAACATCCTCTTCATCCTCTTCATCCTCTTCATCCTCTTCATCCTCTTCATCCTCTTCATCCTCTTCATGTCTGAGTGTTCGGGGAGAGGGTCCCTCTGCGTTTCACTCCAGTTTCCTTCATCAGAAGCCGAGTCTCCCTGGTGGACTCATTTTAGTACATTCATGTCATTGTTCTTTTGGTAATTTTGTGATTTTTTAGGCTTTGTTGCAGCTCATGGTATGAAATCCTGTAAGAATGTTCTTTTAGACAGATTTTTAATTTAACAGGTACCTGTACAGAGCACTTTTTCCTCTGGAGACTCAGGCTGGAAAGCGAACATGCACAAAAAAATAAACAAATCTGCTCAAAATGACCAAAAATTCAGTCTTTTTCAAGATTTTAACCCTTTGAATGACAACTTCAACACATTTTCTGATTGTTTTACTAAAAACCTACACAATAGATGGTACATAACCCTGCTGTTTGGGTCACATTTGACCTTTTTTGACATTTATCAGCAGTAAATTACCCTAAACTTCATTAATTTAGCCTGAAATGTGATGATTCTTCCAAAAGAGACTCAAAAACATACAAATAAAAATATTTTATTAATTTACTTCTTTGTAGAGGTGCTGCACATTTTTGCACACTGAGGCTGTTATGGGTCAAACTGACCCTTAGCTATTCAGATGGATTTTAGATCCACCAGTGTGGGTCAAATAAAGGAAAATTATTGTTATGAATATTGAACTGTGAGAATGTGCATGTCATGTTTGTGTGTGTCTAATGTTTGAAAGACGTGACAGTTTAAGGAGCGCTAACCACGCTCACAAGAACTGTTTCATTCACCAAACACCCCACAGAGACAGACACCTGCTGGTCTTTAAAGGGAATCACAGAATAATGAAACAGTAAATCAGTGTAGGAGGGATCATATATGGTTCATAAAGGGAGTATAAGTCCTGCAGAGGTCAGACGGTGCAGCAATCTGAGTCATCAGGGAACAGAAAGGAAGGCGATAGTGAGGATTCACCCTTCTGCTCCAGTCTGCCTCTGCTCCTCTCCCCCTCCCCTCTCGGGTTTCTCCTCTCTCCTGGGTGCTGTGGCGTGGGCGTGGCCCGGAGCAGACCTGCTGTGAATCCTCACCTGTTTCCTGTTGCCCTAATCAACTTCCTTATTTAAGGCCGGGAGCTTCCTCTGCTGATTGCCAGCTGATTGCACTTCGTTTGTGGTTTGTCAACCTCAAGTCACTTTAGTGCTGGCCTTAAAGGAAAAGTTCGGTTCCTGCAGCTTTTACATTGTTTATAGAATGAAGAACAACAATATACTCACCCAGAAGGCTTTCCTGATGCAAACGGTGCTTCGGGAGATATTTAGATCCAAAATCGAGCAGCGGACACCGATATAATGGTAGCCTGTAGGGCATGGATTGCCGCTCCTAAAAACTGCATTAATCGTCCAAAAACTCATGTTTTTCACCAATATTCCATCATGATTCGCTCCGAATGGACCGCCATTGCAGTCTGTGTCTCTCCACACAGCGCTGTGTGGCTGTACTAACCTCTGAACTGACGAGTTTGTTTACATGCTCTTCGCGCATGCGCAGTACTCTCTGGAGCGTTGCGATCGCTTCCTCATTTCTATGAGCTCCTTATCTGTATAATCTGGCTCCAAACTGTGAGGACGTCCATCATATTCAAAGTCCTCCTCCACAACATCTTCATCCCATAGATATTCGTCCATTTTGCACAAAACTGGAAGAAGGAAGTCGATTTGTAGCTGCCCTGAAACAATGAGCCTCACTGCGCATGCGCAAAGGGCATGTAAACAGGCTCGTCAGTTCAGAGGACAGTACAGCCACACAGCGCTGTGTGGAGAGACACAGGCTGCAATGGCCGTCCATTCGGAGCAAATCATGATGGAATATTGGTGAAAAACAGGAGTTTTTGGACGATTAATGCAGTTTTTAGGAGCGGCGATCCATGCCCTACAGGCTACATTATATCGGTGTCCGCTGCTCGATTTTGGATCTAAGTATCTCCCTACCTGAAGACACCATGGTATATTGTTGTTCTTCATTCTATAAACAATGTAAAAAGCTGCAGGAACCGGGTTATCCGCCTTCTACCATGTAACGGATTTGAAGCCTAAATATCCCCCATCAGGGCGCCGCCATTGTGCAGCCAGTAGAGAATCTGGACCATACGCAGCTGTCGTAAACTGTTGCAAAACTCTGCAGAATACGCCGTACACAATCATTGTGGAACTGCCGTAAACCGCGGTTATTTTTTAAACTCTAATAACTGATGAAAAAGAAACTTTTCAGAAAAAAGAGGACTTGGAAAAAACGCAGCCCAATAAGACTTTCATATCACCACAGCATACGGATGGGAGAAATATTTCTTGAGGTGTATTAATTTTTTGAAGTTTCACTACGGCCCATTCAGATGAATGGGGGAGACGGAAATTTGACCTATACTGCGGCCAGTCACCAGGGGGAGCAGTTTTCGTGGAGACTTCAATTCAAGCCCGGCGACGTGACGTCCATGTTTTTTACAGTCTATGGAAGGGTTAGGGTTAGACACCCCCCTTCCTCTCTATGTCTTTTAGGTCTCCCTGAGCTCCTGCCATCACCACCTGTATATAAAGCTTTCGTTTTTGAACTGTTTTTTGGAGCAAAATAAATCCTGAGTTTATCATCTGCCTGATCGTCTGCCTCTGCTGCCTCTGGGTCCAACCTTTGATTCATTACCACCACATCATAACAGAGATGCAGCTTCAGTCCAGCAACACGAGCGTAAAATCAGAATCAGAAATACTTCATTCATCCCCAAGGGGAAAGTCGGTTGTTTCAGTGTCTCTTATACACAGCATAACAGTCGGGAATATCAGAGGAAGACATTAGAATAGGTTGGAGCAATAATTTAATGAAAATAAAGAAAAAATAAAATAAATACAACTAAAAAATGAAAATAGAGGAGTATGGAAATTAAGTGAGTAGGTTGCAACATGCAGAGCCTCTTAAGAAATATCATCTTCCTTATGATGGAAAATAAGTAAAAAAAAAAATGAAGTGGAAATGAGACTCAGAATGAGATGTAGTAATACACAGTATCAACAATTAACAATATTTACTCTAAAAACATGAATATATCCATGACAGCAGCATTTGTTCAAAGGTATGATTGACAGTTTGTCAGGGAGGATGTTTTTGGTAATATTGTACATTTGTGTATTTAGTTATTAAAACATTTATCACAGTTGATGGAGCAGTGATATTAGAGCGAGGAGTTATAAAACAGGGACGACCTGCTGCAGATGTGATAAACACCTGATCCACACACAGAAAGTTTCCACCTCTGCTTTAAAAGCAGAGACTCGTTATTACATTTCAGGAGGATCCTCATGGCTGCAGGGGCAGTTTTAAAGAAGTATATTCAATAACAATCATGAAAAGAGGAATTAATTAAATATTTACATGAACATCCATAATGATTATACGGTAGAGATGGCCAATACAAAAGCATCAGAATGGAAGTTTATAATAAATGGTGTATATTCTGTAAACAACAGGGAGAATCTCTGTGAGGACAAACATCACCGTTTATATTATGAAGTCCAAATCTTCCAGAATGTTCGTGTGATTTTCACGGTCAGAAATATTTATTCAAATCATTGTGGCTTTTATATTCTTTTATTTCTTACATTAATTATATCATATTATACTGTTATACTGTGTAATATATATTTTTCTCTAAAAATGAGTGGTGTAAAACTTTAAAAAATCCACTTCCCCTGCTCTTTGAAACATTTATGAAAAATTAATCATTCCTTTTTTCCATTGGCAGAGGCTTTTTAAACATTTTGAAAAGGTTTGTAGTGAAATATTTGGTGGAAATACTTTCTACAAGGGAGTGTTTGGTCAAAACTGACCCTGATCACATTGTAAAATAACAGAATATGAACAGAATGTAAGAGATAAATGTAATGAATATTCAGGAGCTTGAACAATGATGGTCATTAGTGATTTGTGCCAAATGCACAGCTTGTAAAAACAAGTTGATAACAGCTGTGAGAGAAGCTTGTTTTGAGTGCAATAAGAGCGGGAGATCATGACTTTACTCAAGAATATTATCTTTTTTAATTTCCCCTTCCAGCCAAATGCCAGCCATGTTCCAGCCAATTAACAGCCATGTTCTAGCCAATGGGTGTGCCCAAATTCCGCCATAAACACACCCATTGGATGGTGCTTCCCTCAGTAAAACACATCCAATCAGCTTTACTGAAGGAGCGTTAGCTTTAACTTTACACTATGTTTCTGTCATGTCATTGCCACTCCCAGCATGCTCCAGTTACAGTCCAGTCAAGACTTATTTAATGGAAAATATCTCATGGTTGTTTTTTTGTTTGTTTAAAAACAAGCAGCCATCAGATCTCTAAACTGGTTTTGTAATGTTTAAATGAATGATGAATTTTGGTATTTTTTAGCAGAGCTGAGGTGGTTTGAGAGATTTAAGCAGGAAAAACCAGGAAAATAAATTAATGCATGATGGATGGACTTTTAATTATAATTATAGTTATGTTATCAGGCCTTTGATAGCTGTGTGCTTGGCATGTTCTCCTCCATTTTCAGCCTTTTTTTTCTTAAGTTGAACATTATTATTTATATTTAATATCAATACACCTTTTAGGACACTAGTTTACTCTGTGACAGAATTCATAAATCATACACCTGAGAATTTAAAAAGTGATGCAGCCAAAAGCATTCAACTGCAAAAGAGGCCTTGATACTTTAACTTTAATATTGTTAACATTTTTTTTGGATTTTGTACCAAAAAAAATCATTTGGATCATACCGCCTTCAACTAGCATTAAGTTAGTGTAATGACAAATGGTTTAAAATTATACACTAAATTAACAACTCTAATGTAAATAATGTGATACTTACTCCGTAAAGTATAAATGTATTAAAGGCCTCTTGAGATGTGACATCCCATTTTCAGAGGGACTTCATCAGTGGTTCATTCAGAAGTGGGTATACTCTAAATTTTCCCCGTTTTTTAAGTAGTACTGAAAAAAAGACGGTTTTAGAACCAGTGACATGTAAGACTGCTCTGTTTACCCGAAAATCTGTCATTTCTACTTGCTCACTATTATAAAATTATCATGACTTAATTAGGAGCAGTTTGTAGTTATTACTGGTCACACAAGCAGAATGGATGAATGTAAAATGTATTTATCATGAGGCAAACATGGTGTTTTGGTTATTTTTTGAACATTTATTTAAATAAAATACTTTAAATCTGAAGTTGACAATGCATTCTTGTTCATATTTAACCTTAAATAAAACACAAATCATTCTCTTCCAAACATCAAAACCATTCAGATAAACTTAAAAGTGCACTGTCATAAAACTGAAATAAATTTAGTTTTCAATAGCTGAACAGAATCTTTCAGCAAAATATGTTACAATGAACAAAAATAAAAAATAGTTTAGATTTACATCATTTGTGTCATATAGTACAACTAGGGTGCTGACACTTACACCAGGACATGTGAATAAAATACAAACATACCCATACACACATGCATGCACAGACACCTGAGGTGTTAGCGATAATTTAATCGGCAAGATCACCCCTATTCTGCTTCTGATTGGCTCATCAGTCACCATGCCTAAAGTTTACCAATTTAATCAGTGAAGGCAGCGAGTACCAGCCAATTAGAGGCAGAGGAGGGTGGGTCATGGCTTCACCATCCTTTAGGGAAAAAAGGACAACCTGGCAGTGAGATATTACTGAATGGTGGGGGGTTTAGAAGTGGGTATACTCAATGCTGACTGAAAAATAAGTGGGTATACTCTGTATACCGGCGTATACCCTCGACTACACCACTGGACCTCATGACCATGTAGTGATAAATATAGATACGACAGATATATCAATCATAGATAGAGAGATCACGCTAATATCTACATCAGGGGTGGGCAACTAGTGGCCCAGGGGCCACATGCGGCCCTTCACCTCACGTAATGCGGCCCACCAAACATTTCCAAATAAAAAACCCACTGAAAATATGAAGAAAATATAACATGCTAAACATGATAAATCATGAGTGACCAGTATTAAATCAGAATAAGTGATAAAATATTTCTACTACCCTTGAACTGCTGGTTCATGCTTTGATTTTTACAAGTCATCAAAGCACTTATTTGCTTTGATTGTATCTTTAAATACCTTTTTATGAGATTTTAAAATATGATATTAAGAAATAGTAAAAACAGTATTTGAAAAAAATGGTAAAGGTAATACATTTGTGCTTTAAAAACTGGTAAATATTCAGTTTTATTGCATAAAAAAGAAGCTCGGATTGGCTTAAGTTGTGTGTCATGCCCATTAAATTGTGATTTGTGGAGTTAAAATATATTAATGTTGGTATAATCCTTTTTGAAGTTTTATATTTGCAATTTTTTGTGTATTTATATACCCTTTTTACATTAAAGTTCTGCAGCAGTAAGCCACGGCTGTGTTTATGTCCCTGCAGTGTCCATGTGTGCAGACTGGACCGCAGGTGCACCCTCTACACACCATGTTGTGCTTTATTCTGTTTCCCCTCACTGCTCTGTGCTGAAGTGAACGTATGGTCTGGTAGACAACAGCACCGAGCTGCCCTTTGGGCTGACTTATGTTGTCTGAATGTGAATCTCCTCTGTGTGGGAACATCACAGCTGCTGTCAAAGTGCTGCAGTCTGCAATGGAAGAGTGAAATAATTGCACACAGGAGACACAGTATTTATTTGGAGAGTCATCTTAGAATATTAAAACAGAAGGAAAAAGTGTAAATTAGTACTTTTTTCAAAATCGTTCAGCCAAAATGTCTGATAAAACATAAAACAAAGCAAAAGTTGTTGTTTTATTGTTTAAACTGTTGGTTCAGTCTGAGGTAAACGGTGTTCAGTGTTTGAGGATTGGACGTTGATCCATCAGGGTGAATGTGTATCAGAGATGTCCACGAGTCTCTGATTTAGAGTCCGAGTTGAGTCACGAGTCTTTGAGGGGCAAGACTTGACGAGTCACGAGTCTTTGATCTAGAGTCCAAGTCGAGTCACGCGTCTTTACACACACACACACACACACACACACACACACATATATATATATATATATGTATATATATGTGTATATATATATATATATATATATATATATATATTTATATGTGTATATATATGTGTATGTATATATATATATATATACACACATATATATATATATATATATATATATATATGTGTATATATATGTGTATGTATATATATATATATATATATATATATATATATACATATATATATATATATATATATATATATATATATATATATATATATATGTATATATATATATATATATATATATGTATGTATGATGTAGCCTCTGGCAAATATTCAATTTATCCAAATTTCTATTCAGACTTTTTTTATCTTCCTGAAAAAGTTTCTGCTGTGCACATGCATGCCATGGTCAGATGCAAAACAAACTTGCCATGAGCAGCCAAAAAGAAACTATATGGCATTTAACAATACAATAAAATAAAGTAGTGAGTGGTGGTAGCCTGTTGTTGGAAGTTTGTGTAGCAGTAGGTCAGTATAAAGGGTAGTGAAGCTGGCGGGGGAGCGTTTGTGCTTGCCTTGATGACTGATGACTGATCCGCGCAGCGCGGTTTTGCACCGACAGACCCACTGAAGGCGCCGAGCAGAGCCGCAGGGTGCAGACCCCCCTGCTGATCCCCGGAAAGCCACGGCTGTCATGAGAATAGCGACGTCACACGCTCATAAAACATGTTATAGACTGAGAAAAGAAATAAACAACACCTCACTTCGCTTCTCTAAGGTCCCTTTGCTGGTCCCAACCACACAGCCTCGTGATTTATTCAACTTCCACATATAGCCGTGTAGAAATATATTTCCTGTCATGTATGCAGTGTTATATATTTCTGTACCTCTACGAATCACTTTTCTTCATCCATGGTGTCGTGCTGTCTCCGGGACCCTCTGACTGATGCTTGTGCTTCCGGTTTTGACAATGTAATGACAAACAACTGAGGGAATTCACATTCGAGAGTCCATGCATTGTATTTTATTGTGAAACTTCCGGATTCCCCACACGGTGACTTCCTGTCTGGTGCTTCCTTAACGACAGCAAATTTACGAGGTTTGGAAGCGGCCGCGCAGAGGGAGAGAAGCGAGGCGAGGTAAGAGAGGGACAAACGCTCCCAGCACACTCAAAAGACCATCCATAAAGTAAAGATTGCCCACGAGTCTTTGATCTCGAGTCGAGTCAATTCACGAGTCTTTCAGGGACGAGTCAAGTCAAGTCTGGAGTCTCCAAAAATGCAACTCGAGTGCCACTTGAGTACGAGTCTTTAACTCGAGTGCCCATCTCTGATGTTTATGAACGACATGAGGTAACACTGATGCTAACTTTTGTTACGGCCAGCCTGGAGGATACTGGAGGAAACATAAAATAGACCACTCCTCTGTCACTCCCCAGGCACACCAGCAAGAAACCACAAACAAACAGTCCAAAAACATTTTTAATGATTCCTTTCTTCCTTTTTACAAACTAAATCAAAATAACCTTGGGGGAAGTAGGCTAAAATAAAACAACCAAAACACTCTTAGAAATGAAAAATCTTACCTGAACACTAACGTAAAAGAAAATAGATAAAGCTAAAGTGTGTGCCGGACAGAAAAACAGGAGAAAACCAAAGCTCGATTCTCCTCTACATTACCTGACTGCTCAAACTTAAATAATGTTCTTTAAACAGAACATGAAATCACAAAACTACCAACTTCAAGGAGGAGGAGAGTCGACGTCTCTTCTTCTCTCGTCATATTTAATCCTTTAAAGCCCAAGACCATAGATTTTAGCAAAAAAAATTCTAATTTTTTGGAGCTGAAATGTTTGTTTCACTCTCTGCTAAAATCCATAAAAATCAAAATGTCCATAAAATTCAACATATAGGTTTTTTGTATCTCATTTGAAACATTAGGTGTTTTTGGCAACTGATAATCCATTTGAGGACATTTTTATCATTTATCTGATTGTATCCAGATGCTTTTTTTGTCATTTGTTTATCATATTGATTAGAAAGAGTAATTATAAAAGTATGTATCAAATATGATACAATCGGCTTTATAGGGTTAAAACACCATCCATCAGCTCTCAGCCAATCAGAAGGCACCTGGACAGGTCTCCTCCTCTCCGAGGCGGGTGCACTTTTCTGCTGCCGTCCAATCAGGACACTCCACCTGCAACAAGCGTTAGCAGGAGCTCAGAGGGAGGTCTAGGAAGGAGACAAAATAGCTCCTCTACGTAGAAAAACAAATAAATAAATATATGACTTACAGTCATAAGTACTTCACACCATAACTCATGGCCCTTTTCCATTCGCCCTACTCAGCTCTACTCGACTCTACCCGGCTCTACTCTACTCACCTTGTGCTGCTTTTCCATTAGCCCCAATCGCCTGCTTAAAGGGGTGCAGTGTCGCTGTAGCAGCTCTGCGGTGACGTCATTTTGAGTGCGACACAACAATCTGTGGCTTTTTGTCTCAAACCGAGTAAAAAAGGAAAGCAGAAGAAGGCTGCAGGTGGTAAGAAGAAATACCCCTTGAGAAGCACAGGAGAGTTTTGGAAGCTATACAACAGAATGAAGCCGAGGACGAGAGCAATCCAGCTGCAAAGAAAAGACTGATGAGGGTAAGCTAATGGTAGCTACCACCAGCATGCTAGGTCGTCGCGCTCATGACTCATCGATGACGACATTGTCTGACCAATCAGTAGCCGGCAGTCGGTGACGTCATCTTTTAGTAATGACGAGTAGAGGTAGAGTAGGGCCAAGGCGTGCTCGTGGAAAAGGGTCAATATTCAAATATGTGACATGCAGAGTAAAAGTACTTAAAACTGTCAGAAGTTTGATAAAAGCTCAAGTACAGGAGATCTTTCAAGGAGGCCAGCAGGGTCACTGCAGGCTACTTCCGATTTTATCAACGGCTGTTTGCTTGTCAACAGCTCAGGTTTGACTAGAATGTTTTTGTGAGTAAATATCTTGGCTGACACAGCAGCCTGCAGGGGGGCTTCAGCGGCTCAGTCTGTAAGCACACGGACATCAAACAGGAGATCGATGTGCTGAAGGTAAGACGAGCACTGAAGTCCATTTACTGTTAGATAGATAGATAGATAGATAGATAGATAGATAGATAGATAGATAGATAGATAGATAGATAGATATGCCAACGTGTTTTTTCAGCAGGTCAGGTTTTCTTCAGGGCAGATAAAAATGGTTCACACATCTGCTTCTGCTTGAGGTTTTCAACCAGCCTTATATAAATGATAATAATAATGATCATAGCTTTGTGGTGCGCTCCAGTTGTAGTCGGAAGTCTGAATTTCAGAGTTCCAAGTGGAAAATTTTACCTGGAACGCCCCCAAGGTCGGGATTTCCGACTAAGAACTTGGGGGAACCTCACCACCCCAGGTTTGACAATCAAAGATGGCTGCCCCAAGTGTAAAGTTATTAAGCTTCTGTAATATTCTGTTTGTTTGCACCTCAGACTAGTACGTGCTGCACTAAATCAGCCGTATACACAGTGTTGTTCGACTTATATTTACAGAAATGCAGTCATAGTGATATTTACATTCTTAATGTAGTGTTTGTGAATGCAGAACATGCTAACAACGGCTAACAATAGCCTGGTAGATCGGCATGCTTTTTCCGACTTTGTAACTGGTACACTGATAACTCAGAGATGACGTCACTCCCACTTCCTACTTCCCAGTTCGGAGGTTACCAGAACACAGCTTTATTTACCTATCACCTGGTAGTGAGGCAGGTCGTGTGTATATCTCACAGTAAGAAGGCTGCTGATTAATCCCCAGGTTACCCTTTCTGTGTGGAGGTTGCATGTCCGGTGCATTACGGTAAAGGGGAGGTACGGGAATTGAGCTGACTGATACCAGAAAGAGTTCAGAGACAAACATGTGAGTCATTTATCGAGTTATTTTCCAGTTCATCTTTGATTTCACTGTCTTTTCATCAAAATGTATGGATTATACATTTTGGATCATATCAAAAATCAGACCATTTCTGTCACATAAAGACTTGGAGAAAGTCATCCACGCCCTGATATCCTCCAGACTTGACTACTGTAATTCCCTGTATTTTGGAATCAACCAGGCTTCAATACAGCGACTACAGCTGGTTCAAAATGCTGCAGCACGACTGCTTTGCAGGTGTAAAAAAAGGGATCATATTACACCCATACTCGCATCACTTCATTGGCTTCCTGTTCAGTTTAGAATACCCTACAAAATTCTTCTGTTTGTATATAAAGCTTATCACAACACTGCTCCCAGCTACATCACTGAACTAATATCACCGTACAGCACCGCTCGGTCCCTCAGATCTTCAAATCAAGGACTCCTTACTGTACCAAGGTCCCACAGAAAAACTCTTGGAGACAGGGCCTTTGCAGTCGCTGCACCAAGGCTGTGGAACGACCTCCCATTACATGTTAGATCTGCAGGCTCACTGGACTGTTTCAAAAAACACCTTAAAACTCACTTTTATTCTCTTGCCTTCTCATGGGTTCAGTCTTAGCGAAATTAAGTTTTCATATTTCTTTTTTGCCCATGTGTCATTTGTGGAAGAGCTTGTGTGTATGTATCCATCTGTGTGTGTCTGTCTGAGTGTATGCTGACGGCTGTTACAGCGGCTTCATGCTGCCTTCTGTGGTTGTTTGGGTTTCCAGCCATGACTCCATCTAAGAATGGCTGTGGAAGTCTGTGTGTAATGTTCTTGTGCTGCCCAGACACAATCGTGTTCTACTTTGTTCATCTGTCTTCATCTTTTTCATGATGTTTTTATCTTATCATTTGGTGTGCTCTTTATGTTCTTGACTCTTCTTGGGTTTCCCCCGCTGTACAGCACTTTGGCTCAAACTCTGCTTGTATTTAAAGTGCTCTATAAATAAAATTGATTGATTGATTGATTGATTGATGGATTTCATAAATGGTTAAGTGATACATTAGTGAAATTAATAACTTATATAAAATAGGTTGAGTTTGATTTGTCTTCTCCAAAGAGTTGTGCATGGCCATTTAGAATTATTTATAAAGAGGAAAGTGTTGGATATTCAAGTCTCTATTTTAATTTTATTTTCATTACACACTGTGTCACCATTTACATCTTTTTAATGACAAATATTTGATAGAATCTTTTTTATACCTGATAAAAGGTGCAAGATAATTTACTTAAAGGACATTTTCTGACACATTTACTGACAAAAAAAAAAAAGCAAAAATGACTTATCTTCATAGCACTGAAAGGGTTAATATTTCTAACAAACTGCTGCACTGGACCACTTTATTTCAATGTACCTGCCACTGAAGATATTAAGTGTTAATGCTGCATGCATCATGCTGGGTTTCCATTGTTTCTGTTTGTGTTAGGGTTCGAGCACGAGGTTTAACTGTGAGATGGGGCTGTGGTGTGACAGTTTCTGAAGCTATGGAAACACTCAGCTGACATTTTTAGATTTATCCTGTGGGGCCTGTTTTCAAAAATGTGCCTTTATCGGGCCCCTGAAATGCTGTTTCTGTGTGAATGAAAGTAACCGGACAGCTCCACATATCTGCCACGGAAATATTTCACTAGTTCATCTGGCAAAGAGCTGTTGGAAAATATTTTCAGGGGCAGAACTTTCAAAAACAACAGCAGTATGTGATTGGACAATTGTTCAGCTCATCACGCACATCACAGACCAATCAAGCAATGCTGCTATGACGTAGCGTACGTATCAGCTATACGTAGCAGCTAATGGCTACCAATGGCTAGCAGTTAATCGCTGTTAGCCATAGCGGCTCATTGTTGTTTGGTAAACTACCATAACCCCCAGCTCAACTATTTGGCAGAGGTCATTGAATTCAGGAATATTTACTGTGTCAAATAAATATCACACATCATTGTTAGTTTCTGTCAATTCTTTATGATACAGAAAAAACTGCAAACAAACCAATGAACTGATATTTTGTTTATGTAATTTAAAGGTTTAAAAAGCTTAAAGCTGTCATTTTATTGCCATCATTATTTCAAATACTTCACTTAACCATTTACTGGTATGAAGATATATATATGTACACATAAAGTCTGTTAATTATCAAAATCTTTTCTTTTTTTTGCCCAACTCAATATTATCTTTTTTAAAGGTGCTATGAGGAGAATCTATTTCTGCCGACATAAAGACTCTGCTACCCATGAGCACGCACGGCGACTGTCATAAAGACGTGACCCAAGCCAAAGCGTGTGTTTGTTGTGATGCTAATGAATGCAGCTCAGACCTTCCTCAGAACTCTGCATTGCTTTACAACTTCTTTTTTCAACAACTTACAGGATGCAAAGCCACGAGGTAATGTATCTCTTTCTAGTTACGTAGCGGTAGTTTTTGATGTGTGACAACAAGCCATTTTTGGAAAACTTGGTATCGTAGTTTTGTAGCCGGCTATATATCTCTACTTACAGCCCGGTGCTCTAAGACGTGTCTGAATAATATAAACTTGCTCTAGTTTTAATTGTCTTGTTCCTGAAGTTGAGTATCCAGGCCAGTCCAGCCCTGTCCGACCCGACCGTGAAGCTAAGGAATAGCATTTATAGCTAACCTATTTTGATTTTGAACTCATCTTAAAGTGTGTATTTCCATCAGGCAGATATCTAAAAGTGAGACTTTTTTGTAATTACTTAGAAACTCCTCATAGCATCTTTAAGTTATTTGTGCATTTTTTACAGACATTTTTGCCTTTTCTAATTGATTTTGTCCAAATATAACAAATATGCTCCTGGCTTTTAAAACCTTTCAGTCCCACACTGAGAAAATCTGTTTTTTTTTGTGGTTTTCTCTGCCTCCTGAAGTGTTAATGGAACCAAACAATGATTTTATTTGTTCTGTTTTTATAAAACATTAAATATCACTGTATTTAAAAGTTGAGCTCGTAGTTAAAGGGTTAAGACTATCGTTTAACATTTAATTATTCCACAGTCACATGATCTGAATAAGTGAACATGAGGCCCAAGAGTCTCAGTGAATGAACATCACTGTAAATACAATCTAGTTTTTCATTTTAGCCCCAACAAACTCTGAATATTTGAGTATTTAAAGCATCTCAAGAACAAACTCATTAGTTAAACCTAGGGTCTACGATCTGAAAACCAGTTTGTCTGTTGAGACAGATTTGAAAAACGCAGCCTGCCCCCCCTTCACACACCCCTCCCCTCCGTGTTCCAAGATCCCGCCCCCCAGCTCGTGTCGCCTCCCAACAACACGCCCCCTCTGATAGAGCAACAAGCCGGCCGGCAGAAAATATTCAATGGCGTTGAAGACAAATGAGATTTCTCATAGCTGGACGTAACAAACATGACAGTCATCCTCCTGTAACACACAGCAGTAGTCATTTCAATTGGACCGGCGGCGAAGCGGGTCTGGCGTCGCCACTGTTAGCCAATCAGAGGAGAGCCGATTGTGGGCGAGGATTTATGATTCTTGGCGTGTCTTCACCAGCTCAGTTTACAATGCTAACGATGCGTGGCTAACTTATGCTAAAATCTATTGACAGAGCCTACCCATTCCAGAAGCGGCCTCCCGGTTTCAGTGCTGGTCTTCTCTGGCTCCATGACGCTTCAGTAGCTGTGCAGCTCGCTGCTCACCGGTACATGAGGGAGGTAGTGGGAAGAAGGCGGGACGGTGCGGAGCAGAGGAGACAGGGGATTGGATGGACTCACAGACCAATCCGAACCGCCGGGAACGCAGATTCGGATTGGTCAACTATTTTGCCGCTTTGCAGCGGATATACTGAATGGATTTTTTTCATTCTTTTTGGTCTTTATATTGTGTAGATCGGATCATAGGACCATAACGGACTTATAAATGGTGTTACTAAGATGTACCAAGCTTCCAAATTGTAGACCATAGCTTTAAATCTATGGAGATAAATATAAAATTCTATTTTTTTAAGGCCTTAGACTAAAACTTCAGTCCACAACGTTATTTTATTAAGTCTGCCTTTGCTCCATTTCGATCAAATAACACCATTGACCCTGAGTACCTGACTAATCCTTGTTTATTCCCGAGTGTGTGTGTGTGTTAAGGGTAAGTGTGTGTTGTGCTGGCCTCAGCAGTCTGCTACCATAACCGTATGTCACGCAGTGTGATTTGTTCATAAATTTGAAGCTGCTCTCCACATTCCCCTGCAGCCCCGGGCTTATCAGACGGAGGCAGACCGTGTGCACTCTAATAATTTGATTACATCCGGTGACTACAGCAGCTCATGTAAACACCTGCTTATCACGCTGTCATTAAGGATGTAATCAGAGTAAGCACAACTGGATTCACTGAGCTGGATTACTTATCACCTTTTAAAGCCAGAGTTGGCACCGTTTGGCCCTTTGCACTCAGAGTTTAATTCTGAGCACGCACTGCAAAGGTCGCCAAGTTAACCACATGCAAAACAGTCACTTTAGACAAAGAGCAGGAGTGCTAACAATGACCGGAGGCTAAAACATAAAATATGTTTCTGTGGGGAGCAGTGAAACAGATTTAATGCTTCAGCGGACATGGACAGTGAAAAAGATTTTGTTTGAATCCCTCAGAGAATTCGCCCATTTACCAGATATTATGGGTCCAAAGGGAAACAACAAAAAAGCTATCAGGTGTTGAGCTGCTACTATGAATCAGCGCAGAGAAATAGCAAGAAAAGCTTCAGACAAAGTGATTCAATTAAATTCAGATTACCATTTTATATTCCCTTTTTCTTCCACACATCATAAATCACACATTTTTGTTGAGCTGTAAAAAAACACTTTAACAAAAGGCTGCAAACCCCAAAACAAACCTTTTACCAAATCATTGTTTTCATTTTTGATTTGTGTTTTTGAGTTCAATGGTAAATGGATTTGAGCTCATAAAGTGCTTTGGTAGTCTAGGTGTGTGAAATAGATTTGACAACAGAGGGGATTCTGGCGGGTTAAACCGGATTTGTGAAGATAACACCGGCTTTCAGAGAAGTTTGATCTGGTATAATAACAAAAACTAGAAAAGCACTCAGATAGTGCAGACCACCAGCACCACAGTCCGCACCCATATTGTGATTTTCACCATAAATATTAGTCCTACCTTTATTTCATCTAAATATTTAGATTCCTTTACCATGAAAACATACCATTAGCAATTGGATTCATAATGAAGTCTATTTTACAATTTACAGAGTGTCAGCTGAAGACTTACAGAAATTCCTGGCACATGCCAACATTATTGTTGACAAATCTACAAAACATTACACAAAAATGGAGTTCATGGGAAGACAACACCAATGACGCTTTGGCTTTCCAAAGAACATTCTGTCCAAATAAACATTGCTGCACGTTTGAAGTTTGCAAAAGAGCACCTGGATGTTCCACAGCACTAGAAAATATTCTGTGGACAGATGAAACCAAAATTGAGTTGTTTGGAAGGAACACACAACGCTATGTGTGGAGAAAAAAAGGCACAGCACACCAACATCAAAACCTCATCCCTACTGTGAAATATGGTGGAGGGAGCATTATGGTTTGGGGCTGCTTTGCTGCCTCAGGGCCTGGACGGATTGCTGTCATCGATGGAATAATGAATTCCCAAGTTTATCAAGACATTTTTCAGGAAAACTTCAGACCATCTGTCCACCAACTGAAGCTCAACAGAGGATGGGTGATGCAACAGGACAACGACCCAAAGCTTAGAAGTAACTCAACAATGGAATGGCTTCAACAGAAGAAAATACGGCTTCTGGAGTGGCCCAGTCAGAGTCCTGACCTCAACCCGATTGAGATGCTGTGGCATGACCTCAAAAGAGCGATTCACACCAGACATCCCAGGAATATTGCTGAACTGAAACAGTTTTGTACAGAAGAATGGTCCAAAACTCCTCCTGACCGTTGTGCAGGTCTGATCTACAACTACAGGAAACGTTTGGTTGAGTTTATTGCTGCCAAAGGAGGGTCAACAGGTATTAAATCCAAAGGTTCACATACCACCCTGCACAGTGACTGTTAACATACTGTGTTCAATAAAAAAAGTGAAAACTTATAATTTTTTGTGCTGTATTAGTTTAAGCAGACTGTGTTTGTCTAGTGATGTGACTTAGATGAAGATCAGAACATATTTATGACCAATTTAAGCAGAAATCCAAGTAATACTAAAATATACCAAGGGCCAGAGGAGGGAAGCTAAAACAAGAGTGATGTGGTCTCTCTTTTTTTTTGATCCAGTGAGGAGTCGGGCTGCGATCGGCTGTAATCTGTGCAGACTCTGTTGGTTTAGACGCGTGTATAAAGAGTTACAGTAGAGTTAAAGGCATAGATAACAGTCTGTTCATCTGTAGAGTCTCCTTAGCTGCATAAAACAAGACTGCACAGCTAGGTTGAAATGCTGGCTCATGTTGAGGTTCTTGCCTGCATTTTCTCCATTTGAAAGGTGACCTTCTGAGACAGACTGTGACACCAGGACCAAAAACACAAGTTTGGTTTTTCCTAAATTAAGTTCTAAGACATCCATTTAATGTCCTGGATGCAAATATTCAGTGTACTAAAATAGTGAAAATGGTTAGGATAAAAAGACAGGTAGAAAGAATAGAGAAAAAAGAAGTGGTCCAAGGACTGAGCCCTGGGGGACGCCACAGGTCAAGTTTAAAATGTTCTTCTTCAGACTGAAAGAGGTAAATGTTTGACTTCTCTGTAATAATCAGTACCAATGATTAAAAACCCAATATAAACTTTCGTTACTTAAAACAGAAAACTGATTGAATAACTCTGGCTCCTCTTCCTGTTCTGTAAAAACAGATTTCTCCAAGTGACTTCAGTAAAGCTGCTCATGTTCAGACAGCCTGATTTATCCGTTAAAGGTTTAATATCCTCATTTATTTGATTTGCAGACACTGAAATAAGCTCATATATCACTTTTCAAACTCCAGTCTGTAACAATGCACTTAAAGTCCTGCTTCCAGTGAGAGCCAGCATATTTTACACAACAGCAGTATTTTGATAACTTACTAATTTAATAAACAACAGTAGTTTGGCACGGCCAAGCAAACAATAAAGTAAAAGTAGTGCTGTGGATTCACAGTCTTATTTTTCTTTTGTAGGGAGAAGACAAAAGCAGGAAGCCAAAACAGAGGCCCTTCTTCTTCAGGCACTGAGGCCTCGTCTTTCCTCAAACGATGAGCTGTGACTCAAGCCCTCATCTAAAGGTGAGGTTTGAGATTGCAGCACTCCAGTGCCCCCCCCCCCCCCCTCCCTGGTGGAGAACCCCGGAGCTACGGTGGCCTTCCAAGGACAAAAAGTGTTTTTTCAACATGGCGTCATCAACGAGTGTTTCCAGCTATCAGGCTATCAAATATCTCTGTTGATACGGCGAAAATCTTTATCTTTGTCTCATCAACAGCGCTCTATAGCTTAGTTATCAGCCTATGTTTTCTGTCCACAGAAAGTTGCTTGTGGCCGTGAAATAAGCCTCTCATAGCAGATACATTCTCTGCGTCTTACTCCGACTTCTCCGAAAGTAAACAAATAAATTCAGCTCCATATAAGAGTACAATTCGACACTTAGTCTTACCTGTCCAGCAAAAAACAGGCAACTTCTGCGTCTGTCTGCAAACTTATCCTTCAGGGACTTCATCTGGGAAAGGCAGCGCCGATGTTGACCCTGTTTTTTTTGTCGTAGCCTTTCCTGATTGCGTTTGGCTTCATCCCGTTTTCGTTTCTTTGACAATGATTCATGCTCCTCTGATGGCAAATTGTACGTGTGGTCCTCCATGTTTGTTTGTGTTAGCACAGCTGCTTGGTAATCACTCTCTTCTTCTTCGTCTATTTCACAACTGTGCATTTCCGGTAGGCGTCAACAAAAAAACGCGAAAGCGTTTAGTTTGACTGATCTGGGTTACGGTAGAAAAGATGGCGACGCAAGATGGTAGCCCCCATAAAAGATGACCCGCTCCTATTAAGATATAAATGACTTATTATAAGGTAACGAAAACAAAACATTAATTATTTAAGGCTGATTAGAAACGAATTTAAATATAATTTGAAGTAATCTATTCCATTTTTATTGGACTCGTCTGTTATCGTCTGTTTTTTTTTTTTATTTTAGCATTTAATAATACACACTGTACCTTTAAAAGATGTCCCCTCGAAGAACAAACAAACAAACAAACAAAAAATTTAAAAAAAAATTCAATTTCACAAATAAAACAACAAATTCCTTTTTCTTCATCTATAAATATTGTATGGTAAATGAGGAAACAATTTATGCAGGGGATGTACCAAGTGTCCAAACTTGAACTCAGTTTATTCTTATTTCTGACAAAAAGACTCACAGAACATTTAAACCATTACACCAGCTTATATGTGCTGCTAAATAAAGATACTTTATTTAATGTCTTCAGCAACTTTTATTTCAACTTAATGCCTCAGACACATTATGGATATCAGGACAGTAGTCTGTAGGGTGGTTGGGTTTGCTCCCTGCATTGCCATAAAATGGCAACACTAGAATGAAGATTTAAGTTAATAATTAACTATCCATAAAGAGTAGAAAACTCTACTAGAATACACATCTTTTCATGTTCTAAGCTCAAAAAGAGAAATTAACGTTTCCTCAAGAATTCTGCTCACATGACTTTTAGATCAGCAAAAGGATTGTGCCACAACAATTACAAGAACTATTTTTTTTATTTATGATGATGTTGGAAACTCTTAGAAAGGACTGTTTTTGATGATCTAGTCTTCTTCTCCCTGCAGAGTAATATCTGGAGGTCTTGGTAGAAGAGCTGTTGGCAGTGAGCTGCCCCACAACTGAGGTGACCTCTGACCTCACTGCCTGCCAAAATTCACCTCTGTTACCATAATTTATTTGATAATACACACATATTTTTTTGCTCTAAAATAAGGTCTAATTCTCAGATGTGTGTTGTGCATGAGCACAAGCAAAACATATAAAATATGTTGTCTTGCCAACATCGCAGTTACTGTACATCTGAACAAAAAGCCAAAATATTCTCTTTCTCTGTGAAACTTAAAACTAAATTTTTTTTTTTTTTAAATGTATGTTTTTGGGCATTTTGTGCCTTTATTCATAGGAGAGAGACAGTGGATAGGCTTGTTAAAGGGGGAGAGAGAGTAGGGGAAGACACTCTGCAAACTGGTCACAGGCGGGATTTGAACCTAGACTGGCAGAAGAAAGTACGTGGGGTGCCTGTTTGTTAACCACTCCGCCAAACCAGCACCCCAGAAACATTACATTTTTAATTCTTATAAAACAGACTGTTGCCCCTGAATTCCACATAACGCAAAAGCGCAGCACTGTGGAGCATTTCGCTCCCACTCTAGTCTATCAGCACTATGTAAGGTTCCAGCTTTCAGCTCTCTGGTGCCCTCTGTGGTCGTTGAGTGTAACTGCACTGTCGTACGCCGACCTGCGTTTGTTGACATACAGAGGGAGGAGAAGCTGACAGGACGTCCAGAGAGCCAAATAAACCATGTGGACTGATGAGGTTCAGTCTGATCATGTCTCTATTTGAATAATCCTCATGTACGTACAAGTCCAACAATAACAGGACTAAATCAGCATCGGTCAACTTCCTCCTCGTCTGTCAGCTCACGCCGGGCAAATGTTTAAACCTCACAGGGCATTTCGCTTGTTACTGTACAGCTTTCCTTTTCTTCTTTTCTTCAGTTTTTTTGCTGCCTCCGCCATGATAACAGCTCTAAAATTGAGCTTTCTTCTTCTTATTCTTCAAAAAAAAGAGTATATTTACTTTAAACTAAATTCTGTTCATTAAAGCTGTTTTAAAATTCAGAAACTGCTTTATATTCTCTTTTTCTCCAACATCTAGCCTTTGCCTCGAGGGGGTTTTGACGTATGCTGCAAAGCAGTAAAAAAACAGTTTAAATCTGAAGTTGTTAGTGTGACGTGTTCCTACTATCCACACTGAAGTTACACAGAGCCAGTGAAGGTGATACAGACCTCAGACCATGACAGAGGAGTCATCACACCTGCTGTAATGTGATGGACCATCACAACGACTCTAGAAATATTATATTAGTGGGGGTGTAACGGTACACAAAAATGACGGTTCGGTACATTTTTGGAACATTATGGGAACAACGCAAAACCATTTACTTGTCTAGCACATTTATTAAACCAAAAATTTGTCATTATACAAACTTAAAGCCAAAATATATTCAATGTGCTGCTTGGTAATACTAATAAGTTAAATAAAATAAACAACAAATGTATGAAATTAAAAGTAATTAATTTGTTTTTACATTCCTGGCTTAAATGTGGACGACTGGGTACTTTATACCGGGGCTCAATCACCTTTAGCATGTGTTTAAAACCAGCATTTTCCACAGCTGAATATGGTCTTAGATCTGATGCTATAAAAACACTGATGGATGCTGTTATCACTTTGGCCTGATCTGAACTGTCAGGGAGAGGCTGCTTGAATGCAGACAGCAGTTGAATTTGCACAACAGTGTTTTTTTTTCTTACCGTGGAAATCTTTACACCTGAGTGGGGCCGTTTCAGGTGAGTTAGCATGTTTGACGCGCTGTCAGAAAATACCCGACCTCAGTTGAACAGTATCGGCACACCGCAGTCGTTTTATCCACCTGTCTTTCTCCATTGTAATATTTCACCCGAAAGCCAAAGTGTTCCCAAACAGGAGATTTCAGCGACGGGGGAGGGTCCCCAAGCTCCGGTTGGTCACTAGCAGTAGCCGTGACGCACAATTCAGACACAAGCTCCTGTGGTTACGGAAACTCTTTGATATTCGTCTTCTGATTGGCTCGCCGTGAGACGTCACGTCCACATGATATGCACATGATCACAAGAGCACGAATCACAGACCACTGTCCTCATGAATATTAAAAAGCCTTCTCTAACCACGCCAATCATAGACGAGTACCCCCGTGAATATAAAGAGCCATGTGCAGCGGCTAACGTAAACTTACTGTACTCGTTCAGTACAGCATTGTACTGACTTGAACGTCCTTTTCCAGCGGTTTGGTACGGATACATGTACCGTTGCTAGGGATGGGTACCGAATTCGGTACTTTAAGAGGTACCGACCAAATTCTGTAGGTACTACTGAGTACTGATTCACGTAAAATCAAACGATGCCATGTTTACCTAAACACATCCTTGTGACTGTGAGGGAGTGGAAGAAGCAGGCATACTATTGGGTAGAGTAGGTGAATTTCCATACCGGACTTGAACGCAGCACGCCAAGTGTAAGGCCAGCGGCGGAAATACTTCAAATCTGAGGAAACACCTGTGACGCACAAAATTTTCCTTAAAGCTGAAGAGTGCACAATTTTTGATAGGCTCAGATCTACGAGCACAAAGGATTCATTCAGCACTGTTAGCACGCCTGTGTCCAATGGAGACTAGTCGTCTGCAGCCAGAAACACAGGAAAAGAAATGGCTTTAACATTTGGTGATGGCAGCAAATGGGACAAGGAGGATACCTGGTCCAGGTAAATAAGCCTCGTGTTTAAGATGGTATTAGCTTGGCATTTTAATGTGCGTCAGTTATCATTATCAGGTCGGTTCTTCGTACTTTGTAACGTTAATGTAAATGTTTTTTTTATTTACAGCTCTGTTAAACTGCCCTAAAGTTAAAGTGAGGGCTGCAGTTAATTTATTAAGTTGTGGTTCATTTTAGTTTCTGGTTTTCATGTTGAAGACATTTTTGGAACAACTACAATGTTACAATACAAACAGTTGAATGTTGTTTTGATATATATCTGTCAAATTTTATATATGGAGAAATAAATTTACATTGAAAAACTTTGAGATCTTAATATTAAAAAAATTAATATTCATTACCCCATAAACACGCAAAAGTACTGAAAATTGGTACTGTTGAGTACCGATACCGATTCCCAGGTACCGGGCATCAGTATGGTATCAGTTCAAATGTGAAAGGTACCCATCCCTAACCGTTACACCCCTATTTATTAGTGTGGAAAAACTTCTTATTGTTGGTTTAATACAACAGAAGCATGCTTCCAAAGTTTTCTGATTTTGACTGCTTAAACTAGGAAAGTGAGTGAAACTTGAGTAATTGATTTTTAGGTCTCCGTATTTACCTGAAAATAAATATATTAAATATTCACTCTAAAACTGATACCCAGCTATCAGTTTCAGAGGGAGCACATTAAAAAGTCATTAAGAAGCAGACATTATAAGGCATTATGATTTATCAAGTGCTATACATTTATTCTCATTTTGAATCATTTTAATTTATAACAAGACCAAAAAGCTGAAAACAGTCGTTCTTTGTGTCTTTAGGAATAAATTCAATAAAGCTAACGTTGCCTTCATAAATGCTTTAACATGTTTCATCTGTATTGTAAATGATGGAAAATAAATATTAATAACTCTACACTAAAAGTAGTCTCTGTGTATAACTCTGACATTATGATGACTCATGGTTTCTGTTTTTAAATGCTGATAAAATATGATTATATGGCACAACAATGGCATTACAACACATGATGAATATTCTGGTTATGTCTTTATAATGGACCATAAAGTCGAGTTAAAGTGTAACTGATTTTTTTCCTTGTAATTGTGGATCATTTCCGATAGCATCAGCTCAGCATTGGACTGATTAATGGACGCCTTCATTCAGGATGGGACTCATTAGGACTGGAGCTGGTAGATGTGGAAAAAGAATTCTCTCCATCACATTTGTAAAGTGGTTCAGTAATAATACGCTTTAACCTGTGTGTGATTCATGCCTGCGTTCAGCTTTAATCATTTTATTCTTTTCTTCAACACAGCCGCTGCAGATCCTGAAGCTATTTATCTGTTATATTATCATGACTCATCTCTCTGTTCTGAGGACATCACATCCAGCTCCACGTCTCCGTCTGCTCTGCTGTTAGTGCTTTTATTTCTAAGAGAGCAGGTAAATCAGGCCACACGGAGCAGGAGCTTTATTACACCTGAACAAAGTGTATGAAAAAACAACCTGCATGGGGGGGATTTAGATCTTTGGAGCTTCAGTGGAAACAGGACAGGAGGGCTCTGCTTGTCCTGATGGTGGTGCTAGAGGAGAGAAGATGGAGGAACGTGAACATGCTGGTAAAGCTCATGACCAGAGGAGAGGTGATGGAGGAACGTGAACATGCTGGTAAAGCTCATGACCAGAGGAGAGGTGATGGAGGAACGTGAACATGCTGGTAAAGCTCATGACTAGAGGAGAGGTGACGGAGGAACGTGAACATGCTGGTAAAGCTCATGACCAGAGGAGAGGTGATGGAGGAACGTGAACATGCTGGTAAAGCTCATTACAGCTCACCTCAGATTTACTGACAAACTGATCACAGAGCAGAAACTCGTCTACTGATAATCAGATTTACCTGGCTGTGTTATCCAGAGGTGCTGCTGTTACTCACTGCATCTTAATTATTGATGCAGGAGGTAAATAAATAAATATAAATAAAAGCTACAGTCAGCTAACAGTCTGAGATAAGTGTGTTTAATGGAGCAGAGGTGAGGAGAGAGCTTCTGAGGTCAGAGGAGTTCAAATCTTTCCTTTTCCAGTCTTTATCCCAGACTGAAGCCTGAGCTGACGTCACTGCAGGGCATTTATGAGGCCTCACAGCTCACCATGGAGACAGAACACAGCTTCTGTGTCCCAAACATCCTCTGAGGTTCAATAATGAAGCAGAGCCAGACAGGGACTCTCTTCAGCCATTCAGCCCCCGACTCACCTAACTCACCTGAACATAAAGATATGGTTTAAGCTCTTCTTTCATATATACTGTATATATGTGTGTGTATATATATAGATATATGTTAGGGGTGCCAAATTACTGCATCAATTAAAGAGACTATGAAGAGTTTCTAAGTAGTTACAAAAAAGTCTCCCTTTTAGATATATGCCTGATGGAAATACACACTTTAAGATGAGTTTATAGCATCAAAATAGGTTATCTATAAATGCTATTCCTTAGCTTTGTGGTCGGGTCAGACAGGGCTGGACTGGCCTGGATACTCAACTTCAGGAACAAGACAATTAAAACTAGAGCAAATTTATATTATTCAGACACGTCTTAGAGCACCGGGCTGTAAGTAGACATATATAGCCGGCTACAAAACTACGATACTAAGTTTTCCAAAATTGCTTGTTGTCACACATCAAAAACTACCGCTACGTAACTAGAAAGAGATACATTACCTCGTGGCTTTGCATCCTGTAAGTTGTTGAAAAAAGAAGTTGTAAAGCAATGTAGAGTTTTGAGGAAGGTCTGAACTGCATTTTCATTAGCATCACAACAAACACCCACTTTGGCTTGGGTCACGCTCTTTTGGTGCTGCTCAGTTGTAGTCAGAAGTAGGGATTTCCAAGTTCCGAGTAGGAAACTGCAACTGGAACGTCCCCTGAAGTCTGAATTTCCTACTGGGAACTCGGTGAAGCCTCACCACCCCCGAGTTGACAATGGAAGATGGATGCCCCCAGTGTGAACAGTTATTTAGCTCCTGTAATAATCCATTTATTTGCACTTCTGACTGGGGTGTGTGGCTCTAGATCAGCTGTATACATAGTATTGTTAGACTTATATTTTCAAAAATGCTGCCATAGTGATAATCACATTCTTCATGTGATATTTGTGAACAACAACACAGGGCGTGCTAACAACAGCTAACAATAGCCTGGTAGATCTGCATGTGTTTTTCAGACTTCAACTGGAACGCCGATAAGTCGGAGATGATGTCACTCCCAGTTCTGAGGTTACTGGAACGCAGCATCACGACAGTCGCCGCGCGTGCTCATGGGTAGCAGAGTCTTTAAGTCGCCGGTAATAGATTCTCCTCATAGCACCTTTAAGATTAATTACAGTCATAATTAGCGTGCTTTGTTTTTAATCTCGTTAATCTAATTTTAATTTGATTTCATTGTTTTGGTATTTTCAGGGTAACGCCTTAAAATACCAGAGCGGCTGGTGATTGGACGATCAGTCCGCTCATCACTCTCTTCACAGACCAATCACATCAAGCCACAGTATGACATAGCAGCCTGACCCTGTTGTTAGCCTTTAGCTCAAACTACGAGTGTTTCAGTCCTTAGACTGTCATCTTTTATCACATTAAATGATTCCACACAGATGTGTCATCTGCCACATGTAACATGAATCTGTCAAAGACAAACCCACCAAGTTCTCCTGGTAAACCTCTGAGGAGGGCAGATTTGATATTGTAGGGTAACCATGACAACGGCTCAGCATTGTTAGCGTAGCATTTCTGCGTCTCTCTCAGTTTCGCAGCAGTGAGCTCCGGTCAGGAGAAGAGCAGTAACATGATTTCCATAGTAAAGCTTGAAGTGTCGTCCTTTTCTCCTCTTTTGAAGGAGAAGTCGAGTCCATTTCTGATAAACTGCAGATCTTTCTGCATCCACAGAGATCACTTTTACACACCGCTGTTGTTTTCAAACATGCAGTCACTTCCTGTTGTTGTAGCTCCGCCTCTGTCCCCTGATTGGTCCGTTAAAGCTGGAGAGTTTTTATTCATTGGGCTTCTTGTGTTTCAGCTTTTTGGGGGTGGAGAACAATCTTTAGATCTGCAACAACAATCTAATGAATTCACAGTTATCATGGACGGAGTCTACAAATGTGAAAACAGAAACAAAATAAAGGTACTGTTCATAGTTTTTCCTTCTCTTATCCTACGAGGTCGTCATCCATGGTTAGTCAAACAGTGTGACCTTAAAGCGATATTCCGGGATGGAATAAGTTGGGTCCTATCACAAGGTTTAGGGCAGAAATTACCCCTACAGCAGTGTTTATGTGCAACAGAAGCCCAGGGCGCACGGACCAAAGCCCCCCTCTCTGCTCCCTCCCTGCTCGTCTGCCGGTTTCCTCTGCACTCAGACGGGGCCATATTTTTCTTGACCAAAAACACAGCTGCTGTGGCTGAGCAGCGGAGGCCGTTTTACGACCTGATGAGAACTAGAGCCTTATTTAGCGGTGTTTTTGTTTGAAAGTAACGCGCTGAAAATTCTCTAAATAAAGGGTGAATGCAGACCGATATCAGATTTTTTTGGTGGGAGTCCGTTTATTTGTGTTTTTGGTTGCATTATTCATCCAAAAACTCATTAGTTAGTTTCATCAATATTTCATCATGGTCCACTCACGCTACCCCTTCGCTACAGTCTGTGTCGCTCCAGACATGTTTTTGTGGCTGTGCTGACCTCTGAACTGAAGAAGAAGAATGTTTGCCTCCGTGCATACACAGTGCGGCTCATTGTTTCAGGGGAGGACCGCCGGCTACTCAACAACTTTCTTCTTCCAGTTTTGTGCAAAATGGACGAATATCTATGGGATGAAGATGTTGTGGAGGAGAACTTTGAATATGATGGGTGTCCTTACAGTTTGGAGCCAGAGTTTACAGATGAGGAGCTCATCGAAAGGAGGACATGGAGGCAAAGAGAAGAACAGCTGACCAGAGAGCAGTCTTCAGTTCAGAGGTCAGCACAGTCACAAAAACATGTCTGGAGCGACACAGACTGTAATGGAGGAGTAGCGTGAGTGGACCATGATGAAATATTGGTGAGACTAATGAGTTTTTGGACGATTAATGCAGTTTTAGGAGCGGCGCTATACATGCCCCGTCTGCTACCATTATACGGATGTCCGCCGCTCGATTTTGGATCTAAATATCTCCTGAAGCACTGTTTGGATCAGGAAAGCCTTCTGGGTGAGTATATTGTTCTACTTCATTCTATAAACAATGTGAAAGCTGTAGAAACCAAACTTATCCTTTAAGCTCTCTAACTCGCTGCAGTGCCATATTATCTGTAATCTGTTGATTTTTCACTTTGTACTTTTAATCTAACTGTAAATATAACAGCCAAGTTACTTTTTCTGTGCCAAATATAACGTTTTATTTGATATCATCTCATGTGTCATGGGACTGGAGGTTTCTTCCTAAAAATAGTCCAATTAAACAAGTTTTTATTGCCACCAGCTGTTTCTGACTGGCATAAGATCATATTTGATTTGCTCCCTGTGGAATATAAGACATATTGATCCAGAGAGTTAATTGGACATATCTTTCATATATGAACTCCATTTCTTGATTTTGTGGGGCTGAGAAAGTGCAGAATATTCTGCAGGACTCTACCCAGTCCAAGAAAAGATGTCTGTTGTCTGCATTGCTTCGATCTCTGCATGTGCCGAGGTTTCATGGTTTCAGCATGTTGATCCACCACTCTGTCACGTATGACTGTGACGTGATGTGATTAATTTTTTAGGCATTAATGTAAAAATGTACAGACTGTTTGGCTAAGATGTGCAAAATTGTGAATAAAAATATTTTCAAACAAAAAAAGAAGATGTTCATTTATTTACCCAAGCGTTTAGTTCAGAGATGAAGCTTTAACTAAAGTTCCTGCAGGGAGACCTACTGTAAACATTCATGCAGTCACCTGTCTGCTCATTTAGGTCATCTCTCGTTCATTTACACACCCGCTGATTTAAACCATTCAGATGTTGTAGGCAGTGTTGTGTGACAGTAACGAAACTACTTTTTCAGGTAAAAAGTAAAGTAATGCGCTACTATGGAAATTTTGGTAACGCAATGTAGTTCCTTTTTTAATGCAGCACGACGTTACATTTCCCACGGACAGATCTGACACTGAAGCTGCCTTCTCAGCTGCTCGCACAGACACGAGCAGCGTTGCCAAGTCTGCTTGTTATAAGCTTCTAAGGGCCGCAAATCTGGTGAGTCACGGCCGCGTGTTGAGGTTTTTTGGTCTTGTTTCTAAACGTGAAGTTGCTTCTTGGGGCTCTTCTGTCTGTGTGAATCCCCCTGATTATCTTCCAGCTTCTAACAATAAAGCAAAACACGACTGCAGTAGGCAGTTTGTCCACTTCCTCGTTTCCTGGTTATCAAACACACTCACGCACATGGAGCATGCTCCAGAGCCAAAGTTGCCAGGTCTGCTTATTATAAGCAACGGTCTTTTCTTGAATAGATGCTTTGCACTGTGATATTGAAATGTAATGTAGACGAAAATTAACACACTTTATGTAGATTCCTCTTTTTAAAAAGTAATATATCACTGTAGGAAAGGAAAAAGCTGGAGGTTGATTATTTTGGGCTTGTTTTTATCGACCTGGTTACTTATTTCAGAAGAAAAATGTGGAAACACTGGGCAGGAGCTCTGATTCCACAGAGTATGTGACATTTTGTAAAATAAAGAGCACATAAGAAAAAACTGTTATGTTCTCTGTAGTAGAACTTTTTATAGGCCTTCACATTTGAGAACAGATATGGGGTTCTGTCCATGATCAAGCAATGTAAAAGTAACGGAAAAGTAACAAGTAACTTAAAAAGTTACTTTTCACAGAGGGTAACTAAGTAAAGTAACGGGTTACTTTTTTCAGAAGTAACGAGCAAACACTACTTTTAAAAGTAACTTCCCCAACACTGGTTGTAGGTGACACTTCTGCTCAGAGGTCTTCAACTGAGATGGACTCTGCTCACATTTGCTTTAAACGTATTTTTTTTTAGAAAATGAGATATACATTATGTAAAAGATATATCAGTTTCAATTAAATAAAAATACAGACGTCACCAAGAGGCAGAAAATAAATCAGCAAATTCTGCAAACTGGTTCATAATTGTTACAAATCGTTTCCAATAAGTCAGAAACTTCACATGCTCCTGTTTTATAACCAGGTTTATCAGAAACACTGAGCTCCTCACATCATCATTTATTCAGTCCATTAATCTTCTGTTGGTCTCCACACACGTCTAACTCTGGAATAAACTCCCTGCTGAAACCCTAACCATACTGACCCGGGCCTTTTCAGATCCACACTGAAGACATATTTATTCAGGTTGGCTTTTAATACCCAGTACTGTGGTGATACTTTTACTTTTACTGTTTCACTTTATTTTATTGTATTTTATTGCTTTTATTTGTTTTTAATTGTTTTCATGGAAGGTTTGTTTTACATGTTTGCTGAATTATAACCAGTAAGAGTAAACAGGTAACATTAAGGTACGATGAAAACTTCAAGACATGGGGAAGCAGCTTCAGTATTTACAAAGTCAAATGTCATGTTGTGACCTGATCAGGTTGGTCTTTAAGGCCGTGACGATGGTGTATGACTTACTGATTAATAACAAACAAAACGATTGCATTAAAGGTGTAGTCAGAGATCTTCTAATCTTCTAATCTAAAACACTATTTGTCAAAATCACCGTATTTCTCCTCTTCACCAACAAGATGTCCCCACTGACAGCATGTTGAAAAAAAAGTCCGGTTTCATTACACAGCCTTGGCTCTGAATTTCAGCAGGTAAATACTGTGGCTCGGGCCGACTTACCAAAACAGGGTACACCCCCCCACAGCCAGGGGGCGATCATACTCATGCACAGATCAGACAGAAGGGGGAGGGGGAGTCGTAGGTTGCGTAGCGTGTGCAGTTAGCGTAAGAGAGAGATACAATAGGTGCAGTAGCAATGGCTGAAAAACAGCCCAAAAGAAAAAGGTCAGAGGAGTGAAAAGTGAAAAAGAAGGGCTATGACCATGAAAGAGCGAAGACCCGGGTCAACATTGGTGTTGCTTTCTGACGGTGGAGGGAACTCCGCAGATTGAAAGACCTGAAAACAGACGCGGATGTGGCCGTCTGTCTGCTGGATAGGTTAGCAACATTAGCTTTGTGGCGCTTCACATAACAGTAACAGCCGTCGGGCATTCATCTTATTGTCTAATCTGACAGAATGTTCTGTTGTTGTGATGTTATCAATAATGTCAGTCGAGTTGTCTGACCATAGACTGTAAAAAACATGGACGCCGTGATGCTGGGCTAAAATTGAAGCCTCCACAGAAACTGCTCCCCCTGGTGACTGGCTGCAGTATAGGTCAAATTTCCATCTCCCCCATTCATCTGGACGGGCCGAAGTGAAACTTCAAAAAATTAATACACCTCGTAGAAATATTTCTCCCATCAGTGTGCTGTGGTGACATTAAAGTATTATTGGGCTGCGTGTTCTCCAAGTCCTCTTTTGTCTGAAAAGTTTCTTTTTCATCAGTTATTGGAGTTTAAAAATAACCGCGGTTTACGGCAGTTTCACAATGATTGTGTACGGCGTATGCTGAGGCGTGTTGCGACCGTTTACGACAGCTGCGTCCGGATTATGGCCCAAATTCTCTATTGGTTGCACAATGGCGGTGCCCTGACGAGGGATATTTTGGCTTCAAGTCCGTTACATGGCGGAAGGCGGAGCCACGCTATCCAGTTCTTATAATACATCCATGTGTCTGACGAGTCAGGGTTACCTTAGCTACGTTGGTCAGCTATGCAGTTTCCATGACGATGCACGTCCATCAGCTTTCGGGGGTGGAGCCAGGGGTGAGGTATGAAGGGAGAGGCGGGTCTAAATTTGTTTATCAACAACCTCTCTACTCGTTTTCTCCCACATCGCTGACTACACCTTTAAGGTCTCAGGACATTTTTGTAGTCTTTGTTAGCACTTTGTTAACAACTGTCTCTTTTTCTCATTTCAGCACAACATGCAGTTCACTAACCTTTCAGAGCAGAAGGACCTGCTGCTTCACTGTCACACTGATCCATCTTGCCAAACAATCTCCTATGACTTCAAAGACCAAAGCTGGAGGGCCAATCAGAGAAGAGAGGTGGAAGTTGGTTCAGATGGGGAGATGCACACTGATGTCCTGGGCCACTGCCTCCAGTTACAGCAGGTGAAGGGGGCGGGGCCTCTTACACTTCATCACACACATAAACACCTACAAATGAAGTAGGTTGATGTTGGTGGTGCAGGTGAGCTGTCAGGAATAAGAACAGACATTAGGCTAAGTCCACACTGAGACCAGGAGGCCTTTTTTTAACCTGCAGTAGAAAATGAAGCCTGTGACTGACCGGTGAGCATAGATGATTGGATTATAGCATTAATAGATGCACAAACTGCCCTCATTAGCTCTGCTCTGTGCTCAGACTCGAGGTGGAGCTTACAATCAGAATGAAAAGTTCAGCTTTGTTCTTCTTCTTTCTGTTGAATGAGGAGATAAACAGACCATTTGATCCAGTGCAGGCCAGGGCAGAGAATTTCCTAACTGGTCATCTAAGAAATCCCTACATTAAAGTTTTTTTTCTTAAAATCATAGGAATTTAAAATGTGTTTTGTTTGTCTTTTTTTAAAGTCAGGTATGTGTTTTTTTCAATGTGTCTCTTAAAAAGTGCCGTACACCGACCTTTCCCAGACATCCTGAAGCCCATGTGTGTAAAAATGATTTTTAATCACTTTTCAGATGCTGATGTTTAACGTGTTGCATTACATACTCTATATGTTCCACATGCAGAGGTGTTTTTCAGACTAGCAGCTCTAATTAAAGTTAATTTCCTCACATGTGCCCTTTGTGTCACACACAGAGTCTAATAAGGAGCTGCACTCTTCACAGCAGATGGTTTGTTTGATCCCACCAGGAACACGACAGACCCACGCCTGAACAGAAAAGCAACACTGAACAACAAACTTCCCTCCTCAGCTTTATGCAAACAGCATCACCTGAATCAGAACATGAAGGTTATTTATGAAGTCAACAGTGCTGCATTAACGGCCTCGGATGAAGCGTTGAGTTTACCTGCTGAGATTGATGCTTTGCTTTTTGTTTATTCTTTATACTTTTAGCTTTTTTTTCACAAATATAGACCTTGAAATGCCCTGCAGCATTTTCCATCTTCAAACACAAGCGTCTTTGTTTGCTGGGAGCTGGAAGCTTGTTTATCACCGAGGACTCTTCTTTAGAAAGTTCATTATTATGCACAGGTCACTCTGCAGAGCGATAACATCTGCATGTAAGATCAGCACAAACTTCAAGATTCAATGCTCGTTTCTTATTTAAAGAAAGACAAAATAGGAGCAGTAACCTTTTGAATGAGCAACATTTTTATCACAGTTTGGAAAAACTGTCGATGAGAGTATCAAGAACAAAACATGAAGCTGCAGCTGCCTACGCTGAAAGTTCATTCATTCATTTTCCACACCGCTTCTCCCTTTTGGGGTCATGGGGGGGCGGAGCCTATCCCAGCTGTCACTGGGCGGGAGGCGGGACACACCCTGAACCAATCACGAGCCAATCACAGGGCCACACAGAGAGACAGACAACCATTCACATTCACAGTAGACGACATTTTTCGGGAATT